>CAXIVR010000001.1:272293996-272388996 GCA_964035755.1 Teleogryllus oceanicus | reverse complement strand
CGACAGACTTTCAGAAAGAGCGTTAGCCCTCGTCCTCAGATACTTGAGAGAGTGAGCAAGTGAGAATTTGTTTTTTCTCGGGCGAATCAGCCTACGTTCATTAGCGCTGTAAGTTCAGTGCACATTACATCACGGGAGAGGAAGCTGATCCTCACTAGCTGGAACAGGAGATCTACACATCGGCTTACGGAGTGTTCAAGGGGAATCTCCTCCAGCCAGAAACAGAGCGGGCAAGCTTTAAGATCCCGACTGGCCGTCCGTCATGCATGGGAGTGTAGTGCATGCAAGTTCGTGCCCGCAAGATGAGAGGACGGGAAATGCCGAGAAAGGAAATACGACACAGTTCTGGTGCTATTCCAGCAGTCCCCTGGTATTGATCAGAGATACCACTGAAAACTACCGATCAGAACAGTGTGCCGCAAGGAGACTTCTCAGAAAATAGCTGAATTTCACCCAGCTAAGTTGCAAGTGTAAACATTCCGCCATCGTTAGAACTTACCCCCTAGGCCGAGGCGTGAACGGTGCTGCCGATGCAATGTATGTTGCCAGTGAATATCTCTGCCGGTTCAGATCCTCAAACGAAAGCAGTCGCAGCGAGGCGAGGCGAGGCGAAGAGCGAGAGGATAGCTGCGGTCGCCGGCACATCCGCAGCGCGCAAAAGAAGGTTCATCTCCTTGTCGGCCGTCGTCGCCCGTCAATCGGCCAAGAGCCGTCAGATGAAGCTTGCCTCTCGGTCCTCGCAGTTCGCCCCTTCGCCCTTCGTCCCACATCACAGGCTGTCGGCCCCAAGCCCCCCCCCCCCCCCCCTCCCCCTCCCCCCCCCCCACCCCTCGCCCCACGCCCCTCGCCTCTGCTCCCCGCTTCACGTCCCTCGCCTTCAAAAATCGCCCCTCATCCCACATCACTAGGCTGTCGGGCCCCGGCTCTGGCCTCAGTCCCTCGTACCAGTCCCTCGTCCCAGCCCCACGCCACTCGCCCCCCCGTAAAATTCTAACTCCCTTTGAGCCCTCACATCCCCCCACGCCCCTCGCTCCCGCTAGTCCCCACTCCACGCCCCTCGCGCTTTGCCCCTCGCGCTTTGCCCCTCACTCACGTCTTTTCACGCCATGCCGTTGTCACCGCTTTCCTGCGTTCGCGCGGCGCGAGGCGTTGGCCCGGCTTCTCACGCGGCCCTTCGCGCTCAAGCCTTCGTCGAGACGCACCCAAATGTTCTCACAGCTCCCCTTTGTTTACTCTGCACACCCAGCAGCGTACTACCGCCTCTCCCCAGTTGCCCAGTTTCCAGCCAGGGTCAGTAGCTGCACCCTCTCCATGCCTGTTTCTTAAACACTATTTCCTTTTCTCAACGCCTTAGTTTCTGTTTTCAGTATACGAACGAACTTTTACCCAATATCTCTCTCTCACTCGCTATATATATAAGTGCGGTTAACTCTGACACCGTGTGATCTCCTGTAACTCCACTACATGGCACTGTAGAACAAAACTAAATATTCGTGTCAAAGACGACGCGCAACACTCGGCAGCATTTTCGAATCTATAGCGTTAAATAACTTCTAAACGAAGCGTTCTAGGGCATTAGAAACTGAACTTTTGAGGCCAAAAGACATCAAAGAAACGTTTTTCGCACCGCAATGTACAAGATGATTTGACGCGCTAGGAAACACGAAAAAAAATCAATCAATCAATCAATCAAAATACAAGATGATCTCTTCTTGACTATTCTATTACTTTTTTGCTGGTCCGGCGCTTCTCGATATTACCCCATCTACTAAGAGACGTGCAGAATCTGCAACTAAATATGAACGGGGGGGGACATAGAGAGGCAGAGACAGACAGAGAGAGACGCACACACGGAGACAAAGAGAGACGGAGAGACATAAAGACGGAGAGAGAGAGAGATGGAAGGAAAAAGGGGGAGATGAAGGGCAGAAAAACGTCTGCCAGGTTGCGTTAGTACTTTATAAATACTATTATGAACTATATTGTCTTTTAAACGTTATATCCAATGGCATATTTTATCTGTATTTATCTGTCGCACCCCTTCCCCCACACCAATAATTCTCTTCGCGCTTCTTCATTCACTCTGTCTCATTCCCAACCACTCTACGTTCCCTTCGTCTACCCTTCTCCGGGTTCAAATTTCCTGAGCACCCGCCGTTCAATTTTCGCATCCAACGTTATCCGGTTCCCCGTTCCTGACCTCGGCCTCTTCAGCATCCCTTGCCATGCTCCTCCTCATCCCGCCCTGTGCCCCAGTTTCCCCTGCCCTTTGGGCCGGCGCGGCGCCTCCGGCAGGGCGACGCCGTCGAGACGCTCTTGTGGCCTCTCGCCGTCGCCCGCCGCCCCCCCCCGATCCAATTCCCTTCCCCAAATCCCTGGTTCGTGCGCGCAACTTTCGGCGAAGACTTTGCCTCCCGATGCGCCCGCGTCGTATGTAGACGCGACGCGCCACTCCATTCCCACATCTCCGTCCTCGTTTCCAAAGGTAAGAAGGTACGAATGAAGAATTATATTGTACAAAAAGCTTCTCCGACAAGCTTCCGCGAAAAATTTAATCTCGCTCAAGAGTTTCGACAAGTTGCTAGACGGTGGAGATTTGCTCCGAGTAAGTTGTTTTTTCTTCAATTGTTCCGCGTTATTACGCGAGTCGGCGTTTCTTGTCGAGTTCTCAAAATTCACGCCTTCTTGTTCGTTCGCCGTTTAGATTTTGATTGTTCCCCACTTAGTTTCTCCCGAGTACTTCATTCTTCAACCTAGAACAATACAATCGCCTTCTTTTTATTTTGAACTCTCCTTCTCTACGTCTCGCATCTGATCACTTCCCCCGAATTCTCATTAAATCAGTCCTCATCTCTCTCTGGTCTCAGCTAATACCTATGACGCTTCTGCATTATAAAAATACTCATCCTCCTTCTCCTCTTGATTCGCCCATCGTGCCAGCGATCTCTCCTTCCTGTTCGTCTCTCCAGCCTGCCAGGGACAGCACTTGTGCTATAATCCTCGCATCCCCCAAACGCCACTTGTTTTATGATTGACTATTTCGCTCACTGATTAATTAGTATTTCCGGGCGCGTCCAATGCTTAGGCTATTAATCCCATAAGTGTAGTGTATGCTTTTTAGCACGAGAGATCTTCCCCCTCTGGATGACGAGATCCGACGACGACCAACGATTCCGCTTGCGCGGTTTTCGCCAACCAGATATCTCCAACCAGCGGGGGAACCAGCTAAGTCGAGGCAAGCTCTAAGCTTCTGACTGTCTCCCATGGTTATGTAGTGTATGTAAGTGTAAGTGTGCGTAAGGAAGGGTTGAAGAGAGAACAAGGAAGTGGAACGAAAGATCAGGCGCAGTTCGTGGTTGTTAGGATACTGCTCTGGCATTCGCCTTGTGTTGATGGGAGAAACCACGAAAAGCTACCGGACAGAAGAGCCGGCGGTTAAATTCGACATAGCTATGTAGCTGAGTTATGCATGCATCTTTTCAGTGCAAGTATTAAAATTAAGCTGTGACTGTGAATATATTTCTGATGCGCGCCTTCCGTTTTTTGTATTTTAGTGTGTTATTTAATGTATATTGTATATTGTATTTGTATATTGTATATTCTATTTTAGAAATCAAACACCGGGTGTTAAACAGGTTCTTCTCCTTAAGGATAACAAATTTATCCAACTATCGACTGCCTACTATATATTATTTGTTCGACCAACGTTACCACGGCGACTGCTGCAACGTCAGCCCCGACATTCACCGCTTCTCCTCCTTTCGCCCCTACTCCTCCTCCAGACCCTACTCCCCCTCTCGACCCTACTCCCCCTCTCGACCCTACTCCCCCTCTCGACCCTATTCCCCCTCTCGACCCTACTCCCCCTTTCGCCGCTCCCTCTCCCACCTTATCCCTCTCGACCCTACTTTGCCCCCCACTACTTTCAGTGCCTGCTCCTCCCTCTCCCCCCCCCCAACCGCGCCCCGCACCCGCCCGCAGCGTCGCCCTCCCCGCCATCGCGTCGCGTCCGCAGCGGCCGCAGACGAGCACGAGGGCTGGCAGGTATCGAGGCCGTGAGAGCGGGCCGCCAACGGCACCGCTCACAATTTCATCACCCCCGCCCACACCTCCGCCTGCCAAAGAGCTTTAACAGCGCGTAACAGCCCGACAGCAGGCAATCGCTTCGTAACTTTATGGTAGAGGAAAATAAAATTTTATACTCTAGCAAACACTCTAAAGGGACGATGTTACTGCGCTGCTGTTGATGTGGCGAGTGGGCCCGTTGTCTTCGCGCCCTTGATGTGCTCCAGATGAGAAAATGGGCGTTTTATTCAGTTGTGTGAAGTATTGTTTGTAATAAGTGCAAACACACTGTAAATGGAGCGGAGAATTATCTTATTTTCATTAAAGAAAAAAAATATTTTCTGGATCACACGATAGGACACTGCAAAATGTCTCGGATACGACCAGGAGCAAAGCAAGAGATTAGGGTTAAATTTAGAATCCCTTTAATTTATTCAGAAATGAATTTATTTTTTACTGATAGGTAATTGCTTGTTATTGTTGTTGATTTGGAGCTCGATATACAGTTCATAACCTTCCTCGATCGAGAGGATCGTGGTTATGAGGGAAATATGAAAACAGTTAAGTGATGCTACATAATCTCTTACGTAGGGAATGATGAAAGGGAATTATGAGACAGCAAAATGAAAAGACAAACTGAGTCAAGTTAACACCTAGATAATTAGTAAGTAAATCTGAATCATTAAAAATAGATAAAACAAAATCTTGTGTGTACGACGGGCGTTAACTGGTTCTAATGATCTCGGGCGACAAAAAACCCTCGGGTCAGAGGGTCTCGGGTATTTTGTCGCCGTTCCATTATCAGAAAACTTAAAACGCCATTGGTGCATAAATACCTATATTTCATCAAATGATGCAGACGAATTCATTTTAAAGACAATTTAGAAGTCGAATGAATGATACGACAAGACAGTTAGACAGAAATAAATAATTTCCTCGTCTCCAAGTGCTTTATATCTACATGACGAATCTGCCTCATCTCACACCGACCTATATGTATACAATGATTTAAGGTTCCAGATAACACAATTTATGTTAAACAATTTCGTGAAGTAAATATTTCCGATAATACTGTCCCCTATACATTGTCAGTCCCTTATACATTGTTATTTTACAATAACTAACGCGGGTGTTTAACATAAATACGCCTAATGGAAAGTTTTTAATATGCAAGTTCAGAATGACAATTAGTTTTAAAAACATGAAAACGTTAAATCATTTTTGTTTCTTAACTTGTATACAATCTTAATTTAAATGATGTTTAAGTGTTCTAAATCCAAAACGCATATACTCATAAAAAGTGTAAGTAAAAAGATACCATAAAGGTATCGGGAGTGTACAGCTCTCAAATTTTGAAGTACTATCCAACAAAAACGACACATGAAAACAAAATAAAATATTATGTAGTCATTTGAATGCACCGGTGGATATCACCTATCAGGAACAAAAAATATGGGTTGCATCTTTATTGAGGATTGTATACGAGTTGCATTCTTGCTGAGTTATTGCAATCCTTCTGAAAGAAATAGGAATCAATTTATTGGTCTCTATTAGAACGCCCAGCAACAATATTTCCATACATTATTCATGGCAAAGTAGAATGCATTACATGTGTTTAACATTTCTAAATAATTTAAGTTTAACATAAATGCAGACTCTTATTAAGCACGCACATCAATATTGGTTTTAAATTGCCACAAATAGCATAATGCTATTCAATTTTCTATTTTTATTCACAAGATAAACTAATTTTCTTTAACTCACAAATAATAAATGCATACACGATTGGTTTTAATTTTCAGATTTCTCATTGACTTCACGGTCATGAAAGAGAACAACACGTCACAATAAAATATATTAAAATTATTTATATAACAGTTTATATAACACTCAAGAAACATGTAAATTGTTTATTATTTACAAAAGAAATTAATATTTTTTCAGAAAGAAAAATTTACTGAGAAATGCAAGAAGTAGTCGAATTGTGTAAATTGGGTGTTCTTTTTTATTTCTGGGTTAATTTTTCTTACTGAAATTTTATTTATATATTATAACTGAATATTCAATCGCAATTCAACGATATAAAACTGATTATTCATTTGCTAATGAGGTAAATTCGAAACAATTTGAAAAACTGATTTCTAGGCAAAACTTGCATTTCCGAGGAACAGAAACACTCTAGAAACATGTAAATTGTTTACTATTTACAAAAGAAATGAATATATTTGTTCAGAAAGAAAGAGTGACCGAGAAATCCAAATGCAGTCGGATTGTGTAAATTGGGTGCCTTTTTATTTTTGGGTTTCTTTCTTTAAATTCTTTTGTAAATACAATTTACATGTTTCTGGTGTGTTTCTATGCTTCTACAAAGATAAGTTTTGCCTAGAAATCATTTTTTCCAACCATTTATGAGTGCTTATCGCGGCTCAGCTATTCAGAATATCCAAGTAGTTTATATACATACACCGGTAGCGGTAGCTCAGTGCATCAACTGATATCACTGCAACGCCTCTGACCGGGAGGTCCTAGGATCGAGTCCCGACGGCGGATTTTCGACACTAGCTTTTCAGCTAGGTCGAATTCAGTCGCTGTCTGGCGGAGAATTCTAGCGGCCGGCTGCTCTGATTGGTAGTTTTCCGTGGTTTCTCCGATAACACCAGGCGAATGCCGGAGCAGTACCCTACCAGATATTCCGGGAGACCCGTCGGGAGTTTAGAGCTTGTCCCGGCTGGGGCGGTGCCCCGTTGGTGGGAGAGTCCTGGTTAGGGGGAAACCCCACTAGCGGACGGTAGGTCGGTGCCGGATCTCGCCATCCAGCGGGGGAAGATCACCGAGAACAAAATGCACTACACTAACGGGACTAATGACCGAAGCAGTTGACGCGCCCGGAAACACGAAAAAGTCAATCAATCAATTTATATACATACATATATACAGAGATAGACAGATAGATAAATAGTTTGTTTGCATACACACATTTGAGCCGTACTATTTACTGTGGGAGCATTCGCTTTCCATTAGCATCTGCTAACTTTGGAACACACCTGGAAGCTTGCCGCTTCCCACGCACTCTGCGTCCTCGTGGCAGAGTTGTGTGGAACAATGGCCCTCTTTTGCTGGGGTCACCCGCCCTTATAGGGTCGCTGTGAACACGTCGCCACCTCATGGTCGTAACCGCGTGGTCTCGCGATACATCTGGCGCCAGCACTTACTCTCTGAACCTGCACCCTTGGGCTAAGCTCTCTCGTCTTCAGCTATTGCGGCGCATTCCACACGCGTCCGTTGTGGAGGCGTCCGCTCGGTCCAGCTGTTACCGCGTGCTGAGTCGCGGACGCTACAGTAGGGTTTAAAAACGGTATGGTTTCGCAGAAGATTTTTAAGCTGTTCTAAAGTTTCGTACAAGATGTATGTGATTTTTCAACCCGCTTCAATGAAACAATATGGGCATATAAAACATTCTTCATATAATAATCGGATAAACTGCGTCCGTCTATTCGACACGTTAAACATCTTGCCGTCAACTGTTTGGGGGAAAGCGAGGAAGACATTCGACGCGACTTGGTCTGCTGGTGGCAAGTTGGCCATTTTTTATTCTCCTAATCCAATTCAAAATCTGAAACTAATATATACGAAAAGAATCTGTTTAGAGCCTAGCTAAAAATAAGATTGTCATCAATAATCGTCGATATTCGCAGATAAATGAAGCAAATAGAAGTTTAACCATGACAAGTAAACAGGAAAGTCCTTATACATCAACATTTACATCCATCTCCGTTCCGACACAGTCCCTGGAGTCATAGTATAATTAGACCGTAATTACTGCTTCCTCGTGTAAAGGAGTCGGTAACAATGGCCACTAATGCGCCTTGCTTTGCAAGCGACCTCACTATCATTAAGAGAGCATTCGTCAGCTCGCGAGGGGAGAGCGAGTGGTGACGGCGAGGGAGCACGGCCTCGCAAAAGTAGTGTCGCCAGTTGGAGGAGTTCGCAGAAACGCTGCTCCAAAGGAAGACTGCGCGTTGGACGAAAAAACAAACAAGATACGCAGCGCTGCAGGTCGAGAAAAGAGAACAGCAAGCCTACAGGAAGTTTGGCGAGATTGTTCAGCAGGCACTTGGCAAACATTTTCTAAATTAGTAGTGCCAACAATATTTTAGATGATAATAACAGACAGATAGAAAACTGACCCCCAATTCAATGTTTATTATCCTGTTCTATTCCATACATGACAAAGAAAATACTATGTTCATTTCATGAATACAACAAAAGTTATTAGATGATGAAATCTTCATATCCAGGTACCTCATGGTTTGTGTTTCCAGTATTCAATTACAATTATTGCTATATCAATACGATTTCGTATTCAATAAAATGAAATTAATATAATTCTATTTCTAAACTAAACTTGGATAGTACATATTAAACTTATAATAAAGTGGGTTGGACAAATAACAAGAAAATGCAAATATAAACAGTGTTTAATTTAATTTGTGTTATCCATATAGTAAATAGTTTTTGTAGCGTGACTGTATGTGAATGCAAAAATCCTCGCCACAGTGTAAGAAAAAAGACACCACGTGACTTGGTTGGAAACAGAGTGTGTGGCCATTGACATAATGGAGACCATGCAAAGAAGCGGAGGAATTCACTGAAAATGTCCGCATCCCAAACTCTCAATCCTTCTGTCCGAACATAATTTTTATCCGCAATTCTTTCTCATACAATTCAACGCAAGTAGTATCATTGATTTGCAACGATGATGCATTTCTTAGATATTTCAGTTATTAGAGATGAGTCAAACGTGTTGAACACGATTAATTGTTGATTCTAGGCACGCCAACTGCTACGGTCATTAGGCTCGTTAGTGACGTGCGGGCTTTTTATTTCGGAAGATGGAGGCGCTGGCGGGTAAGATCCAGCGCCGATCTGCACGTCGGCTAGCAGAAGATTTCCCCTTATTCACTGAAGTCCACTTATTCACTAGCTAAACCGGGACGCGCACTAAGCTCCCAAATGCTTTTCGATGTTTGGCAGTGTAGTATCAGTAGTGTGTGTGCCTGAGAGAGAGGGAAAGAGAGAGTGTGCGTGTGTGTTAGTGAGAGCGAGTGAGTGAGTGAGAGAGTAAGTGAGAGATAGGATAGAGCAATCGAAAAAAGCAAAGATTGTGCACACTCCATAGCAGTTCGTTGGAGTGCTACTCCTGCATGCGCCTTCCATTGATCGAAGAAAGCACGGAAAGCTACCAATCAAAGCAGTCTTCATCAGAAATCTCTCCCAAACAGCTGATTTTGATCTAGATATACAGCTAGAACCGAAATACCGCCACAATCCGAAATACCGCCCCTAACCATAGGACGTCTCTATCAGATTCGCCGCAGAGGAAATGACTGAGATGGCTCAAAACGAAATCAGTTTGACCCTTGCAAGAAATCTCACTAAGCTCAAGTGACAACTTTCGCATGTTAAACCCCACCTTTTTGCCCATTTTTGCAATTCCATTCTAAGCCTGTAATATATCTTTTTCTTCATGAACGTCTTATCCTCCGTCCCTTGGTCTGTATGTCTCCTTGTAATTCATAATAAAATACACCCTTGTCAACAAAAATTATTCTTATTTAATGTTACTACCGAGCTGAGAGGCATATACGTGTAATTCAATCGCGTAGAATATTAAGTAATTAGTTTCATTTTAGTTAGTTGCAGATTCCGCACGTCTCTGAGCAGGTGTGAAATATCGAGTAGGTCTTTGGAATCAAACGTTTTAGTTTCTAAGACTTTATAATAATAATATAATTTGGTAACAACAACAATAATAATATTAACAACAAACTGAAATTTATTAAAAAAATATATAGAAACTCTTACTAAAGAAAGAAAAACGCCTTTCGTGAAGGAATCACAATTAAGTAATGGAACTAAAAGAAATAGTATTTCTCTTACGATATTTAGATAACGGAATTCAAACACAAAGAAACCCGTGATGAATCGCTGATTGTTAGTGAACAGCGAAAAACACTCGGGAGAAGGTTTCGCAAAGCAGAGGAGGTAAACATGAATAAGAAAGGAGAAAACACCCGTAGAAACGGAAGTTGACTGGACCTCATGGTCTGCTAAGAAGTACAGGGAACATGTTTTCCCACGCTTTAGGTCCACGTCGCTAGCAGATCAGAACCAACGCAAATAATGTCAGAGAGTAATATCGTAGAATGCAATGGCTCCTTTCAAGCAAAAATTGTCACTTGGGAGTGCTAGTGGGCGCTTTGGGAGTGGTTAGGTCACCCGAGAGAGCGCGAGTGGGCGAGGCGGCCGCGAGAGGCTGGTCGGAAGTAAAACGCAGAGCCTCCCAGGGTCCCTGAAGGAAGGCAGCGAGAGAGAGAGAGAGAGAGAGAGAGAGAGACGGCGAGCGGGAAGAAGGAGAAGTGCGACGGAAGGGGAAGCAGGAAGGGGAAGCAGCGGTAGCACGCGCGCCCCCGTTTACCCACAAGAGCCTCTTGTCCCGGCCGCCCCCGACCCTCGCAGCCCCCCTGGCCCGCGCCCTTCCGCCACGCCACGCCAAACCACGCCACGGCCGCGAGCGGCGAGGTTCTCCACGTCGGCCCCGAGAAGGAGACGGGGAGGAAACGCACGCCTGCCTCCCGCGACACGCCCACGCAATCTCCCCGGACGCCACCCGCGGGCCACCCTCTCTGCTCGGGCGCTGCCATCCGTTACCCACAAACCCGACCGCCGCTCTCACTGCTGCCAGTGAGCTATGGTCGCATGCGCTATCGTCGTCTTTGTCACTCCACCACCTCTACTTGTCATCCCTTAATCATGTATATGTATATGTTTCTTTAAATGAGTGCTACTCCCCAACATCGCCGATATCATTTTCATCTTGGCTTGTTTCTCGGTTTTCAGTTTCGTAACCTCCCAAAATCTTCTCTGCGGCTAGCACCACTGTATGCCAGAATAGTCTCTGATTCCTATCAGCGTGGCTGCCTCCCGTCCATTTTCCTCCAGGACCACTTCACCATCGCTGGCGTTTGCTCAGGCGTTGGGGGCCTCCGCCGCTGCAGTGGCGGTCGCTGTGTACCTTCTCGCGCGGGCGGCAGTAAAGGACGCGGTGGCCGGCAGCGGTGGCGGAAGGACGAGAGAGGCTGGAGTGCGGCGGCCGTTGCTCAGTTTTACTCGTCACCACCTCGCTCCCTCACTGACCTTTTTGAGGTGCACCTCCGCCTTCGGCCCCTTCCCCGGCATTGCAGCTGCCGCTGAAGTCGCTCCGCCCCGCCCCCCGCTCCGCCCCGCTCTCCGCTCCGCCCCGCTCTCCTCGCCGCCCCGCTCTCCTCCCGCCCCGCTCTCCCTCCGCCCCGCTCTCCTCTCCGCCCCGCTCTCCTCTCCGCCCCGCTCTCCTCTCCGCCCCGCTCTCCTCTCCGCCCTGCTCTCCTCGCCGCCCCGCTCTCCTCTCCGCCCCGCTCTCCTCTCCGCCCCACTCGCCTCTCCGCCCTGCTCGCCTCTCCGCCCGCTCTCCTCTCCGCCCCGCCTCTCTCTCTCCGCCCCTGCCCTCTCCTCTCCGCCCCGCTCTCCTCTCCGCCCCGCTCTCCTCTCCGCCCCGCTCTCCTCTCCGCCCCGCTCTCCTCTCCGCCCCGCTCTCCTCTCCGCCCCGCTCTCCTCTCCGCCCCGCTCTCCTCTCCGCCCCGCTCTCCTCTCCGCCCCGCTCTCCTCTCCGCCCCGCTCTCCTCTCCGCCACGCTCTCCTCTCCGCTCCGCTCTCCTCTCCGCCCCGCATCCGCTCTGACCATGTTATATCCATCACCTCAACCGCCTTTACTACCCCCGCTGGTCTCTGCTTTCGCTTTTCCACCTCTCTCCGCCACCCATTCCCCCTCCCTCCCATCCTCTTTCGTGTAGTTGCAGGAGCGTTGGAGCCTGTGTCCGTGTTGGTGCGTACGTGTGCAGCCGCGGCCGCCCCCATTGCCGCCGCAGCCCTCCGCGTCGAGCTTGCCCGCAAGCATCTCTACATAAGGGCGCGCTCCAAACCCTCCAAACCGCAATGTCAATGTTGCAGTTTCATATCTAATGGCTTTAGAACGCTTCCCTCAAAGCCAACAAACTGGCCGCGCATCGAGATGAAACACGCGTTGCAGATTGAAGCGGCGTGTCGACAGGGGCCACGCGACGGAGGTGTCAGAACGAATCGCGGCGCTTACCGAGACATGAGGACGACTGATCCTGCTGTTCCCAAGTGTGAAACGCTATGAATTTGATGAAAATTATTTTTTCCTTCATTTTGAAAAAGATTACTGGCTAGTTTATTGCACTGAATATTACGTTTGTGTGGGTGTTAGCGCTTATATTTGTATTTTCTTTTTGCACGCTTTTAGTTCTTTTCTTGTTTATTATTATACTACATATTAATATATTGTATTTATTTTTATGTTTTATTTCTATCTACTGTTTTGTAATTTTCAGTTAGATGAAATAATTAAATAATAAAACCACCACTTGTAATAATCAAAAATAAATTAATTTTGTAGTGATACATTCACGAGGAATGTGTTTTAATGAAAATATAAAATCTATGAAATGCGTCATTGAATTCATCATTTCGTTTTACTTCATTGTACTGTAGTAATTCACAAACACCAATTAGACAAATCGTACATTTTGGTCTTATTCTATTATGCGCCAGGAAATATTATTAGAAAACTTAGTTTTATGGTAAATGAATTTAAGGTGACGATTGTTTAAATCATTGATTTAAACAGTCTATCAACGTTTTAATAAATAACATGAACAAATATTGTAACTATCTACAAGAGAAATATTTTTTAATAATGTAAAAATATAAAAGTTCTAACACTTAATTTAAATGTAAATGTTATCGCAAAAATACGACCACGTCATCACCATATTTTGTAGAGAATGTTGTTTTAAAGGATAATGAAAGAGAAACAAGTAATCTAGAAAAAAGTGCGAAAATCTTCAACCAACACTTTTCTAGAATTGCGGTTGATCTCATGAAGGAACTGAAACCACAAAATTCAACATCATAACAACATAATATTGACATACTGAAATGAAATTCAATTCAAGACCTTTTAACTTTTAACATTTTTTTAAATGCGACAATTGGGCAGAAACATCACATAAATTGGTAAAAATTGTATAAATGTGTCTCTTTTTTAAAAAGGTCAGAAGATAAAACATAATTAACAATTATATTTTATTTGAGCTCCTAAATAACAGTATATGCCTTCATTCAATAATTTAATAAATTCTACATTCCAAAATTCATTACACGCATATTATGTAAATAAGAAAAGTTACAATTTAAATGTGGATAATGTTATATCGGTGATGTGTTGGAATGTGGCACAAGTAATGAATGTAATGGTGTAAAAAGACGTATTTAAATAAAAATTATAATTAAGTCAAAATCGCTTTCTCTTTAATTTAAAAAAAATCAGATGTGTTCATCCTACGCGAAAATGTTCTTTATTGAAGAGTGCTTATTATATTTCAAATGTTTAATTTTACTAGACATTATTTTTTTCTCCACTGAAGAAAAGAAAACCCAATCCACGCAAACAATATTGGAAACAGACCGAACGATTAATGCACAGTGATAGGAGAACGTAACGTTCTTTGGAAATTCCTTCTCACGTTTAGAAAGAGTCTCCTAGAATTTACTCTATTTAAAATCTTGCATGGGTACTGCCGTATTCATTAGAATACACATTATTTATGTCATTTACAAAGTTTCCTGCTAACTTTCGCACTTAAGCTCTCAGAAATAAATAGCTTGAGGGGATGTAACCACACCACACTCTCCCGAAGTGCCCCATGACGTCAGAATAAGGTTAGTATTGTACTCTCATTTTATCACCAGACACAAAAACGCACCAAGTTACAAAGAAGGTTAGGACACGGGGAAGACACGGGTGGAACTTTATTGATGTGCGAGAGGAAAATTCCAATACTTCTCGTGCAAGCAAGATTATTTTATATTTACTTCTTCAGTTTGCTGAGTTGCGGGCTAGTTGTGGCGGTCGATCAGTTTATGAGTAAAATGAAATAACAAGAAGAAAATATTGAGTATGTTGAAAACAAGACTTTCAAAAACAGACCATCACTTCAACGATCGTACAGGGGATATATTTGGCAACAAGTTTAAGGTTAAAGGATGTTGTGTTTTGGTAACTAGAGTGAAGTTTGAGGATATAGAAATAACGACACTAAAAGTAGTTTTCATTAATTCAAGCATAAACGTTGAAACATAAACATGAATCAAACATATTTCTCCAAAAGATTAATATAGTTCATTTGGATCTGATGACTGCCTCATTTTCTCATTTTCAATTCGATGCTGTCTGAAAGTCGCGTTCCGTAATATATTTTTGGGAATTGTGTAATTTTTTGACGTTAATCATCGCAGAATAATGAGTTAAGAGTAAGATAAATACAGAACAGTACATGAAATCAAAGATTACAGAAATGGTTCTTTATAAAATCCCTGGTTTTTACTTCGAATTCCAAGAACAACTTAGGGTGTAAAGTTGAGAAACCAAATGCATAATTAGCGTACAGTGACATTCAACAAGATGAACCTGCGAACTTTTCGAAATAACAATACCAATAATAATAATAATAATAATAATAATAATAATAATAATAATAATAATAATACATTGCCCTAGTCCACTAATATATTGTTGCGAGTTTTGTTGCAATACCGTAAATATTTAGATTTCAAAACCAATATATTTAAAAATGTTATAAATTAAAGACTGTAAAATTTTCACTCCGAATTTTGTTTACTCACATTTTTAAATTGCCACTACGAAAATTTTCAAACTAATTTCTTTGAAAATAAGATGATATAGTATGCTCGAGTTTCCCGGTAATTCAGCTAGAAACCCCTTGCAAGATATGACGAGGAGAAAACCGCTTCTGGAACGGTATTGTTGCAAGAGGCTAAGGAGTTGCGTTGTCTGCCGATGCCTGGGAGACTTGAAAGATCTCCCCTCGCATTTAACTTTTCCAAATTAAATGTGTCGAGCGAAACAGCCTTTCCAAGAAAGTCGCGTGACTTGTCAAATCCAGAGAAGGCGGAGCCGGAACGAAGAACTTATCTGACAATTAACATCTCTCCTTTGCGAAAACAAGATATTTTCCAACTGGATTGGGCGTCGGTCTCATCTTCGACTAGAGTAGAACTAAGAATATGATTATCAGCAGCATTTCGGCACACTCGGCGACATCTACGGTAAAACATAGATTTGGAAAAACATATTTCAAGTAAAATCTGATTTAGCAAAAGAAATTTTCTATTGACGACTCGCCACATATTTCTAAAGCTAGAGTCGAAAATCCTGCCGCCGTCAGGACTCGAACCTAGGACCTCCCGGTTGGAGGCAGTCAATCCCGGTCAGGGACATCAGTTGATGCACTGAGCTACCGCTACCTGTCTCATGTTATTAAACTGAGAGATTCGTGAATAGACTCGGGCGACCCAGTACGACAGAATAAAGCTGTGAAGCATAACCAGAGGGCGTCGACCTGAGGGCGTCGCCTCCAGGAGTGGAAACATTCGAGAAATCACTGCAAGATTCATGTCGTGGAACGGTTGCGGGAGTCATTGGACATTCCGCAATTATCTGCATTTGTGTGTTAATACTACTGGCCAAATGAAGAGAAATTAATTGTGATGCCATCCAAATTTGTATAGAAATACAATTAATTTATAATCAGCGTGGCCATGTAACAGTCAAGGACAGACGATGTTAGCTAAAGCCAAGAGGTTACATACAAGTAGAAATTTTTTAACTTTTGTACAGCAATCTTTAGGGGAAAAGTGACAAGTTGTGAATAAGTAATTGTTCATTAATTACGCTCTTTCCACAAATTGAAATTTAATTTTTTTGAAGCGAAATGATTTAATTGCTGATAATTTCTATTTCATTTAAATGGCGAATTTAACGGGAAATTCTTAACTTAGAATTGTTTTCCAGCAAATATATTGAAAACAAACAATTATGCAATAAAAAACCAAATACGCATATAAATATGTACAGTAGATTCTTATTGTTTTTCATAGATTTAGGTTAATTTTCGTATAGTGTGATAACTTGTAAATAGAATGTTTGTGTAATTTTTAGAGGGCGTAAATTCATTTTGGCTAGGTCTTTAAGGGTAATGTATTGTGTATGGGCATTCTTTTCAGCACGTGTAGTTATTGAACTCATTAGTTAAATACGATTTTTCTTGTCCGTGATAATGAATGAGAATACCATCTGTCATTTCTTTGTTTTGATGAGAAAGAATTATCATTTTCTTTGTTTTCACGAGAAACAGTATATTCTCTATTCGAAGTATAACTGGTACTCGACTACTACTTTATTTTCATTTCGAGAAACGAATTCCAGACCCTGGTTGCACGTTAAACAATACTTTAACTTTAGTTATTTCTTGTTTGTGACATCCAAAGTGTTCCCAGATGCCGCGGCTCGAGCATGTGATTGTATTCTATGAATCATTGGGACCGGAAACTCCAGAATACTGAAACTTGAGTGGTGACACGTTCGAATTATTTTCTCCAAAAATAATATTTGCCGATCGATCTAGACGAGCTGGAGGCTCTGAGACCTTAAAATCGACTTATTGATTTGTGTCACTTTACATTTAGACTCAACATTTTCAAAAGTTTCTCAAACACGATTCCAAATTTTTGATTAATTTGTTCCTCAGAATAAGCAAAGTACGCTTATTAAAAATGGGGCTGCTTTCATTTTCAGTAAATTCTGTTGTTGAATGTTGCAAAAAATTAATCTTACAACATTACATACTGATGATTGAGGCTTTCTTCTAAATCAAATCTTTTCTGTCACGATTAGATAGTTAAACAAGTTCATAGACAAAAAAGAACTGGCCGTTTTCACGTATTTTTTAATTGAAGTAGAGGCAATTTAGAAAACTTTCCTTAAAAACTGCTAGAAATTTTTTCCTTTACATTTTTTCCTTGGATGGAGCAAAAGACGCTTAAAAATGTCACAAGTCTAATTTCCGTTGAACTATCCAAATTTTCGAAAATCATAAAAGTTACAATAACGTCAGATATTAGGTGCTGCTGTACCACCTCTAGTTTCTTGCCAATCCCGGATAGCTGAATTCAAATTTTGCCAACAAAGAATTTATAGTTCAGTAGATTGGAACGAATTAGTCATTTTTTGAATTCATCGTAAGATGAAAAAGAAAGCCTCTGCAGAAGATACGACTATCCGGTTAACCCATCACTGACAATATCAGACATGAGACTGTACCGTCCTGTATAAGGCAGGATTGTGTGGACATCATGTGCGTCAAAAGCCTTATCTCAAGTATCCTTCATTCCACGTAAATCAAAATTATTACTGACACACTCGTTGAACGATTTGGAATTAACAGTTCTAAATACTATTCCACTTTTGTTTATAATTTATGATCCAAGTTTAGATAACTGAAATAGAATGGTCGAATAACTGATGGGATTGTGCATTTCAATGTACGTCGAAAAGCACTTTATCCTACGTAAATTAGTGTATAGTCGCTTCAAAACTGCTCCTTTGGCTTCCACATCGAGTGATTGTTACTGGCTTTTCCTCCCTTTGCCTAGAAGCAAACTTTATTCCAGGAAATCCAACCCTTCCGGCCCATTTTCCCTGGGTCCTCGCAACAGATTCGTCTCTGTATCGGCGCCTCGCAAGGCCTGGAGGTCGGAGAGCTGTGAAAGCTCTTGGGAGGTAATTAACTGTGTGCACGCCGTGAGCGAGGGGCGGCCAGACGCACCTGCCCCCACGAGACGAAGCGCGCGGGAGGGGGTGCATATTGGACTGGGAGCGGGGGTGCGGTAGGGACGGGGTGGGAGGTTCGCGGAGATGCGGGGCAGGCGCGCCGCGCCGCGCCGCGCCGCGCCGTGCCGTGCCGCACCGCGCTGCGCGTGTTGGAGTATGGGAGCGGCGGATGCCAGAGCACCGGGGGCGCGCCGATTGGTGGGCTGAGTCGACGAAGGGAGACTTCCGCGTTAAGGAGGTCAGTCTGAATCTCCCAATATTAGAGTTTCTGTTACATCCATATTTCAAAGATCTACATTCTAAAATATACACTCAATTGATTGATTAGTGATGTGTAGTGCACGTTTGTGTCGCGGGACATGTCTGTGATCTTTACCCACTGGACGGCGAGGTCCGGCGCCGACCTACACGCCGGTGTGCGGAGTTTTCCCCAATCAGGTATTTTCCATCAGCGAGGCACTACCAAAGCCGGAACGAGCTTTAAGCTCCCGACTGGTCTCCCGGCATGTGTCGTAGTATTGTGCGTGTGTGCATTAAGTAAGGAGTGAGAATAGGACAAGGAAGAAAAGGAAAGATCGCGCGCGGTCCATGGCCCGTTTGTTAGGGTATTGCTCCGATATTCGCAGTGTTGATGGGAGTAACCATGGAAAACTACCGGAGGAGACTCAAGAGCAGCAGGCCTCTATAATTAACCAAACAGCGGTTGAACTTGAACTAGCTATATAGCCGGAGTCCAAAATCCAGCCACCGACAGGACTCGAAACCTATTACTTCCGGTCAGAGGCACTACAGTGACATCAACTGATGCCCTGAGCCACTTGTGTCGGTAAAATGCTCAATGAAAATTTACATGAAATGAATCTAAAAGTCATCTAGTTCATCATTCAAAAGTAATCTAATCAGTTAGATGCAAGTATAATACCAAAATAAATTTCGAAAACTTGGCAAATTTAAATTTCAAGTCCATTCCATGTTCAGCGCAGTACTTGGTTATAAATAGAACGTTGATACAATGTAACGTAACGTAACATTTAAAAACGTGTTACAAATCAAGTAGAAATAGATTGGGAGAATGAATAAGTCAGATGAAATCCTTATGTACAACAATATTACTACTTATTACCAATTATACCAATAAATAGAATATTACCAGTTTCAAATTATTGTTTTTATTTTTAATGAACTGTTGTCCGATAAACTTCAATAATTTAATGCAGGATTCTTTGGATTAAGGATAATCAGATGATTACAACTGTTATTATAATTAGTAAACATTTGAATGAAGTTTTTTATTCCATAATTTTGTAGGTACATTTTATTTTAATTTCACATTACAACCTTTGAATCCTTCCTTCGATATACTGCAATATGCGGCACAGAATTAAAATTATTACATGTTATTGTTGAAAAATACTGAGTCACTCAAAGGTTTAAGAAGACGAAGGCTCCCTTTTGTCAGTTGTTTAAAAACATGATTTCTTCAAGTATCAAATTCAGTACATTAATTCTTTTATGTTTATTCAGCCGAAAACTTTGTTACCTAAGTACGGTTTTTTATTTAATAACTGTTTTACTCTGGAACAATTTTGTTCCAACGTATTAAAAATATCACATTCAAAGTGACACCGTACCTGCAATATGATATAATAAAACTTATGCAAATGACCGGTTGCTTTACTTCTGGGAAGTAAATGTAGCATCAATTTTTGCGCGGATTTTCTTAAGCCCTGTTGCTATTAAAGAGGAGTCTTCTTATTGTGACAGAGGTATCATCAAATAAAATGTAAGCCTGTTTGCCAATGCAAAACATTTCCTATTTCAAAGTGTATATTTCTTATAATCAAAGTTTTCCAAGAACGCCGTTAGAACATTTATTCAAAACCAGCTGAAGTACTCTTCATTGTCCGGATATTTGATAATCATAATTATTTATTAGACGCCAAAGGAATGAAATGTATGTGTAAAGTATTCCCGCCCTACCCTGCCCTGCCCCACCAAGACCCACGAGAGCCTACTCATCTCCACCTTTCCCCGACGCCCCATTCTCATGCTGCTCCATCCCATTTGCCCACCCTCACTTTTTCCTCTTAACCTAGCACCATACCGCTTTACGTTGCCTAACTTGCCCCTCCCCGCCCGGCCTGGTTTGCTATGAATGCTATGACCATCGTTATGAATTGTAAAGGGATGTATTGTTGCATACTCTCGGGGGAAAAATTATCTGCAATTACTCTGGGTACAAATTGCGGTATTGGGATGAATCAGAAGGGATTTAGAACGGTTTAATTTACTTTGTTTGATTTACATCGTATTAGAGAAATTTGCGAAAAACGGGAGAGAGTGCACAGATAAATTTTCCTCCGAGGAGAAGAAAACGGAGATAGGGTAATTCTTATGAAATATCACCAGGCAGTAAATGTTCAACTTGTTTTAAGGGTCACGTGCACAAATTTTATTGCAATTGGAATAAAACTGTAAATTTGTATGATTCCTGGACTTTAACAATCCTTCTTTATTTAAGAGATAATATTTTGAAAATAAGTAAGTAAAGTCAAGGCCGGCAAAACTATCTTTCTGTAAAAACCGCATCCAAATCTGATCAGCCGTTTCAGAGATTACTCCAGACAATCAGACAAAAATCATAAAAACAATTGAAATGTGTTTTATACCTTTCAAATAAGTATGACATTATCAAAAGGCTAATTCTGAACACATTCCAATTTTATTTATTCACTCGTAGAAGAAGATAGTTGAAGTATTCATCGATATTTTCATTCCTTGTAGCAACTAGCATACAGGAATAAGTGCATATACGACACTCACACCTTAGCAACGCCTGCAGCATCCGTTTAAAAGCTGAACATTTCAAAACATGCTATGGTTTCTGGTTGTTGTGGTTCCTCCCATCACTGAAACTATCTACAAATGACACAAGCAAAAAATAGTAAGTTTTAGATATATTGAGTTCTGTATATCCCCCGTAGATTCTTTGTCATGTTGTGATGGCTCTTCATGGGCTATATGCTTCATTAGAGAGCCGTGTCTAGTTTTTGCTCTTTCATATGACAAACATTGAAATAATTACATATTATAACTCTTTAAAACGGTTTTACTATGGCCATTTTTGACCGTTTTATCGAAATCTATAGTTACATGAAACGACTATGAGGTACCTGCTTCAAATTAAACGTTTTCCAACAGTAATGCCCATTATGAAAGTAGCTGTAAGAAGACAGAGTATATAACGCATGAATTGATATGCGGTAAGAATAAAAAAGTTATCACCCATCGAAAGAATTCCTCCAGGTTAACAAAATATAAGCCAGTCTTGAGCCACAGAATGAGTTTCGAATAAAGAATTTTTACTTTTCTTGGTTAAACTCTTCAACCTCAAGTTTTCTTAAACTTTCGATTTCACCCTTCTATTTCACAAAAAAACTCAGTTCAAAGTCGACCGCTGGGAATGTAGCGCTCACGAAAGCAAACCTCAATGTCGCGTTCAAAAAGTCATTAATATGCGACGAGATTCTCAAGAACTCTTCACCAAGCCGCTTGTCTTCAACCGCTTTTTCCTTTCACTTTTTTTCTTTGAATAATGTCGTCACGTGTTGGGTTAACATGCAAACTGTGCTCCTTGCAGAATCCACAACCCCTATAGCCTGTCGTTCGCAAGGCGATATGTCACAACATGCACCACAAAGCTGAAAAACGGCCTATTTGCTACAAGCTGGAAGCGAAAAACTGATTTAGGGTCGTTTTCCAAAACACCGCTTGTTTTCTTCGCACACGTTGCGTGATCGCACTTTATATCTGACGCTTACATCCTCCAAACGGAAACTTAATTCCTCCACACTAATTGCGTGCTATTAAGTAAATTACCCAGTATGCGTGCCGAATGCCGTTTAGATTTTTATCGAATACTTATCGTCCATCGGCAAAGAAATTTCTGTTCTTTGCACCTCGATAATCTTTGTTGACGTCAAGTGGAAACGCGCAAGCTGGCAAACATTCGGACTTGAAGATATAAATTATGTACCAGGGCTAGCCTGCTGTAAGTATGCTATTAAAGCTTGGGAGGGGTAGGGGAAGCGGGGGTGTCGGGACGGAGAGCGGGGGGTGCGGAGGGGGGCAGGGACGATCGCCGCAGCTGCGACGGGGGCTGCGGAGAGGGAGGGGAAAGCGGAGACGTGATCGGATTAAGGAAAGCCCAGCGGGGAAAAGTTCACAAAATGATAACGTAAATGAGGCGGGGGCAAAAGAGCGCGGCCAGGGTTTTACAGCGTCGCGTGGCCGGAGCGAACTGGGATGGGGAGGCAGCGAGGGGACGAGAAGTAAACGGTCGTTTTGGCCTTTTAACGAATACCATTTATGGAATCAATGGCCAGCCCCAATGACGCTGCACTGCTTGAGGTGAGGATAAAGATGGTGAAATATTCGAGGAGATGCGCACTGAAGAAACGACCAGCAAACGCGCCCCCACTGAACGGAACATTGAGAAAGCGGGTGTCTGTGTGTGATCGTTAGAAATTGCGGATGGCGTTCCTAATTGATTGCTCGTTTTTTTTCTTTTTTTTTAATTTAATTGAGGTTTTTGTTGAAATTTACACGATTATCTTGAATACCACTCAAATTCCAAAACAGAACAACACATTTTTGGAAATTATTAAATTTAATATTCTTCATAAGAGCAAAGTGTCGTTTCTCTTAAATTCAATCACTCGGTTTCTAAATATTGAAATCATTTTAATTGCGCTTTTATGCATCAATATTAACGGGATTCGTGCGAATATTTCTCTCATTCATTTAAAATTTAATTGAAAATAGCTTCGTATTGGGATCTAAATACAAACAGCCCGTTTCTGATCTTTGTGTTACAGTATTTTATAGAGCCAGTAAAGTGTATGAGTAAACATTGTTATATCGCAAAACGTTGCAATTAAATTCCACAGAATATAAAATTATCAATTTAATTCACATAAATTTCGAGATTCTGTTCGCTTCAAACTCCCCGTGTTACAGAGTGGGAGTACTCAGAATATCTAAAAATAAAAAATGTAATTTGAAGATGTCTTATTTTGTAGAATAAGGTTTGAAAACACATCTGGGCCTCACTTATCCCAGTCATGTTCCTCAGCGAGTACTGCGGTGTGGATCGACTGCGCTGGTTAATGTATTTTCCATTACCTTCCACTATCCTCTAATTAATGTATTTTCCTTCAGAAATACCATCATGGAGTCAATAAACAAAACTATAGTCAAGACATTAATCTGCAAATTTTAAAGAAACAAAACAGAAGAAAATGGGTCAAATCTAAAAGTAAATAAATTAAGAAAAGCTTAGAAGAAATGCAACGAAATGTTTATTCGCAGAATTCAGAAAGTTTGTTAATGTAAAATTAATGTAAATTTTCTTCTCCTTTCGTTGTAAAGTAAATAAATAATTAATTCAATAATCCGTGCAATAAATATCAATTTTAGGATTGTCTGATAATTTCATAGCCCCCGTTTTTGAAGTAGGCGATATTTGTATCATGTTATGTGGTGGGCAATATTTAAAACATTTTAAAAATGTGAAACGCACATTATGTTCAATGGGAAATTGGTGCTAATTTCAGAAGACTGTGATGAACATGTACTTTCATTTAACTGTATCTTTATGTGGGCGATATTTAGGCCTCACATCTATAATTTACTTAATCTTCATCGGTCTCAACATAGTTATGCCTCCCTGAAAACACGTTCTTCAGCTTACAAAATTTAAGAATCCGTGATACATGTTCATTTTAAATACTGTCGAGTGTATAATTAAGAGCTACATGAATGTAGCAGAATTCACTTCTCTCCTTACAACGTCACACACAGTTTTTAACTGTTTTTGACGTAAAAAAAGCATTCGTCAGTGGAATCGAGGACATGACTGGATGGATGCAAAGTGTTCATCATAATACACGAATTTCCGTTTCCAAATCGCTGTTAATTTAGCATAATTTAGCATAATATCAATGTTTTCTTGTCTATTAAAATGGCTTTCAGAATTGAAACTTTTGAAGATAAAATCCAAGATTTTACTGTCTCTGACAGTTTTAAATAAATTGAATTAAAAAGTATTATTATAGTACTTTTACATAAGAAGTTAATAACCAAAGCAAAACTAGTCATATCTTCTAGAACATATAGTGCGCCAAAATAATATCTTCATTTATAGCAACAATATTATTTTCATCTCACCAATTCTAGAATGCCTTATTATTCTTATTCATAGACTCATCGTAAGTTTTCAGGTAAAAGTTTTTAAATTACCATATCAACTTTTTGTTGAATTAATTTTGGAATATATTTGCGTGTATCGGTCATTCTCGCAGAATATACTTTCAATATTTTAAAATATATTATGTATAACGTAGTATTGACAACATTCAAAGCAAGTACGAATAGAAGATCTTACTACAAATTGCAAACTAATTAAATGAGTTTTAAAGCAAAGATGAGGGTGGGAAAGAATATTGCACGGATCTCTGCCGTGAAGTAACTTTTTCAAGCTCCTTGGTGCGGAACATCACTAAAAAGTATCACTTCACGACCTTCATGCACATAGTAGTATTTTGTGGCTATGTCAAGAAATGTGTCTACAGCGTTTGTGTCAAAAAGCATTCATCATTTGGAAAGAAGAAACAGCAAATAATTTTTACATGCGACACCTGATGTTCTGAGTCGTGTGTGGTAAGTTTGATTGATTTTTATTTATTTCTTGTTACCTGGCACGTCAACTGGTGTGGCCATTAATACCGTTAGTGTAGTACATGTTTTCATTGCAGGAAGTGGTGATCTCTCTATGCTAGATGGGGTGATCTGGCGCCGAACTACACGTCAGAGACTGGTTTTTTCTCCCAACAGCGGGGCACCTGCCCAGCCGGGTCAAGCTCTAAGCTCCCAACTGGTCTCCCGATACGTGTTGTAGTTTATTACGTGCAGTGTGAGAATGTGTAAGTAAGGAGTGAGAAGAGTACAAGGACGAAGAAGGAAAGATCGCGCTCGGCTGTATGAGGTAAGAATGGGCATATCGATTAGATATGTGTTGGTAACAATCCAGTGCCTCATTGAACTGCAAGAAAACATGTGAGGAATTGCAACATGTAAGATAACTTCATTAGTAGGTCTCTTAGTCAACATGTATTTGAATTTCTAAACGTTTAAAACTATGTCAATAAATACGTTTGAAACTCTCCCACGACTTTATAATACGCACGCACTGTTCACCTACATAAAAATTGCAATCGTCAAACCTTTTGAATGTTGTTCTGAGTAATGAGAAATTGTTAATCTTTTAAATCGAAAAAAGAGGATTGCGTTTTTAATGCTTGCCTGACGCCCCAATTCTGTGCGTCCCAAAGCACAGTTTTCCGCTCACCAAAATACAAATACCAGTGAATATTTAATAAAATAATGGGGATTACCAGATGTTTCCGCATCAGAGGCGCCTGATTCTCCTGCTTCATTAATAATGTTATTCAACAGGAACGTTTGTCATGCTTTTTGTTCTCGCACACAATGACAAGTGTGCAGCCACTCATTTTTAAAAGTAGATATAAACAAACGCGAGGGTATTCATCGTTCTAGACTTGCGTAAATAAACCATTCTCATCGACATGCTAAATGTGTTAACAACGTTTGCACATGACGGAAAAACAAAGCAAATATTTATATCCTTCCGACGAGCCGCTTCTGAAATAAATTTAATTGGTGGAATTTAAAAATTATTATTATTATTATTATTATTATTATTATTATTATTATTATTATTATTATTATTACTATTATTATTATTACTATTATTATTATTACTAGTATTATTACTATTATTATTATTATTACTATTATTATTATACTCGTTTTATGCCTAGTAAGAAATTGAACCATAGACCATTCATAATGAAGATTTTTACCGAACTTTGTTTTTATTGTCGCACCATCAACCAACATTCAACTCACATCATCAATTTCGATTATCTTATCGTCAATCAACTCTCTGATTAGACCTTCTTACTCTTTTTGAGATCAAATGTGCCAATTTTATAAAAGAAAAAGGATTATAAAAAATCTAAACCATACGTAGTCCTATGAAAAATTCAAAAACCCTCAACAAAAATTCCCATAATCTTACCAACCCTCAACAAAAAACAGTTTTTAGAGTGCAGCTACCCTCAGGTCACCACTTCAACCACGTGATCGCAATAGTCTAGGAACAAAAAACGAGGTCCAAAGAATCGCTGCGTCCTCGTCTGATCGATGTCGGGGACCGAGTTGTTTCAGCGGCGAGGTCCTCAAAGTTTTCGTTTCTCCTCGCGAGCGAATTTTCTCGTCAACAATTTCCGCCTCCTGCACCAATTTCCGGGCTCTGTCGCGTGCGAAACGTGAGCGCGTGCGACGCTGCTCACTGCCAGTCACGCGAGCGACGGGGCAGAAGACACAGCATGGCGTTCGTTCCTCCTCGCTCCTCCACGTTCCTTCCCAGTTCTCTCCGTTTCTATACGATTCTCCGCTATTCTCCCCGTTTCTCACCGTTCGTCTTAGTTTTTCCCGCTCTTCCTCGTCAAATCTTTTCCCCCGGTCAACCTGACTACCCGCCCCCCCCTACCCGCCCCTCTACCGGCACCCCTACCCACCCCCACGACCCGCACCCACTACCCGCACCCACTACCCGCACCCACTACCCGCACCCACTACCCGCACCCACTACCCGCACCCACTATCCGCACCCACTATCCGCACCCACTACACAAACTCGCTATCTGCACTGTCTATTCTATTATTTTATATTGGCATAGATTCTTTGCAGTACGCGTACGGTAAAGTAGAAATTGGCGTACGCTTACGGCGAAGTAACACATTTCAATCAATGAACAGTGAAGGTAAACTCTAGTTTCCATTCATGAGTGCAGAAAAACGATTGTTATCGTAGATAAAAGAGTGAATAACACATTTTCATATAATATATGAAACATCTGTTATTCACTTTTTCATCTTAATGAAACTACTCATTTTTCCGTCACTCTGCTTCGTGTTGGAAATGCGAATTTCATTTTCATGCCCTTATGAAACTTGTTTCATTAATAACTATTTTAAAGAATTGTGGAATAATTAAATGGTATGACTTAAAAAAGAAAAAAGAAAAAATATTCCAATTATCTGAAAAGAAAAAACAAGATTTCAACAAAAATGTCAACAAAAATTTACTACAAAATGTGATATCGCAAAATTTATCATCAATTATTATTCTATCAATTATTAAATGTGATGCCTCTCACATTTGCCCGTTTCTGTACTTGAGCAGGTCCCACTTTAAGAACACATTCGTTTTGGACGTCAAGCGGTCACGGTGAAACCCCCTAACTCCCCACGCCGCCAGCGCTAAGGGTGATGACAGCAGGTGGACTGCATTATGCACTCGCCCCGGCCCTGCCAATGGCGCGCGTCGCGGCCAGTGCTTGTGCCCTCAACTCTCCGCCAAACACCTTCAATATTTAAAGCAAACAGATACACTGCGCCCTCGCTTCTATAATGCACGACCTCTATTGCGGTCGTTGTAAGGAGAGGGCTGGGAGCGTGTGGGGCTGTGAGTGAAGGGTTAGGGAAAGGGGAGGGGCCGCGAGTATAGAGGGCCCAAGAAGGGATGGAGGGGGGAAGAAGGAGGCAGTCGGCAGACGATTTGGCAGGCGTTATAGTGGGAAAATATATGGCTAGTTTATAGTGACGTGTGAACGAAGTACCGATGGGGCGGGGGAGTTACCAGTACTGGAGGGAGCGGGAGTTTCAGGGCGGAGTTGGGGGTGGTGGAAGAGAGGAGGTAGATCTCGGGTGTGTGGCAGAGTGATATTAGACGTGCAAATGGCGTGGTAAATGGAGCAGGGAGGGCGTGTCGGGGCGGACGTGTCGGGGCGGAGGCGTCGGGGCGGAGGCGTCGGGGCGGAGGCGTCGGGCGGAGGCGTCGGGGCGGAGGCGTCGGGGCGGAGGCGTCGGGGCGGAGGCGTCGGGGCGGAGGCGTCGGGGCGGAGGCGTCGGGGCGGAGGCGTCGGGGCGGAGGCGTCGGGGCGGAGGCGTCGGGGCGGAGGTAACGATGAGGAGGCGTCGGGGACGTGCTAAGGGGTTTGTGATGGGACCACAGGAGAATTGGTGGAGAGGGGATGCGAGGCGTGCAGCGGTGAGAGCACAAGTCAACGAGAGTAGGGGCGGTAAGCTGTAACGTACGAGCCCCCCGTAGCCCATCGCCCGCCCTTTCCCCAGCACCTCATTCGTTTCAATCGCGAAGCGGACGGTTCTCCGCTTTCCTCGCGTCCTCCCGCCACCAACCTCGCCCACGTCGACGCCCCCGCCGTCACCCTCGCCCTCGCACGTCGCACCACGCACCTCGCGCGTTCTCGCCGCGAGTTTCATCGAATTACGCACTTGCGCGCTGAATTCTAATATTTACGAAGCCCACTTAGCTTCTCGATTCAGTCGATCGGCCTTTAACCGAATAAACGTCCGTCGCTGAGCGTGACGGCACCGGGGAATGTTGAGAGGGAAACATGTTAAATGATCGCATTACCATTTGCATTGCGTATATTTACATTGCCACAAGGAACACAATTTATTTACGCTATTTTTCATTGCTTTTTATTAATTCGCGTTTCTTTCTTCCCTTCTGACTTCATTGGGAATGTAAACAAATTAATGTTTCAGAACATCTTTAGTTTGGTATGCATCGGAGAATTTGTAAAATGTATAAAATATTTACCTTAAGAGTGTTTCCAAATTACCAAGTTTTGAAAATGTTCTTTCCATTAGTTTGTATGTAGAATATTTAAGCGAACAAAATAAAAATTTAGAAAGATAATAATGCACCATGTTGGAAAAGTTTGTCTGTTTGTTTTATAATTCAGTACGAATCGATACACTTATCGTTAAATATTTGTTTTAAAGATTACTTGGGACCCCAGTGAAGGTTCAGCAGCCATTCGTTTACTGTGACCAATACATGATACTATCATATGGTATGTTTTCCAGTAACGAAAGTGGAAGAAAATTACAATGATTCAAATAATGTTAACGCTTCGCTGACCAAAAGGGATAGATGCTTTTGAAGGCTGTGCCGTCTGTTCGTTGCTCTGGGCCTTTTTCTTCCGCTAATTCGACGTTGAAAATTAGTATACAGCAACGAATAGTGATCATAACGAAACCTCTAAATTAATTACCCGTTTGGGTCGGCGGCAACGTCTTGCAGTAAGCGCTTGCTTGCCCGGCCTTACAGCAACACCGCACCCCATTGATCCACGTGAGGGTACGGATTTGGAGGATAACCTTAACTTTTCAATTAAAAACTAAAATTCTTATGTAAGTGATAAACCACGATAATCAAGAAGTACGTACCCGAAAATAATGAATTTGACAATTCCAAATTGAACTCTTGCCAAAGTGAAACAGCATCACACTATCAAGATTTCTTAACCTTTTAACTGGCATCAAACTTTACGTGAATATCGATAATACTTTGTCTGAAAACTTCCACTACGAAAGTCGTCTATAGAATACGTTGCACTTATCGTTTCCTTAAAAGGAAATGTAATTTCACACGACGCGCGTCTGCATTTGTGGAAGACTGAAATTGAGGGTTAAATGACTCATTTACAAAGTAAATTTCATAAAATCAGAGAACCTAACAAATTAGTGGTGCTACAACAGCACATACGTTCTGGCATTATTTCTAACTTTTGCAATTTTCGAAAGTGCAGAGAGTTCAACGAAAACGAGACCTACGCCATTTTTAAGCGTTCTTAACGCAAAATTACGCAAAAATTATTCAAATTATTAAAGAAGTGTACACACCCTAATTTCTACATTTGCCTTTGAACAACAGATTCTAATAAGCAAAAACTATCTTCAATGTCGTGGATGTAGGAGGACGCCGAATAAATTTTAAAATTTTGCAATTTTCGAAAAATTACGGATTTCAACTAAAATGTGCTGTTCCAATCTCTTAAGCGCCCCTTATGCTACACGAATACGGAATTTTAATAAAAAGAATTAGCCATTTGATCAAAGTTTGAAAATGTTATGGCTTCAGTTTAAAGTACCACCAAAAATCAAAATATCCCCTTCAAACTCGTAGGGTCTTGAGTTCATATAGGTCTACGGGGAATATCAACTTTCGGGGAAATTGAATAATTTAGGTGCTAGCGTTGACCTCCGACACACAAACAGAGACAAGTTTTGCCGTCAATTGATTTTTCGGTATCGAGTATTTACAAAACATGAATTTTGAATACACACGTTGTTAGAGGAAGTTATTTGTTACTTATAGAAACACGATTTATCTACTTTTCTTTACCAGAAATCGGCTCTAGACATTTTCCTACCCAAAAATCACTGACTTCCGACCTACTTTACAATACTTCTTCTTACCAAGAAAGGTGAGAAAGTAAAAAGTCGAAAAGAAGCGAGTTTTATGAATATTCGCGCTATAACAGTAATATAAAATAATTATTTAACACCAAGTAAGTTGATTTCTCTCTTTATTCGCGTTGTGGTAAGATATGTTTCTCTTATGTATATTTAGTTGTCACAGGTAATCGGTATATTTACAGGGTCCAAAGATACAACATGAAAATATACTGTCACATCAAGTTTTTCTACTATTAAGAACAGTTTAGTTTACAGCAAGGTATCAAACATACGTTTTTTCAAAAGGTTGCTATCAGGATAAAAGTAATCACGCCATTGGAGCAAAAGGATATCGTTTCACGAGCAGTGCTCTCTCTAGAAGTTTGTCAGTACACTATCCATGTGTTTACACTGGAGGCCGATTGATTGATTGATTTTTTCATGTTTCCGGGCGCGTTAACTACTGTGGTCATTAATCCAGTTAGTGTAGTGCTTGTTTTTTCTCGGGAGATGGCGGTGATCTTCCCCTGCTGGATGGCGAGATCCGGCGTCGACCTACCGTCGGCTAGTGGGGTTTCCCCCTACCCAAGACTCTCCCACCAGCAGGGCACCGCCCCAGCCGGGACGAGCTCTAAGCTCCAGACCGGTCCCCCGGAATATGTGGTAGTGTAGTGCATGTTAGTGTAAGTGTGTGTGTAAGGGGAGAGGATAGGACAAGGAAGAGGAAGGACAGATCGCGCACGGTCCGTGGCCCTTTTTGTAAGGTACTTCTCCGGCATTCGCCTAGTGTTGATCGGAGAAACCACGGAAAACTACCGATGAGAGCAACCGGCCGCTAGAATTCTCCTCCAGACAGCGACTGAATTCGACCTACCTGAAGTGCTAGTGTCGAAAATCCAGCCGCAGCCAGGACTGGGACCTAGGACCTCCCGGTCAGAGGCGCTGCAGTGACATCAGTTGATGCACTGAGCTACCGCTCCCGGTCTGGAGGCCGAAGTGTTTTCTCTTACAAAAGCTTAGGCTATGTCAGCGAGCCAGAGTTCAGTAACCATTGTTTGCACCACCAGTGAGCATGGGTGGATCACACGGTCGCCGTATTGCACGTACCCTGCCATCATCCTGTGAACTTGTTTGTGAGGGAAAAGTATCGATGCTGCACAAAAGACATCATGGAACCGTCGTTTTATTTACTACATGGCGAAGAAATAAGACATTATGACTCGCTCTGGAAGGTGGAAGTAAAATATGTTAGCATTCAACAAACATAACTATTTTTAAATAATTGTTGGATTCGGAAGCACTGAACTGAGAATCATTATGAGATACATATACGTATATTTTTGATTAATAGGAATTTTATTATTCCCAGCTCCACACAAATCACACTTTTTTACAAATCGATCACAGATAGGGAAACATAAAGTTTTCACAAATTCTAAGTAAAATTTATATTATTTGTTTTTCTTATTCTTCATTTTTTATATTTGTATATTGTATTCATTGTATTCTTTGTATATTGTATTCATTTAATACTTCTCATATTATACACATTTTGTGAAATTGAGTTAAATAATAAAATTGCTGATGTTGAATAAGCACTTCGTATCACTAGTATTAATAAATTGAACCTCCTCTAGCATTCTCGAACGAATGCTATATTGCCGAGGAAAGTAATGTATTGATCAATTATTAAATAAATTATTTTAGGGAAAAAGAAGCTGAGTCCTGCAATGAGAGAAGTAGATAACTCATAAAATTTTAAATGTTCATTTATTAACATATTCAATAATCATTCCACGGAGCTAAGTCATTGCTTTCATTGTCTCATTACCTTTCCTAAAACATCACTTATTAATTACATTAATGCATTAATTGTATTCGAAGAAAATGGATTTTGAGTGTCGCCATATCAGTATTATATATTTTGATATTCAATAACGATGGTTCGTCATTACCATTTCATGAGTTCTCGTTTTCGTGTTGCTCATTTGGTACGATGCTTTCAGGTAACAAGTTCATAACTCGAAGGCGGTGTAGCACAAAATACGGAAGTTAAAAATTACAGAAAATTAGAGCTCTAATTTGTTGAAATTAGGGATCAAGATATAGATTTATACTATTTTAATGTCAAAATTAATAATTTAACATAACGTTTCTTTACATAGTTGCAGGAATGGTATTGAAAAACTGAAGGAAATTTGCTGAAATAATAAAAATAACCTTATGTTGGAGAGACAAAAATTCGAATAATGTCTCTCCGCAAAAGCTGTACTAATTTGTTCTTTCATATTTTCGCAATTAAACAAGATTATTTCGAGAATCAAAAGGAATAACTACCACATATATTACTTTTCAATTATATAAAATAAATGTTTCAATTTTTCAAGTGAATAAATGCAAAAACGTCGGTAATTGATGAACATACGGGCTATTCCAATCGTTAGAGGAGTTTTTGAAGATTCCACAAGTATATTTTTGATAATTAAATTTATATAAATTATTTTAAGAAATAAAAATGTTCCCATTTAATAAGGTAAAGTAAAATTAAATATATATATGATTGGTTGAACCGCCCTGATGTAATTTCTGGATGGTTAGACCCTATATTTTAAAATTAATGGTATTATTTGTATTGCGAAAGATAGATAATATGATGGAACTTCATAGCAAAAGCGTGAAGTATTAAGAATATATATTACAGTTATCTTACACGTTCAATATTAGGGTAGTTGCAGTTTTGTTGCCATGCTTTCAATTATTTAATCAATTTATCTAGGTTTCACTATTATGTAGCTTAATCCTCCCACTAGAAGTCTGTGTTTATGAGTAAAAATGTAATCATCCATTGCTTTCCACGCCGTGAATATAACTGTGACCCTTATTGTGAACGTCGCATTTCAATTACCAACTCTAGCTTTTTGGAAATAACTCATGTTGTAATACATGATAGTATTCACTGAATAAAAATATATTAAATACTAATGTATGCAATTTAGATACTAATGTGGACACGGGGCCAGTCATTCCTAAATTGTCGAAATGAAAGTTGTGTACGTACTAGAAAGATATCTAATGGAAAGAATAAAGAAAGCAATGCCGTACGAATGAAACGTTTACCAAAGAATTAGCAAAATAACATTCTTTGTTCCTGAAGTCAGCTCTACAACAAACTGTCACGTTCTAAATGTCTTTTCTCCACATGCTCGCATTGGAATAAGAACTGCCTAGCGGCATGTGCTCGGAAGGTACCGTATTGACTGTTGCAAAATCTAAGGGACTAAATATGCCTGTAACAAGCCTTGTAGTTCAGCTTCTGGGTCCATGACACACACGGGGATTTGTTGTTCTAGTTTCCCTGAACCTTTGACCGAATGTTGATATGGCCCGGTATTCTTGTTTCTGAACATTAATGCATCTGCATTGTCCGTGGAAGTTTTATAGATTTCGGGGAATATAGGTATTCACATTAACGTTCTCCATATTCTCGCGGAACTAAATTGATTCCTTCACAAGTGCAGGCTCACATTTGAGCATGCGTTCGCTCTGACAATACTTGGAGAAATTTGATTTACTTGTCGGAGATTCAAGTAATATTTTACAACCGCAGGGGCAGTTTGCAGTGAAGACGTACTTAATCCTCGACTGTGCGGCGGGTTCCGTAGAGTTCAGGGGCGTTTGAGTGGTCATAACCGAAAAAATCAACAACACACCCGCATGTCCGAACCATCTTTCAAAAGCATTCAAACCACTCTTTAAACACTCCCATTACTAATTGCGTCTATGTGTGACACACATATAGACTTATATATATGACACCTTTATATTATAACGTGAAAACTTATGTGATTGAAATAATATAAAATAACTTGTTAAATGAGATGTTAATGCATACTAATTTTAACTAATAATAGGAAGTCGAGTAGGTTTATAATATTATTTAAATAGTTCACATCAAAATCAGCTCTGACATAGTCTTACATATTTAATAACTCATATAGCTTTTTCTTGTACTCCATCTCTGTACCTGACAACCTGTAGCAAACGTTGTACAGATGATGGTTGCAATTAGACCTAAAAATGAGTATATGTGAAACCTTTCGGCCAATTTTCATTAATGCAAACATTACACAAATGCTAGCAAAATTACTCATTTTGCCACCATTTTTATTCCTTGTAGAAAACGTCACACAGAGAACGTTAATCATTTAGTATTTCACTCTCGGGATTTTCTGCACACATTGTACATTGTTAATTGGCTAACTTCCCGCAAATTTTTAGCTTGAGAAGTCAGAGTAAGCATATCAGAACTACTCCCTGATAGAGAAAAGTCCTACAGTTTAAATAAACTTTAGCAGCATTTCTTTTTTTATTATTCACTTTTGCATATTTTGACATTTCACCCAACACTATTATTTCATTTCCCTCTTCGTTCGTCTCTGATTTCCTATGCTCCTCTTCACATCCTTACTTCCAACGTTTTAGAAAATTCTTAACTAGGTCATCGACGTCCAGCCCTCTCGTCCAGCCCTCTCGTCCAGCCCTCTCGTCCAGCCCTCTCGTCCAGCCCTCTCGTCCAGCCTCTCGTCCAGCCCTCTCGTCCAGCCCTCTCGTCCAGCCCTCTCGTCCAGCCCTCTCGTCCAGCCCTCTCGTCCAGCCCTCTCGTCCAGCCCTCTCGTCCAGCCCTCTCGTCCAGCCCTCTCGTCCGCCCCCTCCTCCTCCCCCGTCCAACCACCCTTCCTCCATGGGTTACCCTAGCCCCGAGATCCCCCGCCTTCGGCCCGGGCGTCGCGACGCATCCGTCGCAAAGAGCTCGTTGGCCGTGGCAGGAGCCGCCCCGCCGACCCCCGCGCGCCGCATCGATCGAGGCGTTCGGCCCTCGGCCAACGGCGCCGCCGCCCCAGCCGCCCCCGCGCCGCGCCCCGCCCCCCGCGTCCGCACCTGTATTTGCTTTGTTGGCACGCGGGCTGTGCAAATCAGGAGCTGCGGGGGCAGGGCGGCGCGGGGCAACGCTGGGCGGCGCGAGGCGGGGAGGGTGCCAAAGCGTCGTCACCGTACGTTGAAAGCTAAGGGCGGCGACGCCTCCTGACTGCCGCACCGTAGCGGTGGGCGCCCCGCTCGCGCCGCCATGGGCCCCGTTCCACCCTTCTCCGTACACAGCCTAACACCCTCACGTTTGTTGCTTTAGGCTCTCTAATTATTTACATTTTTTGCAAATAGTCCAGGTACGGAGTTTAAATTTTGTGCGAACGTCCAGTAATATTTCAGTGTTAACCCCTTATTTTAGTCTACTTCTCTTAGAAAACAATACATCTTCTAAATATTCAAATAGAAATACTGAATATTTCCATTTTCGTTACGACCATATACGACTTTTAATAAAACAAAACAATACAACGACAGGAATGTAACCCATCCTTTTCCTTTAAAATTGTGAAAATATTTATTCAATTTGTTTATTCTTTAGACTTTCAATGTATTTATATTGAGCATATATTTTTATAGTGAAATGAACGTACATTCGAAATAATTTTATGTTTGAGTATTAAATGAAAAATCCCCCGCACCTACAAAGAACTTTATGGTGAGCTTTACGATTTGACTGGAGTTTTACTATAAAATTAATTCGGTGACAAATTGAGAACATGCGTTCCATATTAAATTTTATTTTTCATTTATTTTTTAATCCTCAAAAAATATTTCCGATGAAATAAAATGTTCCTTCTAGAAATAGGGTCAAGACCGTTCCCATTATGCATAATGATGGTAAATAATGCAATAAAAACTTCAAACACGCGTTTTTAGATACGAATTCAATATCAAACTTTCCTTAATTTTTTACCTAATTTGCTTGGGTATAATGTATGCCAATACGACAGAATGAATAATATTAAAACCAAACCAAAAGGTCTTAGGAAGAAGAAAAAATTATATTCACAAAAGTGCATTAAACCAGCCAGAAAAATATACTGAAACAGAAATCAGAGAAAAAAATATTACTTTCTAGAAAATTTATATTTTAATGATTGACAAGTTCAGTATTTTGAATTCATTTAATATTATGCTCATCCATAATCAGACTATATTTTTATTACCTAAGAAATTATGGAATTATAGAATTTTTATTTAAATGTGAATTACATCTACTAAGAATTCTAAAATTTGCTCATTTCTTAGATTTCGGAAACAGATAAAAAGAAGGAACTTTTTACTTTGACATCATGTGGCGTACATTCGTAGTAAAGGGAAAGTATTTTAATGATGCGTCAGAAGTTGCAATTTTCGTCGGAAAAACTCGTATTGTGAGCTCGTGAGAATAAATCTTGTTCCTGTTTGTAGTAAAAGTCTTCTAACAAGTTATCTACTCAAGTTCACCTTAGTCACGTTCGGTCCTTGATATAGAAAAATTGTTTGCCGCTACAAATGACCGATAGACCGGCATCGTCTGTGGTCAACGTTAGCGCCTAAACCATAAGGACAATTTTCTCTGAAGTTCATATTCCCCGACTGATATGGCCAGAATCAAGCACTGCAAATTTGAAACATTTTGATTATTGGGGGTACTTAACATTTTCAGACATGTGGTCGTATTTTTTACGAATTTCAATGAACATGAGACCTGCGCCATTCTCTTAAACGTCTATGCTATCCGGGGACAAAGTTAAATCCAGAAATTCACCGCAATTTTTGAGCAAATTTTGAAAATGTTTGAGGCTTCATGTAATGTAGTAAAGGCTCATCTGCAGGTAAGGAAGCCATTTCGACAAGGGTGACACACCGATCTGCTGCTGCTACAGACTAATCTGTCAAAACACAATGAGCCTGACCCAGACACACAGAATCACTCAAAATGTGATAACATTGAGTTTCTTACACTTCTCGGACACTTGCCGCTGTGTCAGACAGTCTCCATATTTCGTCTTCATTCTCTGATGTGTATCAATCGGTATCACAATCTCACTCCATAGAAATCTAATAACTCCACGCTGTTGCTCCTTGATGCTCCTGTGTAGCAGTGCCGCCTCTATCTTCAGTAAACTGTTATTCAGCTCCAGCCCCATCTTCTGACACTTCTTCATAATACCAGCTCAAAAAGACATTTAAGACTGTGCCCCCAATGTCCCAACACATAAAGATAAAAAAGGTTTTTAATTATACTTTTGTGGTTTTAATTTGATGTTCCTCTCCCATTTTAGTACTTTCAGAGTTTTCTATTTCCAGTCTTAAATTTATATAACTATTATTCAAAAGAACAATAAATTAGATAACATAATGTGAATAATTTAGGAAATAAAATACTAGAGCATAAAATATAGGTAAATACAATCAAAGCAGGCTCGTGACAATGTAAAAATTTACACACATTTCATACAAAGTTTAAAACGTTAATAACATATTGCTGTATATTAACAAGCGATTAGCGAATATAAAAATCTTACTGAATATAACATATCTGTAAAAATATGTATCATTAAATTAACTTCATCATATAGTCGGATAATTCATCTATAGAAATTTCTAATATTGTTTCTAAGAATGAAGATTTCCTGGATAATGAGAATCTCCCCGTTGTTGGATCTCATATCCTATTCCGATCATATTCGTATCTGAATTATTCTTGTATTTAGCGAAAATAAATTTCAAATAAAATACATAATGAAAAATAGAGTGGAAAAATAAAGTCGTGGAAAAATGCAGTTGCGTGAAAATGCAGTAGCGGAAAACTTCGAGTGGAAAAAGTGAAATCGAAAACATGAGCGGAAAAGTGTACAAACTACCACTTTATCCTTTGCAGACGTTTTTCACTGTAAAACTAATATTTTAAAGGGCACATCAGCGGTGAACGGACTTAGGAGCAACAACTCTATATGGGCCCTTTACTCTACAAGAAGGCACAAAGATTTTGCTGAAAGGCAAATTGAAGAAGGGCAAAAAGGGCAGTATAAATTTGAAAACCAACCATCAGGCAAACGATCACCGATTATAAAGATCTTGCTGATGATTATGTTGCAGAGACAAGTAATGTATATGCGTAACGGGATCTTTGTGTAATATAAAGGTATCAGTCACCGGGTTCAATGAAAGTCACCGTGTTACATTGGTTATTCAAAACCAAAAGAAAATAGAGTTTATTTAAGTAAAATTCATAGTGCAACAAATTACTATGAACGTACTTTGATTGTATATGCAATGATAAACACTCATTAATACACATCTATATGCACAGTTTTTTCTACTACATTTCTTTCTCCCTCTCTACCCCCCCCCCTCTCTCTCTCTCTCTCTCTCTCTCTCTCTCTCAGTTCAAGAAGAGATACGTCACCTGAGGGAGATGGAAAGGGTCACGACCTTTCTGCTGAAGTATTCTGCTTTTTTCATTTTCTGTCAGGAAGAGGAATAAAATGTTATTTTTTTGCTGGAGATTATTTTGCTCGAGGGTATTCAGAAAACGAAGTTTGTCAGACTCCGTAGAGTTTTTAGAATGCATCGCAACAAAAATTCTGTCGTCAAATTTTCCCCTGATAACAAATATTCTAATCAAGTAAGTTTTGGGAATTGAATATTGTTAAAATTCTATGTCTATTTCAAAAGGTAATGTATATCGACAATCAATTTATACAACGTAAAAAGCATTCTTGTTATGGTATCAGCATTTAGAAATTTAAAGCATATTTCCTAAATATGGATGTATTATTATTATTATTATTATTATTATTATTATTATTATTATTATTATACTGTGTTTTATCCAAAGAGCCTGCTGAATTGGGTGTGCTCACTTTCGATGCTAAATTCAGCCGATGACTTTCACTTTTTCGCCCCCGGATAATCTGTTGATAAACTCGCTATTCTATTTCTTACATTTTGTCGAAAGTTTCATAATTTTAAAATACATTCCAGTTCAATGACCAACGTATAGAGTGAGAAATTTAAGACGCCGGGCGCCGCAGAAATCTCTTTTGGTAGACGGACTTTTGCTGCCCGGGAATCTACTCCCGCGGTTTCCATGATTCCCCGCTTTTGCACTCTTTTCTAAGTACCGGACGAAAAAAGCTTCCAATCAAAATGGCAGAAATGTTATTTGTAACGCCGGCGTCGTTAACCAAATTGCTTAATTACGCTCTATGAAGTCACGGAAGTTAAGCAATTCGAGACAGTATGAATTCCTAGACGGGAGACCCTCTGGGAACTCTGATTACTAACAGCACGACCCCCTGGTCAAACGGCACTGACGGACTGCGGCGCGACGAGACAAAAAGGTAGAAATTTAATGGAGGATTACTCCAGATACGTTCAATACTCAAGAAAGAATACGAGACTTGTTGCAAAAAAGACGCAAAAAATTTAAAAAAGAAATGAACAAAGTTTTTACGGATTTCGTCCGGAGGATGCGGTTTCTTTGTGTAAAGCAGTAAGCCATAAATTATTTCCATGGTTTCTATTGTGTGCATGTATACAATGGCAGAAATATCAACCACTTCTATAGGGTACGTATAGAAGTGCCCGTTCTATATGAAAAGAACTAGGCAAATTATGGAAGATTTCTGAGCAGAGTTCCCGGTCAGCGAAGGCTGGAAGAAAAAAAAAGGACTTCTGCGGCATCATCAGGGCTTCTAAAATATCCACATTGTATTATATATCAAAAAGATGTTTATCTTTATTAATTTTTTTGACATCTAATATCAAAAATTCGTTCCACGAATGGAGATGCTACTCCCCACACCTCCGTCCAGAGCCACAGAGCATGCCCAGCACTGGCGTGTCCAAGCCGAGATGGAGTATTTGATTCTTTTGATTCTGGGCGCATCAACTGCTACAGTAATTAGTTGTTATTGTAATGAATGTTTCAACCAGAGAGGGGGGCGATGATCTTCCCCTGCTATAACTCTACAATGTGAGATATGGAGTCGACCTACACATTGGTTTCCGAGGGTTTCCCCTTCCAGGTATTTCCGCCAGCGGGGACCCGCCTCATCCAGGGCTCTCCATTGCTTTCCCTACATGTATAGTAATGAAGAGCTAGCAAGTGTGTGTGTAGGAGCGTGTCTGTGAAGGGAAAGCAGCGATCAAGGCTGAGGAAGGAAAGATCACGCGCGGTCATTTTTCAGTTTGTCAAGATACGGCTCGCCTGGTATTGATACGAGAAACCACGGAAAACTACCGATCAGAGCAGCCGGCCGCATCAATTCTTCTCTATACAGAGGTTATATTCGACTCAGCTTCGTATCTATCAACTCCACTCCAACTCTAAGATTCCCGATCAGAGACGCTGCAGAAGCAACATTTGTTGGCTTGAGATATCCCAGCCTATGAGAAATGCCTCTCGCCACAACGCCTTGCGGAGCCACAGAGCTCGGCAAGCCCCGGCGTCCGCGCCCGGGATCGGTTCCACGAACGGAGAGGCGAGGCGAGGCGAGGCGAGGCGGCCGCCTTCTTGCGGGGCAGTGTCGAGCGTCAACGCCTGACCGCCTGACATGCCGGCGCGCCGCCTCGCCACGCGCGGCGCCTATCACGCGCATCTCTCACCGCTAATTAATTAGGCACGTGGAGCGCGCCACCGCAGTGCCGTCGCTAACGAAGCGGCTGACAGTCCTCGCCGCCGGCGCGCCACGGCGCTGCCCTGCACCGGCCGTCGCTGCGCGGGCACTGGCCGAAATTGCTCTCCGAGGGACACTCCGGAGGACTCAACTTCGAACGCGCGGAAATCTGTATCGATGAAATGGGAAAAAATGAACTCAAGGGGATTGGTTCATTGATTAGTGTTTCCGGCGCGCCAACTACCAAGGTCATAGCCCCGTAAATATAATGCATGATTTCATCGCGGAGGTGGCGGTGATCTTCCCTCCCGGATGGCGAGATCTGGCACCCGGCTACACGTCGGCTTATGGAATTTTCATCAACCACGTGTCTCCCACTGGCGGGGCACCTCCCCAGCCGGGACAAGCTCTAAGTTCCCGACTGGTATCCTGGTATTTGTGGCAAAATAGTGCATGTTAGGGCAAGTGTATGCATGTAATGGGTGAGGATAGCACAAGGAAGAGGAAGGAGAGATCGCGCAGTCCATGGCCCGTTTGTTACGGTACTGCTCCGGCATCCGCCTGAGATTGACTGAAGAAATCAGGAACAACTACCGATCAGAACAACCGACCTCTAGAATTCTCCTCCAGACAGCGACTGAATTTGATCTACGTACGAGTAGGTAGTGTCGAAAATTCTGCCTCCATCGGGACCCGAACCCTAGGACCTCCCGGTCAGAGGCATTGCATGAACTGAATGGAACTGAAAATGAATATAACAGTCAAACTTTGATAAGTGGGAAACTTTTATTAGCGAAACTGATTATATCCCGACATTTTTTCACGTAAAACCTCTATTCGTGGAAATGTCAATCCCGGTTAACTGAGACTAACTGCTTTTTCATTGAGGTTGTTCTCACAGTTTGTAAACAGAGGAGTTTACATTCTTGGGTTTCTCTGCATTTTTCGAACTTTTTATCAATCTACACGTTCTTCAATTGCGTGTACTAATGGTAAATTCTGTTGAAGATGAGTAGACAGATCAGAACGGAGATCTATCTAGAGAAGTAGAATCGTCGACAATCCTAAGGAAATGAAATTTGTTGCTGCCAAGGAAAATCTAAAGGTATAGTGAGTATATGAGTAAAGACAAGATATATGCACCAAAACCGATTCTTTTTTATATTTAAAAAAGAATTTCTCAAACAAGCTTCAAATTCTTTCTTTAACTTTTTGTTAAAGTAGAGGCCACTACACTGCCAGTTCTTTAGTATAAAACTCATTTTGATTAACATTTTTGAATTGTCAAAAATCAAAGATAAATGAATATGGGGCTCAGAACTGTACAATAATTGTTGGGGTGTAGCGGCTATGATGAAGCAAAACTGACTGAGATGTCTTAGAGACAACACCTTCCAACTCTGCCAAGAGCTAAACTGACGGGATTAATGACCAAAGTAGTTAACGCACCCACTGAAGTAACACTAGTAACTCACTCACTGAAGTAAAAAACCTACTCGTCCTAATGCAGGCCTGGACAAATATTTTGGCGGGCTTGGAGCACATGTCATTTGTTAATGAGGCAATACCCAGGTGAAATAATACGTCACTAAACACAAAAAGTATATGCAATCTAGTAAAAGTACGCAAGATTTAGTCACGGGAGTAAGTAATATAATACAGTTGGAAATAATGAGTGTTGTTGGAGTATCACTAGTTTCGTGAAATTTCAGCTCTTAGAGAGCTGCCCAGAAAATGTATTTTCTGAACAATTAGAATTAAACAATTAAATTAATATGAAAACAAGTTGCTCATTATTAAACAAAATTAATTGAAATAGTTCAGAAGCTCATTTCATTATATACGAAGAATTTCAGGGTTAATGGGGCTTTCTTTTGACATAAACTGCTTACTAGAGTTTGAGTCAATTCTCTGGTCAACGTCATGAATTTGTTAAATTGCAAAACCCTAGAATTCGTGATTTGGTCGTATTAAGATGTATTTCCTATTGGGCTTGTATAAAAAATGATGCCACGGCTTGTGTAGGAAAGCTCTCAATCGTAATAGCTACGTTTGTGTGTCCTTCACAGTATTCACACTTTTCTTCTCTGAGTAATGGATTTTGTGTGATTGATCTCTCTTCCCTTTCTTGGAATGACTGAATGTATCACGAAAAAATGAGACAGAACGTAGATAGAAGTCGAGTTTTCCCTGGCAGTAATTCGCATTACTTTGAGAAACCCCTCAGAGCAGGCATACCCATTCGAGCCAACTAAATATTTGCCCGACATAATTTTACTTAGCTTATAGAAATTTTATCTATACTCTGTCTTCAAAACAAGTAAGATATGTTAACAGAGTTTGCAATAAGCATTAATGTATTTTTGTTATTAATGAGTCGATTTAATACAGTAGAGCGTCAAAATCTCAATTAATTGGATTGCCATAGTACATAGTTCGTATTTTCAGAAAGTGCACATTTTTGGACAAATATGTTTTTAGACTATCTGAAGGAAATTTTAACCACCTGAATGGGTACAAACAAAATACCAGCTCTAATGAGATCTCAGATCCATATATATATATATATATATATATATATATATATATATATATATATATATATATATATAGAGAGAGAGAGAGAGAGAGAGAGAGAGAGAGAGAGAGATAATGAAATCGTACACTACGTATTACAGTGCAGAGTAATTTTTGAACTTCTGATCACAGTACACGACGAAGATTGTTTTTACGAACTCAGTTTTCGGACTTTGAGAACGGCTTTTGACGGCTCGTATTTTGTTATGTTCAAATTATTAACGATCGAATGTAATTACTCGTAATGTTCAATACATTGCCATCGCTGCAACTTGAAGCAGTCTTAAAAGTTATATTCCCCGAGGTTTGACTTAATATGCATTTATGATTTCTGGATATCCGTCCACTGTGCACGTCCACGGGCTACTAGTCGACAGCGAGGCCTCGGGCGTGCCGCACCTACCACACTGGCCCCATCGGCCACACCGCCATTGCACCGGCTACGCGCGCCTGTGGCCAGCCACCAATCAGCTATCCCCCTGCAACCCGCCCTCCCCACCGCCGCCGCCGCCAAACCTCCGCCTGCGCCTCCACATTACAGCCGAACCTTCACCTTCCTCAGTCCACCCATTCCCAACGCCTCACCGCCACCACCTACCCGCCTCGCGCCACCCGCACCCTCCCTCACCAACGCTCCGCCAGCGCCTCGCCCCCACTAACTACCATACCCCTTTTTTCCCCCCAACAACCCAACTGTCATCACCTGGCCTTCGTCACCTCCCCGCGTCTCTCGCCATCCCGCCTTAGTCATCTCCCCGGCTCCGTCACCACCCGCCTCCTACGCCACCACTCCGCCTCCTTCACCAATGCGCGTCCCTCGCCAATTCGCCTCCGCACTTCCCCGCCTCCACGTCCGCATAATCTCCACCTCCGTCCCCCCCCCCCCCCAACCAGCCCGCCCCGCCTCTGCCATCACCCTCAACTCCACCTCTCCCCGGGCGCCGCCGCCGCCCTCGCCGCCGCCGCCCTCGCCGCCGCCGCCCTCGCCGCCGCCGCCCTCGCCGCCGCCGCCCTCGCCGCCGCCGCCCTCGCCGCCGCCGCCCTCGCCGCCGCCGCCTCGCCGCCGCCGCCCTCGCCGCCGCCGCCCTCGCCGCCCCGCCCTCGCCGCCGCCGCCCTCGCCGCCGCCGCCCTCGCCGCCGCCGCCCTCGCCGCCGCCGCCCTCGCCGCCGCCGCCCTCGCCGCCGCCGCCCTCGCCGCCGCCGCCCTCGCGCCGCCGCCCTCGCCGCCGCCCTCGCCGCCGCCCTCGCCGTCGCCTTCGCCGTCGCCTTCGCCGTCGCCCTCGCCGCCACCCTCGCCGCCGCTCGCCGCCGTCCTCGCCGCCGCCTCACCGTCGTCCTCGCCGCCGCCGCCCTCGCCCCCGCCGCCGCCCTCGCCACCGCCGCCGGCCACCGCCCTCGCCACCGCCGCCGCCCTCGCCACCGCCGCCGCCCTTGCCCTCGCCCCCGCTGCCGACGACAACAACGACGAGCCCGCTCGCCACAGCTGACGCGCGGGGCCGGCGCATGCACAGGGCTCCGCACAGGGCTCCGCGCATCGCTGCCCGACACTTCCCGACCGTTCCGCGGAGACAGTCGAGAATGCAAGCGCTCCTCGCTTGTTTGCCGCGCTGAAGAATGCGCCGCACGTGTTGGAGGGAAATTTGCGATGCGGTTCGCGGCTGCGACTCGACGCGGGAAAAAGAGCGGCCGAAAGAGGTGATGTTACCCAGAGGGGATTTTCTGAGATGTTTTTGCATCCGGTCTCTCGAAAAAAATTCTGTTTACGCTTCAATCGCATTAGCCGCCGTCGGAAATTCCTCCACTGGAATACTGAATTACACAAAACCTTTCACATTTTACCTTAGAACTCAGCATTCTTCAAGTTCTTCTATAACTGTACTTCGTGCAAAGCATTTTTTCGTATATTTGAAAGTTAATGCGTTTAGAAACTATTTTCATATAATTCTACGCCCGTCATCATATGCCATGATTATTTGATATGACTATTTAATGGGACGAGAATGAAGCTACAATGTAACTTTTGCAATAAATTAGGTATATCATAAGCAAACACATTGTTGGAGAAGTGGTTAATGTACTATGTAATCATTATCATAGCTTTAAAATGTATATTACATATTCAGAGACATCGACCGAAACTTTGCGATTATTTTCCTATTCATTCTCTTCGTTCTTTTTTAATCTTCCATTAAAAGTATTTTCTGTATTTAAAATAAATTTTAAAACAATAAAATGTGAAAGTTTTTAGAAAGTGTAAAAACTTAAGTAAAGAAATCAATTACTCAAATCTTCATAAATAAAGTTTGGCAAATTGTATGTAAATACCTTGATGTTAAATGTCCGATGTACGAGCCATACAGATTAGAAAAAAGTTATTATTTTGCCACTAAAAGTGTGTACATACTATGCGTCCATTGTAAAACAACATTCCTTGTTCAGAAAATCATGTGATGGTAGTCCATTTCTTTGATATGCAAAGTACACTTGTGCAGAAATTTATATACACAATTTACTTTTGCTTTTATTTATTACATTACATTCAAGTACAAATAATTCCTTCCCTTAATCACCATTTTGCGAATGAGGTGACTGTGCAATTTAAACTTTCCTTCTAACATCCATGCTGAGAAAGCGAAGGGTCCTCGATTTACTCCTGCCATAGCCTTTTAGGAAGATTAGTAATGCAAGCTTTACAATCGCTGGGGAAACATTTGTGTAGGCTCGAATGAAATGGCTCAAGGTGAATGAAGAGTCGGTCGAACGACCTGGGCGAACCACTAACCTATACGCAACTCCGTAGAACATTATTTCAACGGAGTTTAATGCGTTAACGAAAGCTAAAATATGAGTTTCGGACTTGTCGGATACGTCGACATCAAATGTCAGTGGATTTCAGAGGTTACAATGTGAATTTTACAATTTAACATGTACTTTAGCGGCACAAAAAGCAACAAATTTTCGAGTTCTTTTAAGGCACCCCGTCATTAAACATCAAGTAGTCTAAATGTTAATGGTACTGCAACGTTTTAGTTAGCAGTTAAATATTACATAGCTACATTATGCGTAATAGTTGCATACACAAAATTACATGCACATAATTAGTAGCTTTATAAAGAGATGAGCGACTCCATAACAAATAGTACAGTTATAAAAACAGATTTAATTAACTCTCTGAACCTGAGATGAGTACATGTTACTAAAATTAAAGTAACAAATATAACAGTGTCATTATACCAGGTCAAAGATAGTGTGTAATAGGAAAAAATGCTTTCTTCCAAAAGATTGTTCTTGCATTATTCGCAACGAATCCTAATGATGGGGGACCTGCTTTCTCAAGAAATATACAGTGTCAGAGATATCTCAATATCATTCAGCATAAGTGCGCATGAAAAGAATATTGTAAATAAGTATCCAAAATCGTGGCAATACTCGCAAGATCGTTTCAAACATTTTTCTTCTGATAAGTATTGTCCGTCAAGTAGTAACTAGTAGTACCTAATCAAGTAGTTCCAGTTTGTAGTACCTAGAAAATATTATTAAATTTGATGAGGATAAAGTAGCTGTAAGATCTATGAACAAAATCACGAAAGTCATGGAAATAGACAAAATGTAGACATCATGGCAAATCGATGGAATGGTATTCTAAGTGATATTAAATCTCAAAAAATACTATGAAACGGTTTCACGTACCGTTTTTCGTGTACCTGATATGGATGCGGTGAATTAGATTCGTTTACAAATTTGGAATGAGTTATTGAAAAAACGTGGTGGAGGTAAGGCACATAAAATGCGTTTTGGAGGAAGTCGCTTAAAAACGTAAGCCACCTAATCATTTGATCACATTAATTTGTTCTCGATAAGTCGAATCGATTGGCTATTTTAGCCGAATCTTTCTAAAAGATACTGGAATAACTCTAGAAAAAAATTGGGGGGCAGCGGCACTTGATTGATTGATTGATTTTTTCCTGGTTCCGGGCGCGTCCACTGCTACGGTCATTAGTCCCATTAGTATAGTGCATGTTTTTCTCGGGAGATGGCGGTGATCTTTCCCCGCTGGATGGCGAGATCCGGCGCCCACCTACCGTCGGCTAGTGGGGTTTTATCAACTAGGACTCTCCCACCAGCGGGGCACCGCCCCAGCCGTGACAAGCTTTAAGCTCCCGACCGGTCTCCCGAAATATGTGGTAGTGTAGTGCATGTTAGTGTAAGTGTGTGTATAAGGGGAGAGTATAGGACAAGGAAGAGGAAGGACAGATCGCGCGCTCCGTGGCCCGTTTGGTAGGGTACTGCTCCGGCATTCGCCTGGTGTTCATTGGAGAAACCACGCAAAACTACCGATCAGAGCAGCCAGCCGCTAGAATTCTCCTCCAGACAGCGACTGAATTCGACCTAACTGAAAAGCTAGTGCCGAAAATCCTGTCACCGTCAGGACTCGAACCTAGGACCTCCCGGTCAGAGGCGCGGCAGTGACATTAGTTGATACACTGAGCTACCGCTCCCGGTGGAGCGGCAATTAGTGCTGAAACGCTGTAGATTACTACATCGTCTCTTCGGCAGAAAGTGATACCTTACATCATGATTAATTATTTTGACAATTAATGTGTTATTATATTTGCGTTAAGTAAATTAATTAATGTAGTTAAATCTAAATAGTTAAAAAAGTATGCTATTTTTGTCTATAATTTTCATACAACACCATTTGTGAGGGTAGATGATCCAGACAACTTTATTGTTTTTGAAAATTTCTTTCAAACACGACCATGCATAATACATTGTCAACATGAAAGTCTTCGCCGTTGGAGGAGACTAACTAAGCTAATCAATATCTAATAACTTAAATTATATATTAATTATATACCTATTAACTTTTATTTACGGCTAACAACAATTTATCCGTAGAGGAAGGGTATATACAGTTTCTTTGATAATTTAAAATTCTTCTCACACACAGCAAAATACGATGGTCAAGGTCTAAGTAATAACATTCAAACGAAACAAAAACAAAACAACAGTAAATTGGTTCTAACTCTTCAAGACTAAAAAAAGTAACGAAATTGAGGACATAAAATGTTGATAAAATACGTCCGTTTTGACGTGGAAGAGTTCACATTCTAAGCGGCAGAAAGTAAAATTGCAATATTCCACGTACCCTTCGGTGTAATCCTTCCTGCAAAACCGAAGCGAGACCCGAGGTTCACATCACAGTCTGATTGATCAAACTTTATATATAAAACCCCAGCAACCCAGGCACACAAAGCCACATCGACTCCACAGTGCCCAACTCACGCCGGTGCACAGGCACTCCATCCCTCTACGAACGCAGCAACGATGACGAAACCTCGGAGCCTCCAAGGGGCCACCCTGCGCCCTGCTCCGTTCGTCGCCGCGCGGCCCCAGCGAAGAATAGCAGCGCAGGCGGAAGCTCGCGGCACACGCGGCCGCGCCACCCTTTGTGATACTTGCCACCGCAGGCGGCGGCATCGGCTCGGGGCCACTGCGGCGTGAACGGGCAGCGGGGCGCACTGCCGCCACCTCTGTGTATCGCGCGTGTACACTCTCACCGCGCCGCCCTCGCGCCGCCTCGCGCGCCCTCGCGCCGCCCCTCGCGCCGCCCTCGCGCCGCCCTCGCGCCGCCCCTCGCGCCGCCTCGCGCCGCCCTCGCGCCGCCCTCGCGCCGCCCTCGCGCCGCCCTCGCGCCGCCCTCGCGCCGCCCTCGCGCCGCCCTCGCGCCGCCCTCGCGCCGCCCTCGCGCCGCCCTCGCGCCGCCCTCGCGCCGCCCTCGCGCCGCCCTCGCGCCGCCCTTCGCGCCGCCCTCGCGCCGCCCCTCGCGCCGCCCCTCGCGCCGCCCTCGCGCCGCCCCTCGCGCCGCCCCTCGCGCCGCCCTCGCCGCCGCCCCATCGCCCGCCGCGCCGCCATCGCCCCGCCCTCGCGCCGCCATCGCCCCGCCCTCGCCCATCCTCCCGCCACTCACCTGACGCCCACGCACCACCCACGCACCGCCGACTATCGCACTTGCGCCTACCCAAGCGCTTGCTCAAGCGCCGCCCACACGCCGCCCACACGCCACCCACACGCTGCCTACACGCCGCCCAACCATAATTTAATTCCTACTCACATGCCGCTTAACTCCCGCCTTCGCACTGTCTACCCGCCAACTCGTCGCTCACCCACAGCCCACACGCCGCCTACCCAGCGCAAGCACACTGTGCCCGCACCGCCCAATTGCCACCCCCCCGACGCCTACCCACCGCCTACCCACCGCCCACACACCGCCCACCCACCGCACATTTACTACCCCGTACAACCCACATGCCGCCCAATCACTGCCCCCGCGGCTCCCACCCGCCGCCGTTTCGTCGTTCACGCGCCAAATAACTGTCGCTCTCCCCCCGTCATCCATCCGACACATACTCCGCGCACGGCGCCGCCTACCCAGCGCAAACCCACCGCCCCCGCGCCCCGCCCACGGCCGCACCCCTCGCCTCTCCCGCCCGCTCCCACACTTCCCCCCCTCCCCCCACGCTGCTACCCCCTGACCGATGACACCCCGTATTGTTTCTTAAGCACCTCGTACCCCCAATAATGCCGCCACTCCGCGCTTCCATTTTCTGATTTTTCTACGCCTTCTTTTTCATGTTCTCATCGATGTTCCCATCTCGTTCCTCGTCTATATCCACATCGATGTTATCTCATCCGTTTCCGTCAATACCAGACATATCGTTCACATTGACATCAACATCGATGTCACCCAATTCGTCTCTATCGTTATCACCATCTCCTTGGAAGTTCCTATACTTTCCCTCTGCGACGTCGTCAAGTCGTTCACCTCTTGTGTGTAAGTCTACTATGGGTACCCTTGGAGTCAATTTTCAAGTGGCAAACGTTGAAACAAAATCACGGTTTGTATATAAATTAATAAAAAATGTACCAAAGTAAAACTTTGACATTTTAAGGCAAGGGGTTTCTACGGAAAAAGATGAAAGCTCGTTGAGTTTCTCATAAATGTAGCATTGTAGACTAATAATGTTGGGAAAAGTACGAAAATATTTTAAGCTGTGGCCATTACTGGTGCTCTTACTCTACATTTAATATTAAATATTAAACCTTTATTAATTACCTAATTATATGTATTGTAGCTTTATTGTAAAAAAATATGAATTATGGGAGGTAATATATTTTTAGCTGTCGTCTTATCTTTTTAAAATTTAATCTGTCGATCCCTAAGAAAGTTCAAATCAACACCAAAGGATCGATATCACCCACAGTAAGAACGACAGCTCCCTCCCTTCGGTCAGCTTCTCCGTACGAATACATTTAGAAATCGCTTCAAGAATAGTAGCACGCAAGTATATAAGTGGAACACAACGAAAACGATGACTAATTGCATGTGATTGAAAAATATTCATTTTCATTATTTATTATATTTTATTAATGATCCAATTACTGCAAGAGTGACACACGGGTTCCCACCGTCTCCTCTATTATTCTCTATATTTATTAATATCTTCCCGCAATTACCCGCTCAAAAATAGCCTTTTTTCGCAGACGATACCACCCATTTTTTTTAAATACACATTGACATTTACAATGGAATTGACATTTACGGAGGAATTGAAATACATAAGGATAGAAAAATAGAAACTATTTATTTATTTATTTTACGTCAAAAAAACAGTTAAAAATTGCGTATGACGTGCTATGGGGAAAAGTGAATTGTGTGCACATTTTCAAAATCCTGTGATCCCTACACTAATTCACATACTACTTAAATTTTGAATTTTTGAAAGGGAGAAAAAAAACAACAAAAACTCCCATATAATAAAATCTATTTTCAAGGATAAATAGCAATAAATTTTGAATTTTGAAATGGAGATAACTACAAATCAATGTATCCAAATCCAGTTTAATATTCTTCATTCAGGAAAACACTCAATTTCCCTTCACTAAATATAAAGGTTGAGCAATCCCCGGGGTTGTTTCAAAATCACCCATCATATATTAAGGCACCTCCATTGACACTAAATTAAATTGGAAATTACACAATACAATCTCGCTAACGGCGGCGCGCGGACCGTCAGATAGAGGACCCTGATCTAGGTGATGTCTCATGAAGTTTCCTCCTACAGAAAGAAAATATTTTATTACAATATTCCCATGTATTGTTATGAGTAATATAACTTGTAAAGCATCATAATAAATAAAAATAATACAAAATTAGTACTATCCTTGAAACATATTGCGTTGCATAGATCTAGGAAACTTGCAGTAGAATATTTATGGGGGAAATGGAACACCAGGACTAGTTTTTTTGGGGGGGGATGGTAGTACGTGTTGTTTACAATGAGAATCAGAAGTGCAGTTTTCCGAGTAATGTTTCGTCTATTATTATTTTTATAGAAGAGAGACTTTATTAATAACCTATTTATGTCTCCAAACTGAAATTGTTATATTTCTTATACAGAAAATATTCCATAGTAATGTACTTCTTATACAAATCGCTACACAGCTCAGTTTTGCTGTGGTTTTATCTCTCAATCATATCAGCCCCATTCAGACTCCCGCAGCCTATGCCTCCTTTGCACCTCATATCGCTTTCCGACCATGTCTAATGAGCAACGACCCGCCACGCTCTTGATACCGCCTGCACTGCTACTGACCCGGCCTCTTTCACCGTGAGTAAACTGACCCTGGCCATGCCTTGCTCTGTACTTGTCCGCGTGTTCGCCGCCAGCAATACGAACGGACGGACGGACGGACGGAGGCGGGGAGAGGAGGAGGGAGGCGGCAATCGACGTCCAGCGGCGCGGAAGAGGCGCACAGTGGACCTAAAAGTGCGCGAAAGAAAAACAAAATCGCGGTAAGAAAAAATGTGATTATTTGTGGTTTTACAAGTTTTTTTTGTTCCAGCTTGCGGTTCCACCTAACCTTTTGAAATGGTATTTTATCAGAATAAAGATTACCAATCTAATCCTTAAACTTGATAAAAATAATTAGCATTTCATTCCAAGCGGAATTTGAGTTTCATTTAAAAAGACTGTAACTTTCTTGCACTTCGGAAAGCGAAGCGTTTTTTCTTTATTATTTATTTTTAAAAATATAGCCTATTTAAATAGCCGTTTTGAAGTGTAACTGTAAATCCAACCAACTCCGACCGTGAAAATCGTGCGATTTTCAAGAAAAAAAATATGATTAAATTGCCAGATAATTCACTTTTGAGGAATCCTGTTTGAAAGCATATGCGCGCAGCACTTTCTCTTGCTTGTATCTCTGTTGGTCACTAAAAATTGAAAATTTAATCTTTAAAAAAGCGGGCATGTTGGAAATAACAAAATCTCTAAAAGATGAAAAACAATACATATTTTCAATTTTCCAAATATTATAAATAAATCACGAAGCTAAAGAAGTACAAATTTCAAAGTGTGGGTCAATTACAGAATCCAGTGTAGATTCTTCCTATACCTTTGTTTAAGTAAGGAGTTATTTTTTTTATTGTTTAGAACTTTTATAATAATAATAATAATAATAATAATAATAATAATAACTCTTACAGTATGACTTGTCCAAAAACACTCTGCCATCTCTTGTTAGTACCTTTCGATGTGGATAACAGTAGTGCAATCAGAATAAAAATATAAATGTTAAACTAGTTCTTCAATATATATATATATATATATATATATATATATATATATATATATATATATATATATATTATAACCTAATGGTCATACCACCAGTCAATAAAAGAAAAGACGCCTATTTTGAATCTGGCGCGCAACGGACGGGAGACTCACGAACGAGTCAGAGGAACGAGTCGCGCGACGCGAGAGGGACGCGAGAGAGACGAGACGCAGAACAAAAACGGCAGTAGAGGCAAGGTGTGCAAATGGCGTGGAAGGGAAAGGTGGTAGATGAATAGTAAATATGTAATCGGTTGACATCGTAAAATCCAACTGGGAAAAAGTGTTTGTGATATCGCGATTGAAAAGCAGTGACAGTGAATAATCATGTAATACTGCAGATCATGCAGATGGTGGTAGATGAATAGTAAATATGTGATTGGGTGACATCGTAAAATCCAAGTGGGAAGAAGTGTTTGTTATATCGCGATTGAAAAGCAGTGACAGTGAATAATCATGTAATACTGCAGATCATGCAGATGGTGGTAGATGAATAGTAAATATGTGATTGGTTGACATCGTAAAATCCAAGTGGGAAGAAGTGTTTGTTATATCGCGATTGAAAAGCAGTGACAGTGAATAATCATGTAATACTGCAGATCATGCAGATGGTGGTAGATGAATAGTAAATATGTAATTGGGTGACATCGTAAAATCCAAGTGGGAAGAAGTGTTTGTTACATCGCGATTGAAAAACAGTGACAGTGAATAATCATGTAAGACTGCAGATCATGCAGATGGTTGTACAGTTTACCTTCATATTATTTTTTTCTTCATGAATAAATGTTCAATTATATAAAATAGCAAAAGTAGTAATTAATGAAGAATGTAAGGGAAAAGAATATGTGGAAAACCGTAGCCAACATCCTCCCCATAAAGGCGCTCCCCCCAAAAGGAATCCCTTGTCCTTTCAACAATTTTAGAAACGGCAATTACTGCCACCAAAATTAATGTGTGATCGATGCCTCAATGATGGTGGATTCCCAAATGGGAAATTTGAGGTAAGTACAGTCACAATATATATATATATATATATATATATATATATATATATATATATATATATATATATTTATTTCAGGAAACAATGGCCAGTACAGAAAAATGTTCAAAAGTAATGCGCCCCCAAAATATGTATGATACTGAAAATATTTTAACAAAAGACCTGACAAAATTATTGTTATGTATTACTATATACATGTAGCATTAATTATTATTTACATAAAATTTTCCTTCCGTTATTTTGCAATTTATTCTGTGGTTGGGTGCAACACCCGTTCCTCTCTAGCGTTCTTCGGCACACATAAGCGCCTAAAATAATTCCTATTTGGCACCTAACATCAAGTAACGCATTTATAAGCTGTCTGGCATAAATTAAAAGCTAAGAGTGTGCATTTTATACGTGGCGTGCTTAAGATGTTTTTTCTTTACTTCAAAAAACCGCGAATTTTATTAGAGAGAAGAAAACAATGTTTCTAAGAATACCATTTTCAAACTCCTTCGCAACTAGCTGGGCGAAGCACCGTCCGTATTGCGAACCTAAATTATTGCGAAACGTGATCTGATCCCTGGGGAAGACCCTGTTAGCAAGCATTGTTTAAATCAACAATCGGAGCAATTGTGGTGGATTGCGTCACACATGAAGCAGGAGACATTCACGCACATATAGACACTATTAGTGTTGTATTGACTCTCGGCGCTTTATTCAAAATCCTTGGTGGCATAAGCATTTTCTCCGTGGGCAAGCAGGTTTTTTCGCGTCAAAGAAAGCGTTTTACGTGCACGTGAAGAAATGGGATAGAGAACTCCCTGGATGGATGACAATATTTTGCTTCAAATATTTGTTGGAAAATAGATTCTAACGCCGACGTGTGATAGTCTTAATTTTTCATTTTTCAGAATTTCCCCATTGTAAAAATCATTCTAGGCGGTTTACAAATCGCCGACAACAAATGCCAGCTCCCTAACTCCGAGAACGTAAAACGAAGCATTTCGATGCTCCAACATCCGGGTTCCCAAAACAGCATTGTTATAGGACAGTTAATTGAAAGAGTCAACCCAGCACTGAAAACCACATGGAAATTATTGTAATACAAATAATTAAATGTGCGAGTGTCACCGTATGTAAATTGCGAATGCTAACAAAAAGTCGATAATTTAGATCTTATATTGGAAAACTGTGATCCACAACAAGATTTTGTTCACATCATTCTAACAGATTCGCATGTAACTCCCCCTCGGCGTGTTTCACGCCGCTCCGAGCCCACTGTGCGGCGTTGGCTGGCATGGCGTGGCGCGGCGTGGCGTGGAGGCAGCCCCGTTGTTTGGAGTCCAAACGAGATACCGAAATCTCGTCGCCGGGCCGCGACCACTTGCGTCACAATGGTTGGTGCTGATCGAGCAGAAGAGAGGAAGTGGAGTTGTTGGCGTGGCGGTCCCTGCCATCGAGGGTGCTCCATTCACATTCGCATGCTATTGCTTATTTCGTGGGATTACTTTTTTCACGGTACGTAGCAAGTGATTGGGCTGCGACAGATTGATAAACGGTGGGTTGCGACAGATATACGATTCTCACGCTACTTACGAAAATTGTTTTGTATTTCAAATAATTGTTACATAAAAACTTCCAACGAGAAATAATTGCTTGTTGAATTAATTTTCATCATAGTACCTAATGCTAAATAGTCAGAATTAAGATTATTCTATTTTGATGATGCTAAGATGTAGTACAAACAAAATGGTTATTTCCATTTATTTGAAAGTCGGTTTTTCAACGGTGACGCGTCAAAATTCCGTACCAATTCGTCTCTGTGCCCAGTGTTTTTAAGGATGACAGGGACTTCAGTCTTTATGGGAACTAATTACCAAAATCTTTGGTGGTGTAAAAAGCGTTACACTCTCAATCTAAAAAGTTTCAATTTATCACAAAATTCTCAATTGTCATTATATATAAAATTTATTTACATTGTAACATTGCTCGAATTGACGGCCAGGAACGAGTTTTGCCATTCACTTTCGTTTTAGATAAGGTATGGAACATTTCGAAGAACAATACAGTCTGACATTTTGATCACCGAGCACGCAAACAAAAAGAAGTTGCTTTTTTGTAAACTACTAATATCCATGAAACTGATTTTGAAGATTTTGATATTTTAAGAGTTAAAGTGCTACTTATGCTTCACTAAATTATCACCCACTACTAATTGCACTGAACAGTTTAGTATGACACAAGCGCCAAATATGAACAATTACTACATCAACATTCGACAATTTACTAATTATTTTCTGTTACTCCAAAATATCACGATAAATATCGTTCAACATATTCAGCGGTTTATATTGTACTAACTACACATTTACCTAACATGTTTCTAGGATCAAGGATCATCCCTCCAAATATACAGCTCCAGAAATTAAATTATGTTATTCATAATAATAATTATTTATAACATATTTTACATCCAAAAAATCAACATCCTATTAATCCTTTGTTTCAAAATATAACTAGTAGTGCTACAGAATGGCACAGACTTTCTCATAGTAGTATTCTATTTTCCTTGGTGTGGACACGCATTACGGCCTTACCCTATCCTCTTGTCAGCTACCATCTACCGTCGCCAAAAGTGCATTTTTTGACATATTCTCAATTTTTCGATTACATAATAAGAGAAGATAAATAACACTTTGAGAATATTAAAGATGAGGAAAATCTCGTCCTAAATAGCTATTTTCATTGAAAAATATATGATCCGAATTTAAAAAATGGCGTTTAAGCGTTACAGAAAATGCGAAATTTGAAGCTCACTTTCCCAGAAAAGTTTTGAGTTTTCAAAAAATTCCATTTAATGACTTTTGAAGCAATTTAACTCACAAACTCAACAGTGTTTACAAATCGCTGGAAATGTGCATATTAACGGTCTGAGAGATATTTAAAAAATACATTTGTGTAATTTTTGAATAAAGAAAAGAATACAGCAAATTGAACTTTATGGTACTTTTAACAGAGCATTACCCTGTGGAAAAAATTGATGAAAAAAAGTAGAGCCAGTTTTGAGAAAATGGCGTTTGAGCGTTTCTGAAAATGCGGAATTCTGAGCTCAATTTAACAGAAAACTGTTGGGTTACCGAGAATAAATCCAAAGAGTTTCATAGGCAAGTTTGTTCAACGCTTAATAATTCATTAAAAAATAAGAAATCAATGAAATTTATAAAATAAAGAAAGACAAGACAATAATATAGAAATACTTCATAAAGCGAATATAATAATACATCACTTTCCAAAAAAAAAAAAAAAAATTTTATGAGTAAAAAAATTATCCTAAAAAATAATGCCACAATTTATACTAGAAAATGTTCACTTACTAGATAATAAACAGTGCCAAAACGTCCTTGAAGTGATTTTCTGTAACAAATCCGCATGAACAATCGTAAACAATGTTAATACACCAAGGAACATGAAAGACGGTGTGAAGAGTTTCACATTCAATTTCAAATATTTTTTTAAATTTTCGTTACAATGATTCTCTGTAGTTAATAATTTCTACATCCTATTTTCAAATTATACTGATCATCACATATGAACCGTATTAATGCATAAATTGTTTAATATGCCATAAATACAGCAGAAAGGATGAAAATGACCATGTGAATCCAACATTGCACACTCAGCATTCAGATGGAATACTAATCATAGATCTACAGATATTCGTCGAAATAAATTTGACCTCCTCAGAAAAAACTTATTTAGAATAAAAACGTATTAAAGATTAATTTATTAGTTATGTATTTGCTACATCGCATTAGAGTAAATTTACATAAACTGCAGTTCTGGATGACAAAAACATAGAGGCAGTATTAATTAGTAAATTTCTACATTTTCGCTCCCCTATTTTCATTTAGAACAATCAGCATTTTAGGTCAAACACTTAAGAATCTCTAAAACGAAACACCAGCCTCCGATATTCCTTGCACACTTCTGTTCGCGAACTCCGCAGCGTGAAGAGACAATGTTGTTCTCCATAACGCTGAATTCAAATACTCGTTCGCGCTGTATATCGAATGCACAAAATCCAAATAGCACATTTTCTAAAAACAAAGCTACAATTCTCAGAGGAATCCTCTCCTAGTCGAGTTTATTTCGCACCTTCTTTCAGAAGAAGAAATTTTACACAGCTGCTAAAACACGCGGCTTAAACGTCTTTCGCGTGAAAAAAGCGATCTCCAAACGGCGTCTGTGAAGCATGATCTGGAGAATGCGCACCGTCTGTGAAGCGCGCAAACCGCCCCGCTCCGCCCCGCCCGCTCCGCCACGCCCCGCTCCGCCGCCGCCCCGCCCGCCCCGCCCGCCCCCGCCCGCCCCGCCCGCCCGCTCCGCACCCGCCCGCTCCGCCCCGCCCCCTCCGCTCCGCCCCCGTCCCGCTCCGCTCCGCACCCCGCCGCCCGCTCCGCCTCCCGCCCCGCTCCGCTCCGCCTCCCGCCCGCTCCGCCCGCCCCGCCCCGCCCGCTCCGCTCCGCCTCCCGCCCGCTCCGCTCCGCCTCCAGCCCCGATCCGCCCCGCCTCCCGCCCCGCTCCGCCACGCCCCCTCCCGCCCCGCTCCGCCCCGCCTCCCGCCCCGCTCCGCCCCTAATCATGCGTAGAAGCGAAAGCGCGTCTACGTGCCCAACTACGCATGCTGTGGTTCAGCGGAATGCAGCGCAAGGAAGGCTGGTAAAATTAGTGAAAATACAGGTATATTCATATTGAAATATGTTGTATTCCGCAAACCCTTACGAAATTGATTATTCTATACATACATTATTTTTAAAGTCTTGTAGGGTTGAAAATAAAACCAGGTTTAGAGGAGTGTTTTTTTTTTATTTCACCTCATAACAGTTCACGATTTTATGTGCGACAACGCACAGCACCAGAAAGGTCGTAAACTCGTATGAATTAAAATTAAAACATCCCCTAAACATTGTTTTGTTTTCAACCTTACAAGACCTTGCCATTTATGCTAAAGAATGACTTTGAAATAAACCAAAATCAAAATTCGTATATAATACTTAAATACCTCGTCATTTCGATATTACTATTTTCAATTAGGAGTGCTACAAATAGGGAAAAAGAAAGAAAATTTAATTAAAGGTGAATCATGGAGGTGCAGTTTTTAAAATACATAATATACGAGAGTCTGACACCCAAATCTTCAGGTGGGATATCGCTTTGGATAAGAAGAAATTGTCCAATTGAAAAATCCAATAATTAATGCGCTGAAATTTACACAAACGCTAAACTTCAAATAAATATTAAATTCTCAAACAAAAACAATCTTTTTTGTGCGCAATGAAATATAGAAAAACGACGTATGCATAGCAATATATATAGGATTATTGCAGTGATATTTATGAAAAAAGGGTAAATAGAAATGAGTATCTTGTATGAATATACCGATTAAATTCAATTAGAATACTGATTGATGAAAATCGTTGCCATCCCCAATCTCAACACGGCAAAAGGTCGGCGACACCCCCTCGCGGGCCGGCGGGCGGAGTTCTCGGCACGGCAACGCTTGTTCGAGCTCTCCTTCCGCGGCATGAGAGGGCGATCGCAGCCTTTAACTAAATTATCCGCGGGCTCTTCGTCCGGAAGAAGGTCTCGCGGGCGAACCAGCACCGACGGATGCTCTTGAGAGCTTACTTAAAAGTTGTCCCGCGCCGTGAAAAGGCGAGCGTTTCAAAGGTCAACGCGGATGGGGGGCGCGGGGCGCGGGTGCGAGGTGCTGTGCGCGGAACCTGGCGCGCAGAGGGAGGAGCGGGAGGGCTGAGGTGGGTGAGTGTGCAAGTGCGGGTGCGGGGCGCAGGGCGGGGCGCGGGAGCGCGTGCAGGGCGCGGGTGCAGGGCGCGGGTGCAGGGTGCGGGTGCAGGGCGCGGGTGCAGGGCGCGGGTGCAGGGCGCGGGTGCAGGGCGCGGGTGCAGGGCGCGGGTGCAGGGCGCGGGTGCAGGGCGCGGGTGCAGGGCGCGAGTGCAGGGCGCGAGTGCAGGGCGCGGGGGCGGGGCGCGGGGGGCGGGGGCGGGGCGCGAGTGCAGGTCGCGGGGGCGGGGGACGGGTTCGGGTGCGGGAACGGCTGCGAGGCGCGGGTGCGGAACCTGTGGCGCAGAGGGCGGGGAATGGGTGTAGCTGGGGCGGAGAGGTGTGCAGGTGCTGGTACGGGGCGCGTGTGCGAGGGTTGCGGCTGCGGGGTGCTGAGCGCGGAACGAAGGGCACGGAGGGCGGTGAGCGTGAGGGCGGGGCTGTGGGTGAGTGTAAAGGTGCGGGCTGCGGAGCGCGAGGGGGCGCGTGTGCGGGGCGCTGTGCGGGCGCGGATGATGGGCGTGAGTGTGGAGCGTGGGGCGCGTGGTGGATGACGTGCGGCGCAGGACGAGAGACGCGGGCCGCGGCCGAACGCAGAGCGGCGTGCCTGCCAAGGCCCAAGGGGCGGGCGAACTCACCCGCTGGCTGGGCTGGTGCAGAGGCGCGCGGCGGCGGGTGGCGAGCCGCGGGCGGCGAGCAGTGAAGGTGGCGGGCGATACGCGGAGAGCGGAGCAGGCAGTGGGCCTCCAGGCGCCGCTCACAAGGCCCCACGTGCACGAGCTAACACCTGGAACCACACAGACAACACAGGGGGAAGTTAGTGGGGGAGTGGATATTGATTGCGAGCGCGCCAACTATTAGTGCCAGTAGTCCCGTAAGTATACTTTATGATACATCCCGGGTGATAGCGGGGTTTCTACACCAGCGGAACCACAGGTTCGGTAACGACCTACTCGTCGGTCTACGGGGTCTCCCCCCTCCAGGTATAAGCTTCAAGCTCCTTACTGGTTTCTTGACACGAGTTTGTAGACACGTGGTGTGGTGCATGTAAATATGTGTAAGAGGGCAAGAAGGAGGGCGAAAATATTGTGTGCGATCCGCTGTCAATTTTATGTTATTCGCCTAATATTGATAGAAAAAAGACGGACAACTACCGACCGTAGCAGCCGGTAGCTGGACTTTTTCTCCAGAGAGCGGTTGAATTCGACCTAGCCATCGAGATAGTGTCAAAAATCCGCCTACTCAGATTCGAATCCCAGGACCTCTCGGCCAACGACACTCAAGGGCCAAGTGTTGCTACTGCGGAGTGACCGTCAAACAATCAAGTCAAACATTTTTTTAATAAATAAGGCACAGTGTTCATGTAAATAACCATATTCCAAATCTTCATACTCCACTCACTCCACCCGCTCTTCACTCACCAAATACGAATCTGAAATAGATATTTAGATGACTAGTACAGAAAGTGAGTCTGTAGCGTACGAATGAACTATTGGTCGAAGAGACAACGAGCGGAGCCTAGACTGACATTTTGAAGACCAAAGGCACTTCTTGAGAGTTGCGTACAGTATTTTTTGTGTGAACTCATGGACATTCAAGTATATTATGTAGGAACTATTCCCAATATCCGATATGCATTAGCCAAGTCAATTCACGTCGTCCCAGGGTGTTTTCTTTTACTTTGAAGTACGCAGTTGTTCTCTATGACTTTTTTGCGATATGCAAAAGGCAAAGTTTCTTTTGTTGTACGCTTGCATCGAAGTATCACTTTCCAATCAATAAACAATGTAGGTCCTATTAGTTTCAATGCATAAGTTCAGAAATAGTAGTTTATGCAATTCGTTTATAATGTTAAGCTTTATTGCGTGAGTACATGTTTTGAAAACGAACAACGTCAGGAGCGAGTTCTCAAATTTGCACGAATGCAATGAAGTAACATAAACGAGATGCATGTGCTATTTTTGTGTGCCTGCTATATAAATTTATAAGAGAATCAAACTTAATTTTCCAAAACAACTGTCATGCGACGTCGCGGGTATTCGACATCTGTGGTAGAAAACGGATCGTCGGCATGCCACAACCTCCCCACGATTCTCTAGTTGCGATTGGCTGAATGTGTGATGACGCAATCATTCGTGCCGTAAAATGCTAATATATCATAATTTGTGCTATTAATTGAAAGTTTTTTTAACAAAAAATAATATGAAATGGATTTTTTCTTCATAAAAATATGCCGTTGCAAAAATAATGCCGGTTGAAAATACACCGGGTTTGAATCGCTCCGAAATGTGTGCCATTGTGTCGTGTCACCGTCACAATTCACAGAGCAACGTCCACTCCGTTTACTAAATCATTGTAACAACAACGGCCGACAATGAAAATCGAATAGTTAAAAAAACGAAGTGTATATATTTCTTTGTAAAGAGATGTCGAGGAGCCAGGGTAGAATTTGCAAGTAATTTTATTTTCTCAGTGTGAATATGAGAAAATGAAAAAGAAAAAACAAAGATTGAGTAAGGTGATGTGATAAAGTTCGCCACCTTCGTTTACATGAATTATTTCAAGTTTGATTTGCAGATAAAATCATTTTAAGGTGTTATTTTCTCTAAAGCATACATCTTACAAAATAAGTATGTTTGTATTTTTTTTAATTTATTTTCGCGTGAGCACAATTGTATCTTTTGGTACCAATGTAAAAGTTGTCTTAGACCATGCTTAAAATCCCGAAAAGTGCAAATCGATTGTATACAACACACTATAGTTTTCTTCGTTCAAGAAATATTTTGAAGAGGTAAATATTTATATGATAGTTCAGACATACATGCCACCCCTCCTAATTTGCACCCGCCGGCCGCCACTGATTTCTATGTCTATAAATTATAGTTAACTCAACAATGGCCAGTTTACGTAGGATGAAACGATAATTCGTTTATCAAAGATATAGCCCATTATTAAGAAAGATTCAACTGATTTGTCACATTATACAGTTTGTAATATTTACAACATTCTCTACCAGAAACAGAATTGAATAGTTAATGCATCATCAACTCTGTTATTATTATTTTAGGCATACACAATTGGCAGCGTCGCAGAATCAGATATTACGGATTTGGCGAATTAACCATTTATAAGCTTGTAACGTTTATTAAATCGCATTAATATAAGCTTGGCTATTAACAATGCGTAAAAATTAAATAAAACATACGATTGATGAAGCGATAAATATGACATCATAGATTTTTACACTTTTTTCATTTAACGTAGTACGAGTGGATCCTTTCACTAAACGCGTCACAACAGAGATTGCATATTTATGACGGTTCTATCTGTATGAACTATTTGGAGCCTCGATTCGTTATCACATCGAGCACGTGAATGACAAATACGAGCTCTAAAAATACTTCAATACGGGAGAGAAATTAATGGACAAAAAGGATCAATAAGCTTCTGCATGATTGTATCAAATCTGCAAGCACTGTTTGTCTCCCATCCACTCATCTCCCTCTAACCCTTAAGCCATGTTCTGGCACGCATTAAAAAAGTTTCAATTCGCCATCGTTCCCCAAGCTCGGTGGGAGGGGCGCGAGCACCCACTGGCTCGCCGCACGGGCGCGGGAGACGTCGTCCGCAAACGGGATGGAACACGCAACTGACGCCCTGGCCGACGGGAAACAATTGTGCACATCCTGGCAATATGGCCGAAAGCAAACACGGACGAACGCAAACATCGAGGCGACTGCAACAACTGCCACGCCGTGGGAGCGGACCCAGAAAGGAGAGAAAGGTTGGGATACGGGTGTGGGGGAGGAGAAGGGAGTAATGTGGTTTGCAGAACAATAGGAAATAGATTATTGATTGATTATTTCGTGTCTCCGGGCTCGTCAACCGCTACGATCATTAGTCCAGTAGGTGTAGGGCACATTGATATAACTGTCACGGGAGTTGGTTGTGTCCTTCCGCAGCTGGATATCGAGATCCGGCGCCGTCCTACATGGCGTCTAGTAGGTTTGTTTCAGGAATCTCCCATCCTGGTATCTCTAACCTGTGAGGCACCATCCGTGACATTCTCTAAACTTCCAGCTGGTCTCCCGACACTTATGTTAGTGTAGTGTAGTACAGTGTAGGTAGAGTGTGTGTATGTGGAAGAGGAAGGAAAGATCGCTCATGGTCCGTGGCTCGATTGTTAGGGAACTGCTCCGGAATTCGTCTGATATTAATCCGAGAAAGCACAATCATAGCAGCCATTCGCTAGCATTCTCCTTCCGACTGCAGCTGAACTTGCCCCAACCTACAGCTAGTGTTGAAAATCCTGTCACCGACCAAACTCGAACAATAGGACATCCTGGGCAGAGAACCTTCCGATCACTGCAGTGATATCATTTGATGCCCTGAGCCACCTAAACCAGTAGGAAAAGACGAGAGTTAACCAGGGAGAAAAGTAATAAGAGAGGGGGACGATCACGCCAGGAAGAAATAGAATGAGCGATGGTGTAAGAAAAGGGAGGAGGGGAACGTCCTATGAAGAGGAAGGCGGAAAAGGAACAAAGAAAGAAGTGGCAAGACAGGCAAACGTATCAGGGTTGTATTTGGCTAACTAACACGCGAATCGTTATGGTCATGTGTTCCGAAAATTTAGTGAATATTGTATCCGGAGAGATGGAGGCTTGCGAGTTTTTACCTCGCCAGGTATCTCCGCCATAGGGCAAGCACGAAGCTTCCAACTGGTGTTGCTGTATGTATTGTTGAGTGGTGCTTTCATTGAGTGTGTGCCTATGTGTAAGAAAGAGCCGAGAATGCGGAAGGAAAGATTGCACGCGGCCCTAAGACTTCCCGGTCAGAGACGCTGCAGTGCCAAAAGTCGTTGTCCTGAACCATCTCAGGCTGTACGACGAAAGAAGCGGCACGGAAGGCGGCGAGAGCGGCAACTAAGGAGGCAGAGAGGAAAAGGGGAGGGGACAAAAAAGCACTCCGGATTGCAAGGAGGAATAGCGTCAAAGAGACCGCCTGGGGAGACGTCAGACACGTAACGAACGCGCTTGGGTGGGGAGCGGAGAGGAACGAGCGGTCGTGACAGTGAAGAGGACGGGGGGAAACAACATTGCACCGCCCTCCCCCCCCTTTCCTCCCCTCTCCATCTCCCTCGACCCACCCGCCTCCCGAACGCACTGAGCTTGCACAGTTCGCCGAAGCGCAAGCAAATCCACTAATTCATGGGAGGGACCATAATGGCCAGCCGACGAGGCGACTGTGAGTCGCGGGAAGCGTGCAGCTCCGTGATTTTCAATACTGTTGTGTTGTCGAGTGTGCGAGCCCACTGAGATTTATGTCGTTTTTTTCATGTAGGGATCTCGCTTCCCTTCTCATGAAACTCTTCTTTTCTCTAAATTGATGGTAAATTTCATCGAATTCCGTGTGATTCAATAATCAGCCCGTGACGTTTTACAAAGACATGTGCCACTGTTAGCAAGGCGCCTACGAGTTAATAGAAACGCGCGTCTTTAAAAGTAACCATTGGCTTTTTGGTGCTTGATCATTAATTAAATCAATTGAAAATGCAAAACATTCGAATCTATGAACTGAACTGTATTTAGTAATTCAGTCTAATAACATAAGGTAAGTAATGATCTTGGCTGTTCCGGTGAGACCGCGACGAATGATGTGCTACCAGTCCTGAGGAAGACCACGTCAAGATGGTCGAAGCGTCGGCAACAGCTTCGGACGCGGCGTCACCCGGACAGCAAAGATCATTTACATGACTCTGGCAGCGGAAGCCTACAGTTTCACTAAACATAAGGGAAGTTTGATCACTACCAAACTGCAATTTACAGCTACAAATAATCAAAAAGTGTAATTTACAAAGTTTTCATTCAGTAAAACAACTGACATTAAAAAATCTAAATTACGTAACACGTGAGATGAAAATCAAATCATATGTGATGTACAAATATGCGTATGACTACTTTTTTATTCTTTCCGAAAAAACTACAGATAATCTTCAAGTGACGGGGAAAATCCAGTTCAAGAAAGCTCAATTAAAAAGCTATTTAGGAGGATGGTCCAGGATTTAGTAAAGACAGTAAGTATTTTCTTTCTTCTTTTCAGATTTATTGATATAAATCTGTCAAAGCCAACGTTTCGAGGTATTAAATTAATCTCGAGGATTAATTTCGAGGATTAAATTAATCTCTTTATCAAGGATAAAATGAATAGAATGTTAAAGGTTAAAAATAATATAATTCTAAATGGAAATTTCAAAATAGACAGTCTAGGATATTAACTTGAAACTTAAAAGGGCTTTAAGGTAGTAACAAAATAAACCATACCAGACACAGAAAGCCTCTCACTATTAATATCTCCATTTTGGTGAAAGTGTGATTTATGTTGTCTTGCTCATATAGTTTTTATATTATATTTATGAAGGTCTTGATGCAGTAACAAGATGAGGCACACCACAACAAAAATATAGTTATGCTGTACTTGCTTATATCACTTTCTAATAGCTGGAGACTTTCTGTCAATGGCTTGGCTTATCATGTAACTGTCCTAAGCAAGTCCCGATTGAATAATAAAAGACCGTTCTTCAGACTAATACTCGGAGTGTGTGAACAGGGTGATCTTACATTGGATAGTGATTTTTTTTATTCAAGGCATGAGAGATAACAAAACGCTGATCCATGTAGTTCTACTGTTGCCAAATCGAGTAATTTTATGTATGATCCAGTTACATACGGAGTAATTTTATAAAATAACTAGAGGCCTGCAGATGCAAATATGCTGCTGAAGAAACACACATAAATTGGCTTTCCAAATACAGCACACATTTCTCTAAAACAAAACAAAAAATTATCTCATATAAAACTCCAATAATATAGTATAATTAATGTGGATGTGAGCCACGTAGCACCTCCAGTAATTTTTGTACGGTTGTGTGTAAATATGTCTAGTTCCATTTTTTCAATTACGTCAATATCTCGTAAAATACAAGTGGTAAAACGCAAACGAATACATATATAAATTAGCCCCCATTCCCTCATACACTTCTGTGAAAACAGCTTTGCAATAATTTCAACCGTTCAAAAATTTCAGGAGGTGCAAAGATACGTGACTCACTCTGTATATAAACAATTTAGCACTTCTTTGCATTTCAAGAATATCAAAAAATTGCTGCTTCATAATGCAACACGGGAATATCAAATATTTAATGGCGTGTAATGGCATATTCCTTTAAGCCTTCCTGTCATAAGACGTGTGCTGTGTCGTAAGCGGTGGCGTGCTGAGAATGAACTGTGCGTAAGAAAACAGGGGGAATAATACAATCAAATATTTGCATTTTTCAAATAAAAACTTATAATTTTTTGATATTTCCAGAATTAACGGGTATCTAATGAAACCATAGAGGCTTCTCACATCGCCAGAGGCGTCATTTCTTTTTGTATTTCCACGCACTTCGGAATTTAGTAATATAGGTAATTATTCTCATTTTTGTCATAGACATATTGCAAAGAACATGGACATCGAAACCAGAAAATAAAAAAGTAGGACAAATACCGAAACAGAACATTGCTAGAAAATGTAGTAAATTAATATCAGTAGTAAATCCATTAGCGAGCAGATGCCTCACACAACTTAGAGTACACTACTATTCTTTGTTAAAACTCTTCGCCAAGTTGAACGGAAATAGTTATTCACATACAGAAAGCGAGTTCCTATTAGAGTTGTGACGCCTTGATGACCGAGGCAATGGTAGAAGTCGTGTCCGACATTTGAAAATGAGTGTGTCAAACATTTTCGCAGGAATCTCGCAGGATTTTTAGCTCAAACACTTTCGCGGGAATTTACCACGAATCGATGAAAATTTGCACGTTCTCTTTTTATCATTATCACAATACGAGCTATCAGACACGTGAATTCACAACGCCCCGGTTTTTTAGTATCAGTAAATAATCCCTAGTATCCATCCATTAGTGCTGATATTAATGCCACCTCCTCTAGTGTATTTGTTTCTTCAAGATACATTTTCGAGGAAAATAAAATTTTCATTTGCAAGACCGAAGTTTTGCAAAGTACACATCCCCTTGGTGAAGAGCTCCTTGTCCTTCGATTCAAGGTTCTGGCGATAGCGGTTTAGTAGTGAAGGGGGGAGAGCGAAGTACTAGTGAAGAAGATGCAGTTGGTTGAGTGCTCAGAGCCATTGGAGGGGAGGATAAAACTGTAGCACTTAAGGGTCGAATCGTTCACGGAAGACAGGCCGCGGCGGAGATGGCTTTGGGTTTTGTAGTCCTATCACTGGCAGCGAGCATTTAAATTACAAAGCGAATTTTAGATTTCCTATCTGAGCAAACCAAAAAATGAGACTTTGCAACTCTGTTTGTGATATTGCAGCAAGTAAACTAGCAACACATTTTACATGACGCACTTCCAGCAATGAACAAAAAATCTAAGTTTTGTAATCTATACTGGTTATTAGACTCATACCTTCATTACTACGTTGAAAATTTCAATAGATATTAATTAATGTTCTACATCTTGTCTTGCTACCAGTTTTAAGGAACAATGCAATCAATATCAGCCAAACTTTAACAATAATATTACTATAAATAACACTGAAAAACATTCACTTCTTATCTGAAAGGACGTTGAATTTCACGTGTATCGAATTTCATTATCCATACCTCTCAGATTTTTTCATTGAAATAAAAATATAGAATTTACAAATCGACAAAAATATAAGAGAAACCGGGAGCGGTAGCTCAGTGCATCAACTAATGTCACTACAGCGCCTCTGACCGTGAGGTCCTAGGTTCTAGTCCTGACGGCGACATTTTCGACACTAGCTTTACAGCTAAGTCGAATTCAGTCGCTGTCTGGAGGAGAATCCTTGCGATAGAGCTGCTCTGATCGGTAGTTTTCCGTGGTTTCTCCTATCACACCAGGCGAATGCCGGAGCAGTACCCTAACAAAGTGGCCACGGACCGCGCGCGATCTTTCCTTCCTCTGCCTTGTCGTATCCTCTCCCCTCACACACACACACACACTTACACTAACATGCACTACACTACCACATATTGCAGGAGACAGGTCAGGAGCTTAGAGCTTGTCCCGGCTGGGGCGGTGCCCCGCTGGTGGGAGAGTTCTGGTTAGGGGGAAACCCCGCTAGCCGTGGGTAGGTCGGCGCTGGATCTCGCCATCCAGCGGGGGAAGATCATCTCCCGAGGGAAAAACATACACTACACTTACGGTACTAATGACCTACGCTGTTGACGCGCCCGGAATCACCAACCAACCAACAATGATAAGAGAAACACCAATGAAAATATTTTATTCATTGGCCAATATTGCTGATCGACTGTTTTTATGTAATTAATACATCTTACGATGAATTAATTTTTTGGGAACACGAATGATTATTCTTGACATTTTTCCGGCTTATATTTCAAGTATAGCATTATCGTGGCCATGCTTACGAATTGAGAACATTAAAATGATGAAATTTAAAAACTTATGTTTTTCATGTGAATATTTATTTCTTAAAATGAGTTATGTAACGAGTCACAGATGAAACGATCGTACGAGTCACAGATGAAACGTTCGAAACGTAATCGTACGCAATAGATTCTTTCGACGTCTCCATATCAGTTGTCTTCACTAATTGACTTTACCGTAGATAGATGAAAAAATCATCAAAATGTGGAATTGGATTCCCAATAGTGTTCTAGACTTTGCACATTTGAGTCAGGTAGCAGACGAAAATTTCCTTCGTTTCATAATTAAAAGATCAGAATAATTACTAAAACAGCATTCCCAATAGAAGTTACTGGAACATAATTTCTGATTTAAAACTTGCAAATGCCCATCAACAATGCAATATGCGTTCTGCGAAAGCAAGCGTCCTTCTCGAAAATACATTTTCAATATCAAAGGAACGATTATCACTTTTTTTTACATTTGTTACGTCAACTCACGACACAACGCGTCTCCTAACCCCTTCTTGGGTGTTGAGCGCTATTGGAGTAATCCTCCGTTATTATCTACGTATAATTTGGAGTATTCCTTCGTTACTGTAGATATTTACTCCAGGGTGTAGGTGACCCCTACCCCTGATGTTTCTGTCCGTCATGTCTCGTCATAGTCTGTTGTCAAGAGGACCGCCAGGCAGCATCTCCGCGTACGCGCCTCCTGCTACGCGCACCTGCGTCACTACCCAGCGGCCAGAATTGGGAAGGAATAAGGATAGGGGCAGGGTGTAGGACACTTCACACGGGGTGGACTAGCCCTTATGAAGCAGCCAAACTCGTTTTGTAGCAACAAATTTCACATGAGATTCGACGAGAATCGAACCCGGATCTCCTTGGTGAAAGACGAGCGACTTTGCTCTGCGCCACGAGAAGGCATTTAAATCACATTTAAATGTTTCCTTTCCTTATGAGTTGCACATTCCAACTAACACAATGTGTTAGCATTTACGAGACTACTTATTATTTTAATGAGTGGAAGAATAATATCACTCCTGGAGTTATATCGTTCTTCCATCCAATATCCAATGTTCTCCTCCTTCCTTCTAGAGATCGACATTCTTGTTTGTAATCGACTTTGTATAAACCTGCAATATAAATGTTGGGAAAAGTTATCATTGTTGTTTGTTCATCTGAAAGAAGCAATGATAGTTATGTATCTAATAATTAAATATCGGCATAATGTTCATGTTCGTGTTGGTAGTCACTCCTTTCTACCATGCAACTGATACTTCGTAAACATCAAAAATGCATTAGAAGACGTGATCGAAATTATCTATCAGAAGATTATGAGCACATGATCGTAAACAGTCCGAAACTAAAACCATTTACAGTATCACAAATGGAGTATTAAGATATAAGGACTTCGAAAGCTGGTGTCCAAATTAATATTAAAAAATTGCAACTGTTCAAGGAAATATTGAAACCTTTTCAATTTCAAACTACAATCAGTTAATCTATGACATATGTATACCTGGTTATATTTCAGTTAGCAATTTTATCAGAAGACTAGTTACAAATACTTTTAAACTCTTCAAGACATACGACATTCCCAACTTTTCCAAACGAACCAGCCTACAAGAAAATATTACCAATCAATGTGAAGATCGATGATATAAAAAGGTCTTCATGTATATGAGTGGCGATATCCTGGAGTTTTACTATCGTATTGCGTCTTGGGAGACAAACAATGAAGATTAGCAGGAATGATAATGAAATCAATACAGTTATAAGTTATCATACTGTGTAAAAATTCATTAATAAAACATTCTTATTAACATTAGTAATTTTGTTTCGTATTTGAAAAATTTTGAGTGGAAAAACAGTAGAACTCTAAGAACTCTTTTTGGCTGTACAGCTTCTCAGGATGCACATAATGTAACTTGCGCGGCAAATTCTTGTAGAGGAAGTCATTCCTCACAATTTCTCTGTGCATTTGTTTGTTGTAAAATGTACACGTTTCACTGAAAATATATTTTTTGTCTTTTTATCAAAACAAGGATTTAGGCGTTGTACTGTTCTACCACTCACAGATTCATATGTGGCGTTTGGAGAAGAAGTACAATATTACATCGGTACACATGCCAATTTATTCCCCACAAAGTACACTGTCTCTAGTTATATGTTACAACTACAGGGTGCGCTTACTATTCTGAAAAATCGACGCTGAATAACTGGGCGTGGCAATAATAAACAAGGAGCTAATGGCGACAGTGCGGTCACACATGTTTTCAGGAAAATGAAGATACGATGAAGCCTATTTTCAACAGAAATACTTTCGAAGTGAACATTGAAGTAGTCTAAAAGACGAGGAGTAGACCAAAATCCACTAACTGACGAATTAAAGTCTAAAAAATAAAAAATAGTGATGTATTAAATACGAAGGGAAAGACGAGAAGTAAAATAAGAGCTACGACAAAACGAAAGTGTCTGGTAAAAATATAAACTTTGTCTTCGAAACTCCCATTTTTTGGCGGTAGGACATTGAATCCCTCATAAAGTGCACGATATGGATTACTAGCCAAAATATGCAGCTGATTTGCATTTTCAAATGTTTTTTTATTACACAGGAGCAAGTATTTTCTTATCAATTCATGTCCAAAACGCTCTTAATGCCTGTATTCATAATCCAGCTTAAAATGTATGTGAGTTAGGGTAGGAATAGCAGATTTCAAGAAAACGTGCGCGATTTCACTTTTCAATACAGTACATCACACAAATTGTTCAATGCTTTTGGACGTTAAATAAATAAATAAAATATTTTGTCCTCAGATGTAATTATTTTGTCCGCAGATGTGGGCGATAAATAATCAGTGAATGGATTTTACTGAGCTTTTAATAAATAGTTATCTGTATGATGAAAGGATTCGATCGCCTTTGCCTCAATAGCCATCGCCAATTGTATAGGAGCAAGCGCACTGCCTCCAAAAGAGAAGTTTGGTGGAGTAATTCTGGAGGGGGGCGGTGAAGGTTTTAAAGGATAGAATATCCTCAGTGTGCCGTGATAGTTTTAGGTCATGAAAAAGTCCCCTGACAAATGCCTGGTAAAATTAAATTCATGTATTTTCCCGTTCTGAACAGATTTCACGTCCTGCTGGACAGTTAGTTCAGAGCATTCCTATCTGAGATCTATATTCGCTGGAAAAAATAAGAACCACTCCCAAGCATTACAAGGGATGTTCACGAGGAGCGTTTATTTGAAAAGTTTGTTACACCCTCGTGGAGGATAGGCTTCAAAGGAAGTCTGAGTCGAAAATATGGGTACAAGAGAAGATTAATGGCAGTCTCCTGGCAAAAATCTAGAATGCAAAAATAAAATCGCCACAAGAGCAGAATATTAAAGGGTTACGTAGCATTGAAAACTAGATACACACCACACACCGCTTGCTTCTGCAGGCACCTGCATTATTTATGTTGTGATTCCACAACTCCCGTAGGAAATTTCTTCTTTAGTGAGCGCAAGTTCTACAGCTAAGTATTTCAAGCTATGTCTTTCCCATCCTCGCAGCACTAGTTGCAGTACTACAAATGATTTAGTTATTATTTATTTATTTATTTATTTATTTATTTATTTATTTATTTATTTATTTTTTATTTATTTATTTATTTATTTATTTATTTATTTATTTATTTATTTATTTATTTATTTATTTATTTATTTATTTATTTATTTATTTATTTATTTATTTATTTATTTATTTATTTATTTATTTATTTATTTATTTATTTATTTATTTTATTAATTTAATCGTCAAAAACAGTTTCAAAATGTGTGACTTACAATGCAAAGAAGTACACGCTTTGTGCATAGTGTCTTGAGATATGGGATCTTCGCCTTAACCCATAAAAAATATTATGTTGAATTATACATACAGCTGGCAACGAGTGTTTTTGAGAATGATCGGTAAGAAAATATTTGCTGTCGTGTAATAAAAACTATTTGCAATAGCAAATCTGACACAGATTTGAGTTATTATCCCTTTCACTTTGTGACTCGACTTTACTTATTGTCGAAAGAAAATGGATAACAATTAAGTAAATAAATACTTCTCCCCTTGAGTTGAAGATATCATGCATAGAAACTACAGCGATATTCATGTCCAGAAGCAAAACAATGGCTAATCAGAGGATTTTTTCAAAGGATCAGGAAAAATGGAGCTAAAAGAGATAGGTTTATTTACTCTGAAGCTAACGTACACATTTGTTACATTATTTCCATTTAGGCACTTACTTTTTACGTTGTTTGTATTTTAAGCGATACCTCATAAAGTGGGACTTAACGTGCAAAAATTCGTTTCAAACTTAAAGACAGTTCATTAAGAAGTTGTTTATCCAAAAAGAAGTCCCTGCACCGACTGCTCATCGAGGCAGTAGGATCGTCAACTATATGGTTAGTGTTGAAATTCCTATTCTCGTAGGACCTAACGCCTCTTCTCCTACAAAACTACAGTTGCTGGCTCACATCCCCTAATTCTGAGGTGAACGACTGCGCTTTCGGCGCCTTGCCAGATCTCAATACTCAATCCGTACAACGAAACTCATTATTACATTAAACCATCATAACTTAAACTTCCAATAAAAGTCGATGATTCACAATATCACGTTGGTAGGTGATTCCATCACCACGGTGATGCACTTCTACATCCTCGGAAAAAAGGACGGAGAGAGTCTGCAAAGTTCTCCTCCCTCTAGCATTGGACACTTTCCATTACATTGGCCTCACCAACTCCACACCGCGCAGATTGCCTCGGAGCGCAATGGTGACGCGACGTCGCGCGGTAATTAGTTACACGCGAAAACAAAACAAAATCGCAATATGACAAATTCTCCAAGGACGGTGTCGGGGCTCCGCCTCGTGCGCTTTGTTTGTTTTTTTCCGGCGCACGACGAGTGGGGCAAATGGCAGGGGAAAGCGATTCGCGCGGAGGGCAGGGAGGGGGGACAGAGAGGGGTGGGGTAGGGTGGGGTAGGGTGGGGTAGGGTAGGGAGGGAGGGTTGGCAAATCGGCCGTGAATTGGGCGCACAGCGGAGCAGATCGGTCAACATCGCCCTGGCGACAGAGTCGGATCGCCGCAGCTGCGGCGGCCGCCGGGCTCGGCGACAGATTGGCAGCGCGGGAGGGAGGCCGGGAGGGAACGGGGAATTGATGAGGTTCTTTCGTCACTTCATCGGTTCGTTGTCCTGATTCGCTAGAGGAAGATTTCTCCTTCCAGTTTGTGCGAAGCGGTGGTTGGAGAGAATATAGCCCAAGAACAGACAATAGGAGATACATTTGGGGATATGCAAGAAAAACGTGGAGCATAATAGACAAGGGACAAGCAAGAGAACTAGTGATGCTACAACAACATATAATTTCTTGCATTATTTATAAATATTGCAAATTTCGAAAATTCAGAGTTCAACGGAAATGAAATCTGATCCAATTTTTGGACAATTAGGCTCTGTACGAGGAAAGAATTGTATAAATCATTTTGAGACGTTTTTGAGATTTTTTTCATAAATTGCATTAGCTTTACACAGAAATTGCGCGTAAACTGCCATTTGTTTCAAAAAATGTGTGTGACCGTAGAAACAACAGGACGTACCACGGGGCTACAAATTTCTCTTCTTCAATCTCCACAACATCCTATGCGACCCACATACATTCCGCAATTGCTAGATCTACTTTATACTTGTGCACCGCGGTATTGATTGACGTTTAGATCACAAAATGCCGTAGACATCTTAATCCGTGACGTTTTGAACCGGAAAACATTAGAAGGCGCGGAATCGCCTAGAAATCCAGTCGCACCACCGACTTCGAAATCTGCTATTAATTAATCAATCAAAAATTAAAAGGTATATGAAATAAATAATTATAAACATAATGAATTGATACGAGATAAAGAGGACGGGTCGTTTGGGTTTCCACATTTTTGTGCTTTGTGTATGTCATTGTTATTTCTGTCAGAGTCTGTCATTTTAAACACTAACTCCAACTGAATTAGGCTATTGTTCTAAATTATATTAAGCTTCTGTTGAATAAGCAATCTTATTTGTGTTATTCACAAACACTGCCTTTTCAACAAACTTAAGCTACCCTATCTCCTCCGTCCAATTTGCTGGCTACTAGGAGAGGGTTATTATTGGGGATAGTTTGGTTCCTATTCGTCTGTTAATATGAAAGATGTAAAACAAAACTTGCACCATTACCTAAACGGAGTACATACATGGTTGTGTTCGAGAATAAAACATGTCCCACTTTCGTGACGTATCTGCTTACGTCAGAGTGACTTTGAGCGACTGATTCACTATTCTTGGCATGCCTACTGCTATGATCATTAGTCTCATTAGTGTAATAAACATATATGCTGATGATTGTGGTATTCCACCCCAGTGGATGATGATATCCGGCGCGACCTACACGACGTCATCGGGGGGATTTCTCCCACCTGGCATATTCCCCAGGTGGGGAACCGCCCCAGCCCCAGTGCATTGCATGTAAATGTACTTGGATGAGAAGATAGGAGAAGGCAGAGGAAAGAAAGATCGAGCGCGGTCAATTAGTTAGGGTACTGCTCCAGCATTCCCTTGGTATTGATCGAAAAATCCAGAAAACTACTGATCACAGCAGCCAGTCGCAACATTTCTCGTCGGGGTTGAATTTGGTGGTTGAATGGTAAATTCGACCTAATTATTTAGCTAGTGTCGAAAACTCGCCACCGTAGGGGCACTAGGATTCAGGTCAGAATCTCCGTAGAGGCAGCGGCAATACTAGCTAAAACACGCGGCAGAGCAACTCTTAAGTTAACTTATAATCGACTATCTATAACATGAAAATGTTATCGTAGTTAAAATCAATTTAGCTATTAAGAAAATTATGTCAACCAGAATATATATTATTTATCTAGTAAATATATTCTGATGACGCAATAGAAGAACTGAACAGTCGATACATTTCTTTCTTGTTTCTAAAACCTGATATGCTTCAGTAGTTTACTCAAAATATTCCCCAAACAAAAACAATATACCTTAATTCAAAGGACAAGGCTTTGAAGTTTTTTGACGAACTCTTTTTAATTGGCGCGAAACTCGCAGCTCTGGTATTATTCGATCCCACAAACCTTTCAAAAGCAAAAGCAGCAAGCTGCCTCGTTTCTCCTCGAGGCCAGAGAAATAATAAATACCGGAGGTTAGCTTTAAATTAGCAGAATATCAGCGGCACACCGAAAAAGCTATCCACGCCTCTCTTGTGTTTCGGTTTCCTTTTCCCTCTTCCTCCCTCTCCTGCGTGATGTTCAGGGCACATGAAAGCTTTTTCGTTTTGTTTGCCTTCCGCGAAACGGAAGCGCGGGCGCGGTCCAAGTTACATCAACACGCGCGTTCGAAATATTACGCGATAAAAGAGCATCACAACTCGCGCGTCGTGCCATTCAACTTCGACATTTGCTGTGCGATTCGGTGTCTCCGGCGCGGATTCAGAGGCGCCACGCGTCCACAGCCGGGGCGGCAGGTGGTGGGCGCAGGGCGGGGGTTGGGCGGGGGTTGGGGGCGGGCGGCAGGGGCACTGGTGGGAGGCGGTGAGGTTACCTGATGATGGCTAAATGCGGCAAGCAGCGGTCGACAAATCGGTAGCGCGTGGCTGGTGGCGGGTGAGAGAGCGGGGGCGGGTGAAAGAAGGTGGGGGGGGGGGTGATTGGGGGGGGGGGACGGGGCGGCGGAAGTGGGGATGGCAGGGTCTGCGGGTGGTAGGAGCCGGTGGAGGGAGACGGATGGCGAGAGCGGCGAGTGGCGGAGAGCGAGGGCAGGGGTGGTAGGTGGCGGGTTGTAGGTGTGGTGGGCAGTGGGGAAGGTTGGGGGTGAACGGTTGCGGGGTGACGGTTGCGCGGTGGACGGTTGCGCGGTGGACGGTTGCGCGGGTGGACGGTTTCGCGGTGGACGGTTGCGCGGTGAGCGGTTGCGCGGTGACGGTTGCGCGGTGGACGGTTGCGCGGTGGACGGTTGCGCAGGTGACGGTTGCGCGGGTGGACGGTTGCGCGGGTGGACGGTTGCGCGGGTGGACGGTTGCGCCGGTGGACGGTTGCGCGGTGGACGGTTGCGCGGGTGGACGGTTGCGCGGTGGACGGTTGCGCGGTGGACGGTTGCGCGGTGGACGGTTGCGCGGGTGGACGGTTGCGCGGGTGGACGGTTGCGCGGGTGGACGGTTGCGCAGGTGGACGGTTGCGCAGGTGAAAGGTTGCGCGGTGGACGGTTGCGCGGTGACGGTTGCGCAGGTGGACGGTTGCGCGGTGGACGGTTGCGCGGTGGACGGTTGCGCGGGTGGACGGTTGCGCGGTGGACGGTTGCGCAGGTGGACGGTTGCGCGAGGTGGACGGTTGCGCGGGTGGACGGTTGCGCAGGTGACGGTTGCGCGGGTGGACGGTTGCGCGGGTGGACGGTTGCGCGGTGGACGGTTGCGCGGTGGACGGTTGCGCGGTGGACGGTTGCGCGGGTGGACGGTTGCGCAGGTGGACGGTTGCGCGGTGGACGGTTGCGCGGTGGACGGTTGCGCGGGTGGACGGTTGCGCGGTGGACGGTTGCGCGGGTGGACGGTTGCGCGGTGACGGTTGCGCGGGTGGACGGTTGCGCGGTGGACGGTTGCGCAGGTGGACGGTTGCGCGGTGGACGGTTGCGCGGGTGGACGGTTGCGCGGTGGACGGTTGCGCGGGTGGACGGTTGCGCGGTGGACGGTTGCGCGGGTGGACGGTTGCGCGGTGGACGGTTGCGCGGGTGGACGGTTGCGGGGGTGGACGGTTGCGGGGGTGGACGGTTGCGGGGTGGACGTTGCGGGTGGATGGACTTGCGGGGTGGACGGTTGAGGGTGGACGGTGCGGGTGAACGGTTGCGGGGTGGATGTTGCAGTGGAGACAGTTGTGGGGACGGCAGAGGGGACGGTTGGGTGGACGGTGGAAAGTGTGCGGTTGTGGGGCGATGGCGAGTGGAGAGTCGTGACGGCGAGGTGGGTGAGGGTGGCGGTGCTGTGACAGTGGCGGTGTGAGGCGACTGCGCGGCGGTGGTCGACGGGCAGTGGGCGGCGGGCGGCGGTCAGAGGGCGTCATTAGCCGGGCCGATACACATGTAACGAGAACTGCTCCAGAAGGCGATTACGTGGCGGGCGCCCAAGCGGGGCCGCGGGGGCACCGGACGCCGCCGGAGCGGTGAGGCGCACGGCGACGGGCGGTCTGTTGGAAGAGGCGGACGCGGCGCGGTCGGCACGCGAGGCCGTTGGCCGGCAGGACGTGGGGTTGTGAAAGGGCGGCACTGCGCCATCCTCAATCGAAACGAGGGAATGTTTTTCCCGGAGTTTCTGCTGATCGCCTCATGCGTTGTTTCTCAAGATTCCCAACTTTTTGGAGTCTAGATCCATTGCGTTGTAACTCGCGGTATTACCTCAACTTTTGGTGAAATCACCGACAATATGTAAAAGATGGTGATTGTTGTGAACAATAAGAAACATAAACAAAGAAGGTTTAATTTTCAGCGAATTGAGTCAACAGCACTTAGGTTGTGGTTGTCAACGGTGCATATCTTGTCGTTTTCTGACAAAATCCAAACCGTTACTGCAACAAAAGATTAAATCTTTTGAAAGACCGGCTATTTGTACAAGAAAGATTGTTTTTAATTCGTAGATAAAATAATTTATTTCACTTCAAAAACAAAATTCACAGAGTTATCAGCAATAAAACCGCTGATGACACTAAATGAATCTGGTTTTAGTCAGGTATTGTTATTTTACATGATGCTATACAATTATGCAATCTTCGAGATCTCGAAGAGTATGGCATTCGAACAGATCTTATTTTTATCTCAGCGCACATAAAACAAGACGTCTTATAGTTTTACAGAAAGTGACTTTGTATAGGTATGAAAAATGTGGAAACCTAAATATTATCTGGCTATCATGATAATCTTTGCTTTTAATAATTCTCAGCTCGCACATATTTTAGACACAACACCACGCTACGTTCTCTTGATTGTTTTAAATTCACACTTCAATTTGTAAAAAATAAAAATTCAACAATATCTAATGAAATAATGAAACAAGGATTTCTCCAACAACAGAAGGGTTAGCAAAAAATTTATATTTATTGTCTTTTTAATGCGGGACGTGCCTATTTTCTAAATAATTTGCCATTTTCGACCTCAGATATTTTATGATTAATATACAATCATAGTATTTTACCTTTCCTCTCCCGAAGGTTTTATTAGACATTGCGCCTGCCAAGGTGGGCTTTGCACCATCTCTACTGTCTTGCGGGTTGCTTGCCATTATATGACCAAGTGTGTAGGAGAAGAAAGAAACAACTGTGAAAATTGTACATCTCAGTGCTTCTAAAATATATAACTACATTTCTACCTGTCAAAAATAGTGTAAACAATGTCTAGGGCAATTATCCCCATTCCCAGTTGGTTTGTGTCCACTTTACCATGATTATGGTTTTGAGGTAGTACCATGCCTAGTTTCGGGACATTAAATAAATAAATAAATAAATAAATAAATAAATAAATAAATAAATAAATAAATAAATAAATAAATAAATAAATAAATAAATAAATAAATAAATAAATAAATAAATAAATAAATAAATAAATAAATAAATAAATAAATAAATAAATAAATAAATAAATAAATAAATAAATAAATAAATAAATAAATAAATAAATAAATAAATAAATAAATAAATAAATAAATAAATAAATAAATAAATAAATAAATAAATAAATAAATAAATAAATAAATAAATAAATAAATAAATAAATAAATAAATAAATAAATAAATAAATAAATAAATAAATAAATAAATAAATAAATAAATAAATAAATAAATAAATAAATAAATAAATAAATAAATAAATAAATAAATAAATAAATAAATAAATAAATAAATAAATAAATAAATAAATAAATAAATAAATGAGTGCAACTTAATTATATAGTCCATGAGAATGTTTACTAATAAGCTACTGAGACTCTTTTGAAGTAAGGAAAATATTCACCTGATTGTTTCTTAATATTAAGTAGATTTTTTGCTTTAACTTCACCAGAAAAGAGCGATACACGATAACCTCACTGACAGATAATTGCAATTTTTAGAAAGCATGGTATGAGATGCAACCACCTCAGAAAATGAGCTCTGGCGTTTGATCGAATTAGATATATTTCAGAGGGAATTTTTTCTTGTCATACACGTTATACCAAAAACGTAATAATTAAATTCGAAGCCAGTGGTTTTTATCCCCCAAGTCAAAGCAAATTATTGTGAAAGATACAAAATTCATGCATACCTACATTACTTTTACCCGTTATTGTTAAACTTCTTGCAGTATATGATCAATCCATGTATCAGAGGAAAGAACTACACATTTTGATTACTTCTCATGGATATTTCATGTAATTTGTTTGCAAAATATCACGAACAAGTTGCGATAGTTCTAATGGTCATCAAGAACTCGACAAGACGTGCTTTACTATCACCAAGTATACGGAACATTTACGTTATATCACAGCGTAAGCCTCCGAGAGTTAATTTTTACCAAACTTTTCGCAACATCAGAAACGGTTCCCTTTTCACTCCAGAGGTAATGCAAGGAATTCTCCCTGAGCGTGTTAAAAAAAAGGCTGGAAATAAACGACGAGACCCGTTCACAAAGCGCGTTCATGCAAGGAGGCTTCGAAAGCTTTCAGCTAGAAATCGATATCCCTACCTTTTGTAACAAGAACTTCACTATCAATAATAAAGGTCTCGATTTTCTTACAAGAAAAATTGCTGTCGAGACAACAAGGAAATTGTACCTTTTCAAACTGCTGGTGAGAAGTTCAGAGGTTCATTCCTCAATAAAACTTTTATTGCAAATGACGCGAAAGGTTTTGCGTATGGAAACTTTTTTATATTTTCGCAATAAAAGAAATAATATATATGAAATAGAACATTGATAAATCACAATATTCAAAATATTATAATCGTTTCTTTCGCTCATTGTATAATGTAGATGTATAAATATCAAATTGGTGTACAAAATATAAATGAAATAATATCAAAATTTGTGTTCAGCCCTGAACGAGCTATATTTAAATGGCAAACCTTTGCAACATTTCGTGTATTGTGAAATTACGGGCAATTTTATAATTAGATAGTATCGGCAGTGGTGTTTTCACCGCAAAACGTATCATTATTGAAACAAACCGCGCCGGAAATTTGGGCATAGGTGGTCAGCAACGGTCAGTCACCCCTACAAATAATCTCTACCAGAGCCTGCATCAAGTGAATATGCATTCCTTTAGGCCTGATATATCAAAAGCTGATTTTTTCGATGGACACCAAAAGAAAGACGTCTTATTCAGACAAAGATTTAAAAGAGTAACCACGATTATTCAACTTAAGGTGTATCAGGCATCTGTAATAATAGCTTCATTTCTATTCTTTCCGTGCTTCTTAAATATTTGGTAGAAACAAAAGTTTTTTTTGCCTTATTGCTCGCTCTAGGCTCGGCATCAGGCTTGCATGCGGCTTGCAACTCTTAAACAAATATTCTTGTAGAAAATAATTTTCCTCCACAAGTCGTCTGCCACAGAAACCGTGGGAATCAGTCATTCAGGAACGCCCGCCCTAGTCAGTCAAGCCGTGACAAGCATACAAAGCAGACGTGCCTTTGTCGCAGTAGCGTGCAGATATAAAACGTTACATCCTGTTCACATTGTAGATAAAGTCGACGCTTATCGTTACCATTGTTATAATTAGCAATTGAACATATAAAGTTGGCCGCAATGTCGCGTACATATACTAGTGGTGCTACTGCGTAACAAATGTCTATAATACTGGCTTGTATGTAATGCTAAACTGATAATGTTACTGCAGAACTACCGTTAACAGATGTAACAAAATTGTAAAGTGAAGAAACACGAAAATTTTGTTAAGTGGACAATAGAGAGTGGTTCAGCATTAACGAGGATATCGTGTACATTTTATGTGATTTAATTAACTCAAATTGTCATTTACCAACTCCTTCACCCCAAACGGGAAGGAGCAGTTGGAAAGATCTTTCACCTTGTTCCCCAACTAGATTCACACAAAAATTGCTCGTATGGGATCACTTGAGCCTACCGTTTCTGTATCATCCAATGAGTGTGAACCAATTCACCCTCATTTAAACCTGCAGCGTTGTTACGTATCTTTTCAGATAAAAAGGTAAACGGAAAATCAAACAATCAAAAGCGATACAATAACTGCACTAGTATAAAAGTATTATTAGATCCATACTAATTTATGCATTGCATAACGAGCCTGTTTAGATATTGCTCGAGGGAAACTCAATATAATACAAACCTTTCAGAATAAATAACTTTGCAGACATACACCACCCTGATTTATTCCACGAGCGAAACGCACTTAACTCCCTTTTCTTTATATAACACGTAATTAACGCAACCTCGTACATTTACACATCCCCCATTTCATTTTAGATCAGCGAGAAAATATGTAAATTATAATTAAATAAGGATTCTCTAGAGAAACCCTTAAAATCATCATACAAATTTACTCAATTTCTTCAATCCACCCTTTTTCCACCTATTAACATTTCCTTTATTTAAATTGAATATAACAATATTATTTTAATTTATATATACAAAATGTTAGTATTATATTGCCGAGTAAGATACTTGATATCAATCGAGGAAGTTCCCGCCAGATCTTCATACAAATATGAAGGTGTCTTTTAATAATACCGACAAAAAACAGCTAGACGACGTTATTTCAAAAAGTTCTGCGCAATCTGTTTGCTGTCAAAAAATGTTGATTTCGAGAACACCGCTTTACATTTCGTTTCCGGGCGGGTTATTCAAATAACCTGCGCTACACCGGATAGATTGAAAAACCTTCCTAATTCTTAAGCTTCCTCAATCACTACTAATCAGACTGAAAAGGGTTAGAAAAGCGGAAACTAGTGGTGCTAAAACAGCACGTACTTTCTCGTCCGTATTTTCACGCAAAATTACGCGAAAAGTACTTAAATGTTTGAAAAATTGTTCATGTCTTTATTTCAAAATATATCTTTGAGAAACAGATTTCATTAATTCTGTAAATCACTTCGTTTAAAAATGTTGAACTTTTGCAATTTTCTAAAAAGTAGAGTTTTTAATGGTAATTGGACCAGCACCATTCTCTTGCACACTATTTAACAACAAAATTTAATCAAACACGATGGAGCCTTTCTTTTTAAAATGTCCCAGGGGCATTATGTAAAGTACTCCCAAAAATTGTAAAAGGTTTCAATTTCAAGCGGCCGCGACTTCAGCCAGATCGATTGGGGAATATCAATTTGGAGAAAGTGACTGAACAGTGTAGCAGCTAGCGTTTTTCAGAGACGAACGAACGAATGGACGGACGGAAGGACGGACGGAAGAACGGACGGAAGACGGACGGACGGAAGGACAGACAGAAGGACGACAGAAGACGACGGAAGGACAGACGGAAGAGACGACGAAGAGACAGACGAAGACAGACGGAAGAGACGACGAAGACAGACGGAAGAGACGACGGAAGAGACGGACAGAGACAGAAGGCAGACGAAGAACGGAGACGAGGACGAGAAGGACGACGGAAGGACGGACGGAAGGACGGACGGAAGGACGGACGGAAGGACGGACGGACGGACAGATGCCATCATTCGACGTTCGATATCAAGAACCCACAGAACATGAATTCTGGTTCCACCACATGTTACAGTTTTTTCTAAGTTCAGAACTGGATTTATCCACTTTTTCCTTACCACGACTCTAATAAGAGTTTTCTGCCGAAATTTTGCCGTTTTTTCGCGCATTACATAACTTTCATTCTACTCCGTAGCGAGAAAGTAAAAAGGGTCGGCGCCGCGGTTCCGACACCTAGGGGAGAGAAAAACCCGTGCGGCTCGAAGGAAGAACCGGCTGAGGTGGCTTAACACATCAAGTGATGTGACTGCAGTGGGTTTCGTGTCCCGACGGAGGGAGGATTTTCGACTCCAGGTAGATAGCTAGGTCGCATTCAGCCGCAGTCTGGAGGAGAATTCTAAAGGCCGGCTGCTCCGCTCGGTAGTTGGTATGTTTGTTGTTTAGTGATTCCAGGCACATCAACAGCTTAGGTCATAAATCCCGTAAGTGTAGTGCATGTTTTCCCCTCGAGAGATAGCGGTGATTTTCCTCCGCTGGATGGCGAGATCCGGCACCGACCTACCGTCGGTTAATGGGGTTTCCCCCTAACCAGGACTCTCCCACTAGCGGGGCACCGCCCCAGTCGGAACAAGCTCTAAGCTCCCGACCGGTCTCCTGAAATATTTCGTGATACTGCAGTGCATGTTAGTGTAAGTGTGTGTATAATGGGAGAGGATATGACAAGGAAGATGAAGGAAAGATCGCGCAGAGTCCATGGCCCGTGTTTTAGGGTACTGCTCCATCATTCGCCTGGTGTTGATCGGAGAAACCACGTAAAACGGCCGATCAGAGCAGCCGGCCGCTAGAATTATCCTCCAGCGACCGTCGGCTCTCGGGATCTCACTATAACCCCTCCACTAGGTATCTCCACCCAGCGACGTACCGCCTCAGCCAGAAAAAGCTCTAAGTTCCCGACCGGTCTTCCGGCAAATGTGGCAGTGTGGTATATGTAAATGTGAGTACTTCTTACTTGAAAAGAGGACAAGAAAGAGAAAGGAAAGATCGCGCGTGGTCCGTGGGGTGTTTGTTAGGGCACTGCTCCAGCATTCGCCTGATGTTAGTCGGAGAAACCATGGAAAACTACTGATCACAGCAGCGGGTCGCTAGAAGTTTCCTCGACACAGCGACTGACCTCCACTAGTTATATAGATAGAGGCCAAAATCCTGCCACCGTCGAAACTCGAACCTAGTCCCGGTCGGAGGCACTGCAGTGACATCAGTTGAAGCCCTGAGCCACCACTCCTGGTGTGGGTGTTACACATGTGTGGGGCACTTAAACGAGCCTAACGCGCGGGAGGTCAGCGAGGGTCTTGGCGGTGGCCTGCCCCTCAGATGCGGTGCCTGCCCGAAGAGCCTGATATTTACCCAGATATTTACGAATCTCTTTACTTGCTTCAATGATTTCTCTAGCTCAAAACTCAATGCGCTTAAGGCCAAAATATTGAAACATTCTTTTATCAAAGTAAATGGTTTTTCACTTACTTTCTCCAAGCAGTTGAACCGTATGTCATAATTTTACATTAACATTATATTACCATCGACCTATGTTCAAGCTGTTATTTCTCAGATATAAGTTCTATGCAATGGCCGTAATAAGGTATTAATTAAATGAAGAGTTCAGTATCATTAATTTTATTCTCATTTAATTTAAAATATTTTTTATTAATTCAATATGTTTATTTAATTATTAATTACATTAATTATACTTGTCTTCTTTATAAGGTAAAACATACTTGTAAACTTCCACTTCCGCTGCTTTGTATTCTGTATACACCATTTATTGATGTTAAAACACCTAAAACGTTGTATGTAAACAAAACATTGTAAACTTTTTGTAACTGGGTATAGCAAGGTATATGTTGCTAAAAGATATCACTGCTGTTATCATCTATAGTCTATTCCCGTATCTGTGCCTAGTTCATGAAACTGTTTTCACTCTTTAATACCGTAATTCGCTACTAGCGGCGCTTTTTGTAATTTATTTTGTTACCGCTCGCCGTTCATCGCTTGTTGAAATGCAGCTTCGGAGCGAAACTGCCCATTCTCGCGTCTCATCGAACATCGCATCATACAATAAACGAATTATTAGGGAAAAGTTCAAAGACCCAATCTATCGTTCATCTGCGACAAAGCAAACGTCCTTGGCCGTCAAGCCTGCCTTGCCGGTCAGCGACCCCAGGCGCGAATGGACATGCTTCTTACATCCAGGTAATGGGGAACTGAAAGGTTTGTAGCCCTTTCAATGCTCCGCATTCGTATCGGTGGCGACAGTGCGGTTCCCCGCGCGACACAGCGAGCTATTCCTTTAACGGGACTGAGCTGCTTGTGCGTTCGTATGCCCATGTATAGATTGACTAATTAATTTGTTCGTGTTTCCGGGCGCGTCAACTGCTTCGGTCATTAGTCCCGTTAATGTAATGCATGTTTTTTTCTCGGGAGATGGCGGTGATCTTCCCCCACTGGCTGGCGAGATCCGGCGCCGACCTACCGTCGGCTAGTGGGGTTTCCCCCTAATCAGGACTCTCCCACCAGCGGGGCACCGGCCCAGCCGGGACAAGCTCTAAGCTCCCGACCGGTCACCCGGAATATGTGCTAGTGTAGTGCATGTTACTGTAAGTGTGTGTGTAAGGGGAGAGGATAGGACAAGGAAGAGGAAGGAAAGATCGCGCGCAGTCCGGGGCCCTTTTGGTAGGGTACTGCTCCGGCATTCGCCTGGTGTTGATCGGAGAAATCATGGAAAACTGCCGATCAGAGCAGCCGGCCCCTAGAATTCTCCTCCAGACAGCGTCTGAATTTGACTTAGCTGAAAAGCCAGTGTCAAAAATCCTGCCGCCGTCAGGACTGGAATCTAGGACCTCCCGGTCAGAAGCGCTGCAGTGACATCAGTTGATGCACTGAGCTACCGCTACCGGCATGAATGCTATAAAATGTGCGTCTGACATGAAGGATAATGGCGAGAAACTGAAAGAAAACTAAAGAACCTGTTGAAATCAGATGTGATGGTCTTCTCGAACTTTTGTTCAGTTTGCGTTAACTGCATTTTGTCGACGGCATGTTTAACTCCGCGGATAGTTTGTACTGTTAACTCACACCTACAATAATTTCAATATTCTTATGGGAACTCCTCTTTTGTCAAGCAAGTTGTCTGCGCTTTTTCACATCAAAACAGCTGGTTCACCTGACATGTTTATTTGGATGGGGTTATTTGTCGTTGGCCTGTTTCCATAGCTTTTCCAACCACTGCCACTTGCAGATGTTTACTCCTTGCATCCGTAAAATAGTTCAGTTTCTCGGTGAACTGGTAATGGTATTTTTAATTTACTTAATAACTCGAGAATATGCGAGAATAAAATAATTCTTCTCAATATGTTAATCCGGTTTTGACTGTTTATTTACGATTCAAAACGTAATTTAAAACTAAAATTAAATATAATAAAATCAAATTTAGATGAACATTCAAAATTCTCGCTAAATATCAAAAACTGTAAAAATATAATTTATATTGAATACATTTTTATGGGTTATAAATTTCAATTTGATTTGATTCCTCAATTATATTTTAGTATTTGATTGGTGTTGTTAAATTAAGAAGGTATTAAAGCCTTTTTTACATAAATATGGAAAATTAAATAATAAAATAATAAATTCAATTAATTATTAAATTAAATATTAAGCTTTGTTTTTTTTCTCTTTTGATTATTTTGGCATAATTGTGACAATTTTGAAACTGTTCCCAGTTAATGTGACGTATGGAAAATAAGTTCCTAGCACGGTGTCGCTGGATATATATTGGTAACAAATCAATATCTCCTGGTACACTATATTATGGTACTTAAATTTTTAATTGATTTAATATTATTACTGGTCTATCTTATAATATTACACATTCTTGACATCCTTTAAAAAATCTTGAAAGGTGTATCGTTTTTGTTTTTACTATTCCCGACATTATTACCTATACATTTCATAATGTTCTGGAGAGTTATGGAATTACAATCGTCTTAGTGTTCAAAATATTTTTTTTAAAATACAAATTAAAAAGTAGTTTTCATTCTGAATATCTCATTGCAGCAATAATTTCACGAATATTTTTTTTCTAAATAAAATCAGATAAAAAAAATAAATCATTGCAAGTGAACAAAGATTACGAAACAAATTCCTCATTAGGCATGTTTAATATCAAGAGAAACGTTTTCTCGGACCTCTGACTGTAGCTTCTAACCTCCAGTAACTTGTTCGCCCCCTCTCTTCCGTCGGCTGATTCTGTCAGACGTCCCTTCTCGCACAAAAGATAAATGTCTACTCTCTTATTGAATTGGTCGGTCATCTCTTAAATTGCCTCAACGTGATGAACTATAATGGAAGAACAGCTGGACTACAAGTTGGTTTTGAAACTCATCGGCAAAACAGTTCCACTAATAAATCTCACAATCTATATTATCGCGTGACACGTCCATTTGTTTTATCCCTTCTTGGTAACTGATAGTCCGCTAGAACGAAATAAAAGCAAAATCTTTTCCACCAATTCTTCACCCAAGAACCTATTCGCCTGTATTTTTTAACTACTGATGATAAAATTGAGTTCAAGGTCAGTGCTATAATAGATATATTGGACTGGTAAGTAATAAGTTATTTTCAAATGGGTATCCTTACCAGCTCCTCGCTATGTGGGTAGATTCCAATCCTACTTAAAGCGTGGTTGTTTTCACCTCGATTACAACTTAGAAGGGAGAAGTCAATTATCACATCACCATTTCATAATCTAAATCATCATTCATTTATTCATTGACCACGATACTCCAATATCATGCGTATTTTACACGATCAGAGTTATTATAAAACGAGTTTTATGAAACGAAATAAATGTTCCATAAAACATTTTTTATACCAGCGTTATAAACGACCTTTTTTGCTCCAAGAAATAAAATGTATCATTTTACAGCACAAATGATGACGTATTAGCATTTTACGGCACGAATGATTGCGTCATCACACATTCAACCAATCGCAGAGACAGAATCGTGGGGTGGTAGCGGGAAACGGAACCGTCGAGTACTGTTTTCTCGCACAGATGACAAATTCTTGAAATGCCACTAGAAAGTTGTTTCACAAAATTAAATTGAATTCTGTTATATATTTATAATGCTTTTATACAAAAAATAACGTATTCAATTCGTTCGTAATGTTGCTTTATTGCATTCGAATAAATTTGAAAACTTCCTCCTAACGTCTTTCGTTTTCAAACCATATACTCATGCAATAAAGCATAACATTATAAACTAATTGCATAAACTCCTACTAAGAAAGAAGTGTGTTGTACACGGTCAAAAGTTTCATAAACGTTTTTGACCGGACCTTGTTGGGAATACTGTGTTAACATTACTGTTTTGTTAGTGCATTACAATTGTAATACAAAAGAAAAGATTGTTGACAATATACAAGTTTGGGAACTTCTGATACTTACCTGGAAGTGCGTTTTCCTCGACCATTCACAGCCAATATTTTTCGTCACTTCGGTTTGGGTCACATGGGTTTGTTATCGTTTTTCGCTTCACAGTTCTCTCACCATTTCCGTTTTCTCGCTTGCATTCACGACTGCTGATTTGTTGTTGCGCACAATTATTTGATGAATATAGGACATGTTCTAGAGAATTATTTTTTTATAAAACTACGAATTTTACCGCGTGAAAACTAGATTTTATAAAATGTTCTTTTCATAAAATGTTTTATAAAACAATTTTACAGAAAATATCACCTTTCACAACTAGCATTTGCTGCCTGAACTCGCCAATATCCAGTTAGAGTTATAGCACAAAAATAATAATCTCTGTTGTCGTTTGTTATTTTAGTCGTTTTAATCATTCCTGTTTTATCCGACCTCCCTATCTCGGTTTTTCTCTCCTTCTCTCAGGATTCCCGGATCTCCCCAGATTTTCATCGCCCTTATCTGCAGTGTTCCTGTTGTCAACTTTGGCTCCGAGGTACCCAGTCTATCTTAATCATCTACATACACTGATTTGTGAGAGGGTCTATATTTTGGTAAGAAAAGAAAGAGTGGAAAGTTGTTACATGATTCCTGGAAGGACCCCACCATGCTTCAACATGCAAGCATGCACCCATGCCAGAGGAGGGATTCAAATCCGCTACCCTTCGAGCTGAGAACGTAACGACTCTACAGTCCTGAAGGTTCTCTCGAAGATGAGGACGTCGCGTAGGCAGTATTTTTGGGAATATTGTTGGTACACGCTAGAAATTTAACTCTTCTGAAATATCCTGTTTCTGTTTCATGCAAATCTGTGGCTTGGTGTCAGGGGACCCAAAATTAATATTCGAAGTTTGACAGAATGGGTGGTTTCCTTACATCATCAAAATGTCGAAACAATCGTAGGGCAATGTAAATCTATGCGAAATTAAGAGATAGAATAGCCTTTTGACTTTCGCATTTCTTGCACTGAAATAAGTGGCTTTAAAGCACACATTGGCCATACAAGGCGAAAATCACTAAAAACTGACATTGGCCTTCCTTGCGCGAAGCCCAAGATTTATTATTATGTCTGTCTTAAAGATAACGGTTGCGTGAGAACATTTTCTAAACATGTCATCATAAATAATGTTGAAGTTATAATTTTCTAGAATATACGCTGATTTTAACAACGATTAACACACATTCTCTCCCATTGTAAGCCATTTCAATGAAAATATTTTTTTTTTTAATTTATATTCAAATTAATTATTGTTGTAAATTAATTATATGAGTGAATTATTGTAAATTAATTATTTTCTTTACCTTTATCCTATCAAATGTAGGTAATTTATGTGTTAACATCCTCATATTGTGTCTTTAATACAAAGTGTCAACAAAAACTTTTCTCCAGAAAGAACCACCCACGTCACAAAAAATAGCTATTTCTGGATTAAGATATATTCAAAAGATAAGATTTTACTTATTTATTTATTTATTTATTTACTTAAAAGGTTCTTCAAAAATTAAGGTATTTGTGACCAAAAAGGAGTTATCCAATGCGTAGATGTTAGCAATGATGCAAGTGAGGTGAATCAATGTTGATGGAACAATTGGCAGAGGAAACGGAAGTATTCCGAGGAAGTAACTAGCTCAAAGGTCGTATTGTCCACCACAATTGTTCGGGATTCGGAACCAGTAGAGAAAAGTGTTTGCACTACTCACAAGCTCCCCCCTAAAATGGGAGATTTTGCAAGTCAATTAGCAAATAATTACATTGTTACTCTGTGGTGGATATTTATTCTTCTCGTAATGGTTCTGCGTTTGGTTTATAGTTCTCGTTATCAGAAAATGTCCTATATTTTAAATGTGTGTACGCGTAATGCTTAAAATTCACACAATGATTTGACCCAGGAACCACATTTTGGGCTCACAGTGTTCAAGACTATGAGAAAACAAAATATATAAATCGTAATTGCTGACTGTTTTAATAGCAATTAATTTCTCCTTTCATTACCTTACTAGTTTAATGTCGTACGTCTCAAGTGGAAAAGGGAAGCAACCAAAGATGTATGTCAACGTACGAACATATAATGCCTGAATTCCAATTTTCTTCTTCTTCCTTTCACGGTTTAGGTCAGAAGGCCTGTTCCGGCTTCACTCCATCGTTGCCTCAGTTGACTAGGATCTCTTTTTCCAGCTGATCGATAATGGTGGGCCACTTTTGTGAGCCTATCATCTTCCATTCTTTGTAGGTGTTGTGACCACGTTGAACGTTTCTCCTTTATTTTGTCTAGTATCGAAAAAAATGTTGAAGTCTTTTCCGATGTTTTCGTTTCTGAACTGGTCAAGAAGGCTACAGCCTTTTGCTGCTCTTAGAAATCTACTCTCGGAAGTATGTATATTACAATTTTTCATTCGCAATACTCATGACTCGCTCCCATACCGTAAAACAGGTACTGCCATTACTTTGTACATTTCTAGTTGCGTCTCTCTTCTTGACTTCGAGAGCGTCCGTCTTACTGTGCCACAATTTGTTGGAACCGATTGAGTTTGATATCAATGTTGTTCTCGTAATCGTAGGTCAAGTCACAGCCAAGGTAGTTGAAATGTCTTACTTGTTCCAACGTTGAACTGTAAATACACATTTCTGATCTGATGGGGAATTTGCTTGGGAAAGCAATTACTTTCCTTTGTTTGAGAGATATTTTGACGTTGTATTCTACCACTTTCCTTTATTTGTGAGATATTTTGACATTATATTTTTCCACATAGATTCCATCCGAACATTCTCCTCTTCCACACTTTTAAGAGAGTTATCTAAATATATATATTAAAAAATGGTGGGGACAAACTGCACCCTTGTCGTATTTCTTGATTTTACTAAAAATGCGTTGCTCTTTAGGTGATCCATATTTATAACTTCCACCGTTACGTTTTATAAAGGTATTATACTTGCTATTATTTGTTTGTAAAATCCTCTGCTCTTTCATATTTGCCAATTCCAATTCGAATTTTCTCATATAAAATTTTGGGCAAATGCTCAGTTAGACTCGCAAACGAATACAGACCCCCGCACGATAATTAAACATTGCCACGTTTTCTCCACCGAAAGTAATTCTCATTAAAAATATGGAGTAGTTTGAATTGCAAAAAAACGTTCCAGAAATAAATTACATCTGGAGCATTCAATTCCATTACCCAAGAACTATAGATCTTCAACGGCAAACAATCTCTGCCTGCACGGAAAGAATCAGTTCCCAAAGAACCGACGTGTTTTAAGACGTCCAGTGGGAGGGGGCGGCGACGAAGTCGAGGCGAAGCGACGTCACTGATGCACAGCGGGGGAAGAGATGCAGGCGTCGGAGGCGACGAGGGCGGCGGCAGGAGCGGCTGAGAGGCGGCGCCGCGCGTCTTGCTTCGGCGGGGGTACGGCCCCAAACCGCCTTTAGCGAGAAACGCACCGGGTTCGATGGAGCAGTAGCGCAGCGGGAGGCGCTCCGCCGCCACCAGCAGACGCGCCGTCCGCGCAGGAGGAGGACGGAGAGCGGGAAAAATGGAGGGGGAAACGGAGACCCAGGAGGGGGAGGAGGACGGAGAGCAGGAGGGGGGGAGGAGGAACGGGGGGGAGCAGGAGGGGGGAGGAGGATGGAGAGGGGGGGAGGGGGGGGAGGGAGGGAACGGAGGGGGGAAGGAAAGGGAGGGAGGGAATGGGAGGAGGGAGGGGGGCAGGGGCTTGAGAAGGGGGGAAAAGGGGAAAAGGGGGTAGAAAGGGGAGAGGAGATGGAGATGGGAGAGGAGATGGGAGATGGAGAGGGAGAGGAGATGGAGAGGAGAGGAAGGGGGGAGGGGGGATGGAGAGGAGGGGGCAGAGGAGATGGAGGAAGGGAGGAAGGAGGAAGGGAGAGGGAGAGGAGAGGAGGAAGGGAGGAAGGGAGAGGAGAGGAGAGGAAAAGGGAGAGGAGATGGGAGGAAGGGAGAGGAGAGGAGAGGAACGGAGGAACGGAGAGGAGATGGGAAGGGAGAGGAGAGGAGAGGAGGAAGGGAGAGGAGAGGAGGGGGAGAGGAGAGGAGAGGAGAGGAGACGGAGAGGAGAGGAGAGGAAGGGAGATTGGAAAAAGGGGGAAAAAAATGGAGGAATGGACGGGAAAAGGGAGATGGAGAGGAGAGGAGAGGAGAGGAGAGGAGAGGAAAAAGGGGGGAGGAAAGGGAGAGGAGAGGAGAGGAGAGGGGGGAAGGGGGAGGAAGGGAGGAAGGGAGAGGAGAGGAGAGAGAGGAGGAAGGGAGTTTGGAGAGGAGAGGAGAGGAGTTTGGAGGAAGGGAGAGGGAGGGGAGGGGGATGGAGGAAGGGAGAGGAGAGGAGAGGGGGAGGAGAGGAGAGGAGAGGAGGAAGGGAGGAAGGGAGAGGAGAGGAGAGGAGAGGAGAGGAGAGGAGAGGAGAGGAGAGGAGAGGAGAGGAGGAAGGGGAGAGGAGAGGAGAGGAGAGGAGAGGAGGAAGGGAGAGGAGATGGAGGGGGCAGGGGGGCGGAGGAAGGGAAAGGGAGAGGAGAGGGAAAGGGAGGAAGGGAAAAATGGAGAGGGAGATGGAGAGGAAAAATTGGGAGAGGAGAGGAGAGGAGAGGGGAGAGGAGAGGAGAGGAGAGGAGGGGAGAGGAGAGAAGGAGAGGAGAGGAGATGGGGGACGGGGTGGAGAGGGAGAGGAGAGGAGAGGAGAGGAGAGGAGAGGAGGGGAGAGAGAGGAGAGGAGAGGGGAGAGAGGAGAGGAGAGGGAGGAGAGGAGAGGGAACGAGATGGAGAGGAGAGGAGAGGGGGAGGAGAGGGAGAGGAGAGGAGACGGGGGAGGAGAGGAGAGGAAGGGAGAGGAGAGGAGAGGAGAGGAGAGGGGACGGAGAGGAGAGGAGAGGAGAGGAGAGGAGAGGAGAGGAGAGGAGAGGGGGAGGAGAGGAGAGGAGATGGAGAGGAGAGGAGAGGAGAGGAGAGGAGAGGAGAGGAGAGGAGAGGAGAGGAGAGGAGAGGAGAGGAGAGGAGAGGAGAGGAGAGGAGAGGAGAGGAGAGGAGAGGAGAGGAGAGAGGAGAGGAGAGGAGAGGAGAGAGAGAGAGGAGAGGAGAGGAGAGGGAGAGGATGGAGGAGGAGGAGGATGGAGAGGAGGTGGAGGGATGGAGAGGAGAGGGGGAGGGAGGAGAGGAGAGGGAGAGGGAAAGGGAGAGAGGAGAGGAGAGGAGAGGAGAGAGAGGAGAGGAGAGGGAGAGGAGAGGAAAAGGAGAGGAGAGGAGAGGAAAAGGGAGAGGAGAGGAGAGGAGAGGAGAGGGAGGAGAGGAGAGGGAGAGGAGAGGAGAGGAGATGGAGAGGAGGGATGGAGAGGAGAGGAGAGGAGAGGAGAGGGAAAGGAGAGGAGGGAATGGGAGG
>CAXIVR010000001.1:271873996-272283996 GCA_964035755.1 Teleogryllus oceanicus | reverse complement strand
AGCATATCCGCCACTAAAGTACAACAACCCCAAAAAAGTCGGCCGTAGCCCTCCACGTTTTGGGAAACTGGCCATGCCATTTTATTCGAGGGCCCCCGCCTCCAGCCAGAGAAGACCGGGGGGAACGAGAAGAGTAAAAGGGGGCAATAAAAATTTTCATTAAACATCCCCAAAACCCAAACGCTGATAAGGGCCTGCGTCTGCAGACCCCCGGAAGCATCTGTTTCTTTTGCCCGGAGACACGGCAGGGGCCCCCTGCTCCATGCCGTCCGACCACGCGCGGTGCGTTTCCCCCCCCGGGCCCGGGGGACCCCCCACCCCTGTTTGGGCCCGTTGCCCCTCTCCCTTTGGGCCCGATCATCCGGCCAAATCGGACGGAAAAACCCTTTATAAACCCGTCCCAGCCCCCCTCCGCGCAGATTACGCCCTGAGGAAGGTTGAGAATGGCGCCCGGGAAACGTCGGCCCCCTGTGCCCGGACGCCCCCCCCGGAAGCCAAGTTAACCACACAATACCTCGTCCCTGTCCGTCTCGTCGCGGTGCATTCGGTTTCCATCCTCCCTCACCCGCCCCTATCTAGGCCTGGTCGATCGTCCCCGCCCCAGTTTGCCTTGCCCCGCCCCGCACTGGTCCGCCTTCTTCATTCCACTCCGCATAGCTTCGCTTCAACACTCGCCATACCATCCGCGCCCCCCCTCCCCCCCCCCCCTCACCCTCCACGTTCCTCGACCCGTTCCGCTGCGGGCCCACGTTGCGCCGTCCTCTGGCCCGTCCCATCCCCCGCACCTCGCAACGCCCCTCTCCAATCTCCTGTTCCTCATTCCTCGTACTTCACGCCTACCCCACCACGCTCCTTGCCCCAATCCTGTATTTCCCGTCCTGTCCACACGGTGGGCCCGCCCAACAACCCGCCTTTGGCCCCCCCCCTCCGCCCCGGAAGGCCCCCTTCGGCGCCCCGCCGCGGGCCCTCCACGGGCGGCTGGGGCGCGGGATCAGGCCGGCGAACGGGGCGGCGCGCGCAATCGAAAGCCTCTATCTGTCCGCGTCATACCGGCCGCCCGCGCCAGCCTCCCCCGCGGCCACCCCGCCAGCGCCGCCCCCCTTCTCACGCCCGCCAACCTACCGGCCGCGCTGCCATCCGCACCCCCGCACACACACCAACGACCCCGCCCCCGCGCGGCTCCATCCCGGTCCGTTTTGCCACCCGCTCCTCCCGGCCAACGCCCCCCTCGCGTCCCACCATCCGGGCCACATCGCCACCCGCCCCCGCAGCGCAACCCAGTGCCGCCTACGGAGACCGGTTTGGCGCGGGGCGGCCGAGGGCGAGGGGCGATGGTAGCCGCGGGAGCTATTGACGCCGAGAAGTAAACAACGACAAAGGGGCGGGGCAATGTGGAGCACGACAAGTGGAGATATGGTGGATGCTGGCGGCGTTCCGCTTCCTTACTTCGCTTCACCAACACACGACCTGCCGAAAAGTGATTGGCCTGGATGAAAAACTGCCCTGAAGTGTACCGGCAGGACACGGAAGCTTAATTCGATCACGTCAAAGGTTTCGGTGCTTTTTCGGTGCTCGTGAAGAGAGCTGTCCTGATGCGGCTATGAACGAGAAGAGACCTATCACAAGCAAGGATGTCTGATGTAATAATGTGGGAGGTGTCGTAGATTGCACTAAGTACAAGAAAGATGCGTCTAGGCTACTTTAAATCCGACTTGGTAGAAGATTAAAGAAGAAAGTGGGTTGTTGATATTTGTTTTTAAAAAAATATTATAAAAGAAAAATATATTACCATTATAATAGCAAGTAGTTTGAATACACCTAAGAGCGGAAAATCTCATGTGAAATTTGTTAAAACAAAACGAGTTAAGCTGCTTCACAGAGGCCGGTCCAACCATTATGAAGTGGCTTAAACGCTTCCCCTGGCCTACTTTGTTCCCCATTTCGGCCGCTGGGTAGTGACGCAAGAGCGCGTGTAGTAGGAGGCACGTTCGCGGAGATGCTACCTGGCGATCTTTTTGACAACTGACGAAACGATACATAAATAATGAATATTAATGGAGGATTACTCGCAGAAGCGCTCAATCCTCGACCAAGAGCTTAGAGACGCGTTGCGTTGATTAATAATGATGATATTAATAAGACCCAACAAATGAAAAAAGTTAGTTTTTCACCCAACAAGTGAAAAATACAGATCAATAAGACTGATGCTAAAATAGCAACAATCCACTGGCAGCAGGAACGTCGATTTGAGGAAGGGAGGTTAATTGAGATATCTCAATTTCAGATAGACTGAAGATAGCAAGCATGACAGTTTATATAGGAGATGAAAAAGAAAGTTCGAAAGGGAAACGACGGCTTATGGTTCATGGTATTTGTGAGTTTTCTGACGAATGAAATATTTAACGAGAAGCTCTAGCAACACTTAGCGAATATAGAGTGTAAAGAAACTTAAATAGCATACACTATCTCTTCAAGTTTCACGGAACCCAACGCTGCGTGGTAAAATTGGAAGAGCGCTTAAGCAGACGAAATCATTTCTAAGGGAATTTTACTAGTTTGGACTGCTTAGTTTTTACAATATAAAATAAATACACTACGATATTAGGATACTTCCTGTTTTTGGAAATCTCTTAGTCAAATTGGCAACAAAAATTAACTAGAAATAATGCGAGAAATTTAGATGCGACAGTTAATTTTGAAGGCACAATGAGATAATAAAAGTGAATGTATGCCATTACAGCACTAAACTCGTGTTTACTGGTCAACCGTTTCTATGTGAAAGTCGTTCCGAGAAAAAAGTGCAACATTTTTTTATATTCACGCTTTACTTCAGATAATCTGCAAAGAGAACGTTAGAACGCAACATCGGGTGTGACAAAGGGGAGGTTGGGAAATGGGCATTCAACACCTTTGGGCATGAGACAGCTTCCCGTTTACCAGGCTTCCAGTATCCATCCTATACAAGACTGGTTTGCGTCAGTTGTAAAACTGGCCACATTGCTCATAGCGAACAATAAAGCAGGTAGCAGTGATTGCGGGCAGGGGCACAAGCGCGAGCTTCACAGGATGTGAGGAACGATGTGGGCTATACTGAGGACGCGAGAAACGAGGAAGTGCACCAGATCAAGGGCGCCTAAAGGTTATACCCAGTTATGTAGACGATGGTGAGGCCGTGGGCGACAGAGGACGTGCGAAATGTAGTGAACTGAAGCTTCGAAGCAGAAGATATGGTCAATACAGAGGATAGCGGCATAGAGGACGCGGATGGCATAGACGACATGGGCAGCACAGAGGGCGTGCGTGGCATAGAGGCCGGAAAGGTAGAACACGTGGTCGGCACAGAGGACGTTTTATTGATTGATGGATTTTGTCGTGTTTCCGGGCGCGTCAACTGCTTCGGTCATTAGTCCCGTAAGTGAAGTGTATGTTTTTTTCTCGGGAGATGGCGGTGGTCTTCCCCCGCTGGATGGCGAGATTCGGCGCCGACCTACCGTCGGCTAGTGGGGTTTCCCCTAACCAGGACTCTCCCAACAACTGGGCACTGCCCCAGTCGGGACAAGCTCTAAGCTCCCGAACGGTCTCCCGGAATATGTGGTACTGTAGTGCATGTTAGTGTGTGCGCGTGTGTGTGTGGTGTGTAAGGGGAGAGGATAGGACAAGGAACAGGAAGGACAGATCGCGCGAGGTCCGTGGCCCGTTTGGTAGGGTACTGCTCCGGCATTCGCCTGGTGTTGATCGGAGAAACCACGGAAAACTACCGATCAGAGCAGCCGGCTGCTAGAATTCTCCTCCAGACAGCGACTGAATTCGACGTACCTGAAAAGCTAGTGTCGAAAATCCTGCCGCCGTCAGGACTCGAACCTAGGACCTCCCGGTTAGAGGCGCTGCAGTGATATCAGTTGATGCACTGAGCTACCGCTACCGGTCACGAGGACGGGGGGAGAGGACGTCGCCCGCATGGAGACGGTGGGTGACTGAGAGTGTCAGCGGCATGGCGGATGTGGGAGGCATATAAGACATGGGCAACATAATGGGCAAGGGACGGCAGAAGAACTGGGGGACAAAGGACGCCTTAAAATACTCTGACGGTGCAGGAGACGGACCGGGGGAAGCTGGAATACACCGAGAATGTAGCAGTGGAAGGTGCGGTTTGCCACACAGCGAAACAAGAACACACGCAAGTGATGCCTCTCGACACCTGTGCGCCCCAGCTGAGAGACCCTCCCCCACAGACACACAACATACACACACAGCTGCCAGCGCTGCCGCGCCGTTGAGGCGGCCTAGCCCCAGAGGCTATGATTTCGCGCTCAGTGCGCTGTGAATGTAATTTTTCTCCCTCACTAGCGCAATGCTTTTTCCATATTATCGGTCGAACAATTTACAATTGGCCATTACTTACTAGAACAGAAAAAATACCTTTTATTGTCCTCGTCCTTTCTTCACTCTAAAATTCACAATACTATACTCTCGTGTGAGGGTTTTTCAGGAATCGATTTCCATTCTCTTTGGTATTTCTCTTTTCCCTTCTTCAATTAATAGTGAAATAAAAGAATAGAAATAATAAAAAATAATTACTATTATTATTACTGCCAGTATAATTTACATTTTGCTAATTATATATATATATATATATATATATATATATATATATATATATATATATATATATATATCCTTTTCCTTTACATTAGTATTAGCTGACTATTTAATATTGATATATAAGTATTCATTCACATTACATTATTTTATTGCAACGTTAGATACTTTACAAACTGTATTTTTGGAACATATTTAATGAATTATTTGATATAGTTTTTTTTCTTTTGTAAACCGGCTGTCTTTTAACGACGTTAGTACGTCCTTTGCCGTTCTTCATTCCTAAGAATAACTGAAACTGACATTTAATTTCTATCGATAATAAAGATTGTGCGGTAATCCTTTCCTCCGGGCTAATAAACACACAATAAAATATTAGATTTGCGCTCAACGAATTTTTTAAATAGAAACTTTTTTAAAATTGGAAACCACTGCTTTTAAATATGCGACACAGTAACAACAAATAAAACTCCGCTCCGCAAGTTGTTTCCTGGGCATGTCCTTTATGCAGGTGTGGGCGGGAACTGGTCACTCCACCCTAATTACATCACGTAATTGAAGTACTTCGATTAATGATAGAGTGCAAATGAATTCCTGAAATAACTTGGTTCATTAGTTTGTGGTTTTTCCTTTCTAATGAACGTTTTTGTATTCCCGCGCCACGCGCGCCCAAATGCCATGGCCGCATGGCAACCAAAGGTAGAAAAGCCCACTATATAAACACAGTGAACAATTTTTTATAAAATAGTAATTAGCAGATTCAGAGGTTTGCAATAAATCAATTAAGTTCATGAACAAAAAATTGCGTATGTTGACTCAAACTTTTATTTTCAAATGAATACGAAAATTTCGTATAATTGTGTTGCCAATTCATATAATAATGAAATATCAACCTACTAATTTTTTCTCGTTCTTTTGTTTCATATGCCTAAAGTCAAAAAGCAACTTCACAAAAAAGTTTGGTGATTTCTTCTATAAATTATATCTGCAAGCACTGAATGGGACTTCCGTATTTTAAAGTAAGAAGTATTCCAAATGATAGATAAATAACCGCATGCGAATTCGAACATTGAATTACTCTCAATCAATATTATCTTCTTCATTGTGTAAGATTCATGAAAGTATATTGATTAAAAAATCAGATAACTATGTGATGAAACCTATTCGCCGTAAAAAACGTAACATTATTTAAGAACACTGAAACAAATATTCTGGCATTACAGTACCAATGAAATACTCGCGAGAGCACCGTCAGCTTCCGTTTATGTAATGCTTTCCATTTACACACCAAATTATTTGCAAGCGCTATGTCAAAAGGTACACATACGTCCAGACAAGCAAACAATTCAAAATCGTTAGATTTGCAGAACTGCAGGAAAGTTGCATCGTCATTATTTTAAACTCGTCAAAATTTTTCCGTGACAACTACTTCGTTACAAATGCAAACGACAACAGTATAATGACAGTCTGTTATTTACATCAATCACACTCATTTAATTGGGGCAATCTTAGCTACTGTATATCACGTATTTTTACACACTTGTTAAGGTTTCATTGAAATTTATAATAAATACTTCAGGATTAATTTTCATCACAATACTATGGGACCGATTTAGAGATATTGGAAGAGTTAAGCAAGAAATAGTATGATAAAATTAAGCAAAAAAACAAAATGATTTTAAATCTTCTGCATTTTCATTATTTTCCATTACCATGGGTACTTCACGTTATATTACTAACCCATGAATTTCCCAAGTAGCCGCAATATAGTCAGCTCGAATGTAGAGTCAAATTTGAACCCACCGACTTAAGGGGTTTTTCACGGATTATCAATTAGCTAATTTATTTCACAGCAAAATAACAGCTCAGATCGTAAAAGTCAAACTTTAATCTGAGATGTCTGCGAGAATGAGGTGTTATATCAATGCACGAATTGAAAATTAGTAATATATTATCAAATTCTACAGATTGTGGTCTGTGATCACCACACACCGATATTCCATATACACGTATTTTTGTTTTTATTTTTAAATATTTTTCTGTGGGATTAATAGCACAACTTTAATTACATCTGTAGACACAATTACTAATCGAAATAAGTTACTAAATGACCTAGTGCAGTGAAACGTCAGCAAATGTTGAACAGAACTATTAACTTTATTTACAAGGAACTGGGAGCTAGGGAGAAGCACATTTCAATTTTCCCACAATTATTTGTCTATCCAATTTATTCTGTTTTGCTATAGATAGTCCTTGAACACATTGCTCTTAGAGCTCGACGATAATTAAACCTTATTTGCATTAGACCAAATGTATGATTTGACCAACTCAATTAAACCTCTGGTTTGACGAACCGACCTGAAACCTTCCCGCAGCCACAGGTCGTCTCGCTAAGACACGAGATCGAGTTCGAAGTGATGTTTCTCGAACAAAGACGCACAGGCTAAAGTGCGTAAGCAGCAATTCATAAGCTAAATGGAACACACCCCGCGCACTTTAGTTCGCGTAGTCGGATGGAGAGTTCGATTGTCGCAGTCTGTAAGCGCAACGTGACATCCTCACATCGCAACTGCCCTCGCCCGCAAACACAGCATCCGGCAGACGCGGATTACGGCAAAATGGGGCGGGTGGCAACGCAGCTCCGCTCGGCGCGAGGATCACAAGGTGCACAGCAGGCGGATGCGACCGCGTGCCCTCCGCCGGCTGCGGGGATGAATATGCCCCAGGGCGGCGGTCGCGGGGGAGCAACCCGTCGCCGTCGCGCGAGCACGTCGGCATTCAATCTCCACCCCTTCCCCCCCGCTCTCGTGCCCTCTCATTCTTGCTCTCATTCTATCTCGATCTCTCCCCGTTTCCCCTCTGCCCGCCGCCGTGCCTGGGCCGTCCCGGCTTCCCCAGAAGCCGACCCGGCGGATAAAGCCGCGTTCCCTTCACAAATACACACACACACACAAACACACACACTGGGGTTAGTTGTAGAGACAGTCAACGGAGCACGACCACCACTCTGAGATACGCAGAGAATAAAAGGCAGGACGTCACCTCTAGCATCTGACGCCAAATCGTTCTTGAATACTTAATACCTTGTTACTCTCTTACCTTACTACTCTACCTCTGATGCAATGCAGCAAGCGAGAGCGACCCAGTAGTAGACTTTTGGGTATTGAGTGACAATTTAAACGATTTAAGTGACGTGTAGTGATTTCTTTTTCAAGCAAAGATTAATCAGAAGTGGATATTACTAACGTTTTATATCGAATTCTCACCAACATTTGAATCAAGCACATTCCAACTGAACCGGAGAAATAAAACCTATATTCAGGTGACTGATAGAGAATATCGAAAGTAAACATTTGGAATAATTTTATTTGGCAGAATTTTCGGCAGAAAAACTCTTATTACAGGACCCTAGTAAAGAAAAAGTGAATAAATACCGTTCATAAATTTATAAACAAAAATCCTCGAACACGTGGGGTAGTTAAGAGTCCATGTTTTGTGGGTACTTGATAGCGAAAAATCGAATGACGGCAAAAAATCTGTCCGTCTGTGAACAACGCTAGCGGTTAAACTATTCAGCCGACTTTCTCCAAACTGATATTTCCCTATCGATCTGGCTCATGTCACAACCCCTTGAAACCGATATTTTAATTTTGGAGGGGACTTATATGAAGCTTCTGGGACATTCTCCAAATTTTCACCAAATGGCTCCATCGTTTTTTATTGATTTTCGTTCTTGGATAGTGTGAAGAACGTTTATCGCGCAGGTCTCATGCTCGTTGAAAACCCTAATTTTTCAAAAATTGCTAAAATTTCAAATTTTTTCGGAGTCTTCCTACAACGAAAATATTAAAGATAGAGATTTTTCCCTTAATAAAATCTGTATATCTTTAATAAAATCCGAAAAGGTTGTCGGACCCAAAGACTTGGCACACGTTTCTCTGTGTATGTCGAGGCATTGAATCCGAATCTGCAGCCAGAATTGCGTCACCACCGGCCTGTTTTTCGCAATGTACGAAAACTTGAAGTTGGTGCTCCATTTAGGCTTCAGATTTAGATTCAGCACATTCATAGAGACAGACGTGTGTGAAGCCTTGGTTCTGAGAACATACCTTAAAAACAAAATATACAATTTCACAGTGGATTTATGCGATTTAAAAAAACTGGCGCCAGTGATGACGCAATTCTGGCTTCAGATTCGGATTCAGCGCGTCGACATACGGACGTAGAAAAACTAGTACATAGAAAAACAAGTCTTTGTGTCTGACAACTTTTTTTTATTTTGTGTGCCTGTGTAATCAACAACCATCCGTCTAATTAAGGAGACCAGGTGCATTGTCACGAGAGACGAAATTGAACTGCAAACCTATTCGAGGTTTTTCCCACCCAAAAGGACTTCACTTTTTTACCTATTCTTTCCAATTAATCTGACTTCCCACTCCACATTCGCCATGGCCTCGACTCGCGCCAACAACATGTTACGACTAACACAATCCGCGCCTGCTACGGTTCCCAACCGCTTCGGCGACGCCGCATTCAACGTCGTCGCATAAAACAAGCTTTTGTTTCGGCGGTGTGCCTAATTACCATTTGTGCGAGAGGCATTTCAATGATCGACCGTACCCATAAACTCGTTGACGGCGACGAGCGGCGGTCTATCATCCCCACGACACCGCTATTCGCGCCGCTCCACGACACTTTCGGAGGCCGTGTTCCCAATGGGCACGGGGGGTTCCAAGTGCATTTGTGAGGCTCTGCGCGGCTCTAGGAGGCTTTGAGGTCGCATACACCACAGGGCCGTCCGCGGCGAACCGCTCCCTCAGGGCCCAAACCCAGCCCTGCGTCTTCTCCGTCACACTGACTTTAGACCTAGAAATACTAGCTAAAATAAACACCTATTTGGAGACGTTTATGTTTATTTCTTATCCTTGTAACCATAGGTTTAAAATATCTAAAGGGAAGGGACACATCTTCAAATATGTAAATGGAAGGGGCTTGATCTTCATAGTTCAGTTCGAAAATGATCCACGTGTGACAGAATTCCGTCACGGCAGCGAGAGTAGAAAAGAATAGTTTAGATGAAAGAATAAAATAATGGAAGTCATTATGGTCCGCTTACATTTATTAATAGAGCCGGATTTGCCGTCATCGTCTACCTAGCAATAGGTGGCGAAGGTTGGGAGACAGTCCCACAAAATAATAAGTGATTCAATACATTTCGAAATGAATTATTTTGGTTGTATATAGTATAAACGTAATAGTGAGGAAATATAAGTTTTTATAATATTGAATAATGAATATTTGCCAATAACAATTAAAGTGCCGTGATAACAACTGTAATTCTAAAAAACTATTACCATGTAGATAATTCTGAAGAATTCTGCGGCCAACTTCCTATATTCTTGTAGAATATACTATTACCTTTTGGAATCACTTTTAACATGCTACATCTTGCTGTGACTGCATTTCCCTCAAATGTTAGATTAAATGAGTTTTTAGTGTCCTTTAATAACGGATTCTTTTAGTATTGTACCCAATTGCTATACACCATAAATAATAATTACTTTTTCAAATGTTTAATATAATTTTGTACGTCAAAAACTTCTTAAATAACCAAACTCGAGAAGAAATTTGCGTTTTGTTTCATATTTCAAAATTTTCCGAACATATGGGATTCTACATTTAAAAAAGGTTTTTTGACGTGATGTTCGTAACCAACTCCAAAATTCGCTGAAACTGTAGAATTTGAAAATAAGTTTGTTTAGTTTTATATTTCAATTCATTTTGTTATATTGAATCCGCAATTTTGTTTTTGAAAGGTATAACTCGCCGTAAAGTCATCGACGAAACACTTGCATACTACCAGAGAACTTTTCAAATAAACATTTTCTCATAATCCACGTTGATATAATGTTTAAAGCCAGACATATTTCCAACACAAAATTCCAGACACATGGTTGTTACTTTATTTAAAAATATTGCCAGTTATAAAATAATTGATTTGGCAACTTTTTACATAAATAAGTTGGTCCCCCTCATCAGGCTACAACAGATTTAAATTACGCAATGTTTAACATCAATGAAACCACAATAAATTAATTATATATACTTAAATACATACCTCATATACACTCTTTTAGTGGTAAGAAAAAATTATCTGGTAAAAATATGAAAATCATTAAAAATTTACAATATATTCAGGAAGTAAAAATATACAAATTTAGCATATTAATTATTTTTCATATACAAGACTCAAACAGGAAACTGAATGCACATAATGATCTTGTTAATAGAATCGAATTGTCCTGTAGATATTGTCAAACAAGATTTACTAAGAGCGGTATTAAAACGAAAACAATTTGCAGCATAAAACTAGGGGAAGGGAAACGTGGCACAGGAGTCAGAATAAATGTGCATTTAAACAGGCAGTGTTTCTCCCACTTTTGGAATATCAGTTTTATCAGTGATATATAAACACTTGCCAATGAACACTGATTTCTCACGGCCTGGCATCGATGCATACTCGGAACACGTGAACAACCCAACTTTCACTGATACGTCTCAAATGCTGGAAAGTCAACAAAATCTACGAAAACATTCACTACACCAACAGAACTAAGAATCATAGCACGTGCCTGGAAACATCAATCAATAGATCAATAAAAAAATCACACAAAATTTTCAGTTTATTTTTTCTCGAAGAAAGCAAAGTACGTTTAATAGTAAACGTTTGGTGCCATCCCGCAACTAGAGCATTATGGATTGATATTTTTTCCTTAATTAAATCCGTCAAAAACCAATCTTTAAACAACGACATACAATTTCTCGAAAATATGAGTACGTTCTATGCAAGTTTTGCTTGAAATTAATTTTTTTAATGTCTCAAAGACGGCTCTAAATTTCTTCCATATTTTTCTTTCAATGGATAGCAAATCACACTTATAAAAATGACACAAGAGCCATTTCTGTTAAACTTCCTGTATTTTTGAAAAATACAAAAGTTACAAACAACGTTACAATTAAAAAATAAGTTAATGATATTAACAAAACAGAAGTGGAAATGGTTCGTATCGCCATGGCCAGTTTTCTCAGATTAACAGTTCAATAACTTAATTTTAATTTTAGTTTGTTTCACATTATGTATTAACTAAAAATTAATTATTTAACTTTTCATAAAATATTTAAGATATTTGAAAACTTAATCTACAGTGATCGATAAAATGAGAACGATTACTTTTTCCTATTAATCGAACAATAAACATAACATATTAATCTTAAAATTTTTTGATTAATGTCCCTTTCCGTACGTTACAGTCTTCTGTACTTCTCCGGAACATTTAGACAAATGAATTGAATAAATAGGTTGCAAGTAAATTTTAGAGCAATAAAGTACAAAAAGCAATGAAATATATATTAAGAGTGTTTCGTCTGACGAGACCACTCTGAAAATGATTTTGTAAAAGTTTCGCTGGTAATCTATGCGAGTAAAACTATCAACAGTACACGTTTGTGCTACGCGAGTAAAACTATCATTAAAAGTTTCACATGAATAATTCATTCGTTTTGCGTAGTTACCAGATGCAAGGTTTGTCCGTAAAGTAATGTCAATGATTGTTTCCCGACGAGACTGTACGTCTCAGCTTGCTCTTCTAGCGAAGTAATGGTGTTGTGGGGCATTGCAAAAAAACATCTTTTACGCCAGTTGCCTGCGAGCTGCCACAGCGTGAGGACAGCATTTTTTGTGAGAGACGTTTTCGTGACGCGTCAGAGTTCGAAATGCAACGCTCTGTCGAGCATTGCATGACGATCACGTTTTGTGTTAAACTCGGCAAGACAGTTTCTGAGACTGTTCCAATGCCGAAGACGGCCTTTAGCAATGATTGTCTGTCGGATAGGTGTTTGAATACGGCCCCGAGACGAAAATGCAAAGTACCGAATAGCACACGTCAACGTCCCCTCCCGCAAAAAGGCTAGGTTGACAAAATCAAAAATCAAATCAATGCTGATTGTGTTTTTCGATATCCGAGGAATCGTCAATCACGAATTCGTACCGCCAGGCACAACAGCGACAGTCAATTTTACGTCCAGGTGCTCAAAAAGTTGAAACTTCGGGCCCAAAGCGTCCGACCCAACGTCGCCACGGACTTGAAGCTGCATCACGACAATGCACGCGCGAACACCAGCTTTGTTTTACACGATATCTTGGCCACGACAGACGTCACAACAATCCTACAACCACCCTACAGCTTGGACATCGCCCCCACAACTTCCTTTTATTCCCACAACTGAAAACGTCGATGAAAGGGAGGCATTTCGGGTCAGTCGACAACATTAAGGCGGCTACAACGCGCGCCTTGAAGGACGTCCCGGAAAAGGGCTTTTACGCCGCCTTTGACGCAAGGAAATCGCGCTGGCAGAGGTGTGTCGATGCAGAAAGAATGTACTTTGAAGAATATTAAGAGGTTGTACCAATACGATCAATAAATTCTTTGTTCCAAAGGCATTGACATTACTTTCCGGACAAACCCTATATATCTCGCAGAATTATCGAACAAAAATTTCACGAGTTATTTTTTCAGAATATGAGCCCTGAAGGTGAGAATCTTGAAAGCATAACATAGAAAATGATTTCGCTGCCATTCGCGCACGATGAACAATGGCACCAAGATGATAATTTTGAAATTTTATTCTACTTTTTTGAAGTATACTGCATAAAATGGCATATTTCCCTCTCGACAGGGGAAACGACAAATGCAAGTTCTTTCACATCTTATTTCCTCATCATCTTGCGAGGGCATGAGGGGGCCTAAATCACATTTAATATCTCATTATCATTGATACAATGTTCGTTCTAGGTTTGCATGATCCAGATTGTTGAGAAATTAGATAAAAATGTATTCTTAAACCTTCTTTAAGAAATTCCTGCGTCATCTCATGAGGCGCTGCCATAATTATCTCTTCCGTGCATTTATTATCACGTAAATTGGGAAAGAATAACGTGTTACACAAATAAAAGTATTAATCAAACTATTTACATGTAATTGTTTGCTAGTTGTTTTTCATGTTTGTGAAACTAAATGCACGTCTGCAAAATTCTTTATGTATGATCAAATCTAATTTATAATACGAACCGTCCCTACATAAATTAATGTTAAAAATTTCTGTTTAACGTTTGCCAAAGGCAGTGAGGGGCTTCATTTACATCTTCTGCACGGGAGTCCAGAGAACGTAACTATGCCTCTATCTAATACACTTCGAAAGAAATTCAAAAATACTAGGAAATGGTGAACCACAGATGTAACAGAGATTCTTTTACTTTTATACTTTTTTAGGGCAGCGATATCGTGTCAAAGATAACCTTACGTTTCCATTAATATTACACAGCGACGATAAAGTACGCGACTGAGAGATTGTGCAGCGTTGCCACAGAAAGGGGAAGTGAGAGAAAGCGAGAAAGTTGTGGCTGTACTGTTCTAGAATCGACCTGCCATACAGTTTAAGCGCCCTACAAACAACGAATCCCAAGGCGCAGTTGTTCGTAACACATCTGTTCTGGCGCATTTCATTACCCGCGAAATGTTCTAATACTGTTCGCAGTTGATGAAGAGTAAGTTGCCTCAAATTTGGAGCGTCCTGGGGTCGATATTATGGAGAGGTCTATTTTAGAACCAAAAGAACAAACGCTGAGATAAGAATCTTTTACAATTACGTTATATTAATTTGAGTTATTTATATTTGACCAAAAATTGAAAGTGATTGGGAATAGTTGGGACATCCTCGGTTCAGTACGTTTACCCCTCTTGGTACTTGTAGTAGATGTCACTACCAAGGTCACGCAAGAGCCACTGTCCTGACACGGAAAACGGGCAGTCATTCTGCTTTCACCCATCGCCTCCAGGAGCTAGGATAATTTTAGGCCAATAGCGCCGGTCTCGGTACGAGCAGTGGATCTTTGGTTGACTAGGTCACCTTCCACCCCTCAAAGTCAGAACAAAAGTCCGTCAGATCAACCGAGAGAATGGTCACAGGCAGAGATAGCTTAGTAGCAGCACTACCTTTGTCTTTGCAGCATCTCTGATCGGAGGTCCTACGGTGCGAGTGCAGACGAGAGAATTTTCGACACTGGCTAAATGGCTATGTCGAATTTAATCACTGCAGGAGAATTCTATTGATCGGCTGATCTGATCGCTAATTTCCGTAATTTGTCCGATCAATACCAAGTGAATATCGAAGCAGTATTTTAACAAAAGGACCGCAAAACGCGCGCGATCTTTCCTTCCTCAACGTCGTCCCCTCCTTTCCCCTTACCCGCACATCTGTATGTTACATACATTCACTTCACTACTGCACATGTCTGGAGCTTAGAGCTTGTCCCGGCTAGGATGGTGTACCAGTAGGGAGAAACCTGGAAGGAGAAATCCCGCAAGGTAATGTTTTGGTCGGCGCCTAATCTGTTCCAGTGGGGCAAGAGCGCAGGCACCTCCCAGGATATAAAAAGCTACCAGGCTAAAGATCATAGCAGTTGACGCGCCTAGAAATACTAATAGTTAAGCCAGGGTAACTGAAGAAAGTGGATCTCGGCGACACTAAAGATTGCAGCAGCTCCGTTAATTATCGCAGCCCGACGAGCGCGGCAGGTACTTCCGCGGAGCCCGGAGGATATCCTGGTGGCAACAGTCGATTGCTGCCCATCGACCGTACGCTGTTGTGTCAAGAGTGTCCTCTAATGAGACCAGGGGAGAGCATACGCCTAAGGAACAATGAAGGCAGAGATAATACATATAATATATTTTTTGATACTTTTTTTTTGCCTTCAATTCTGAACTCGATGTACACTGCATAACTTACCTGGATCGAGAGGATCGTAGATACGAGGGAAATATGAAAACGGTTTAGTGATACTACATGTGGGGAATATGAAGGGAATTATGTGGAGTCATGAAAGGGAATTAGGAGAAGAAAACGTGAAAAGACACACCGAATAAAGTTAACATCCGGTTCATTAATAAAGAAGAAAATCTTAATCAATAAAACTAGGTAAAAATGAAGTCTTGTATGCCCCACGGACATTAACTAGTTCTTCATTAGAACTCTTATAACGCCCTTGATTCATAAATAAATATTATACGGAATGTATTATGTGAAGTATAATATTTCCTTCTGAAACACAGACGTCAAAGTCTCAAGTTTTATTGGACATAGTAGGTTCATAGCAACTTTGCAGTTTTCCTAGGTAAGTTTTGAGATTTTTTCTCCTCAATATCATAACCTATCATCTACAAATTCAGTATTAATCTCCGGTGTAAGATGAAGTTTGTGTTGATAACAAAATATTAAATAAATAAATAATAAAAAATATATAAACAAATAAAAAATTAAACAAATAAAATAATGTAGGAAAATGAAAGATATATTCTACTATGAAAAGAGCAAGTTTGACAGAACTCTTCACATATTGTATTTTTCCTGAAAATAACAATTAAAGGCAATTGAATAATCTAAAAAAGTTGGTGAAATCCTACCACACACACAATTTTCTCTCAACGTTAATGGACATCTGAATCGTTAATTATATTTAAATAAACTATATTTTTCTACACTCCAGGTTTCTTCTTTGCTTCCCCTTTGGCGACATTGGGACAGCGGTTTCATACGGGGACACTGATCAACTAGGACGTCAAGCTTAAGAACACGCCTAGCAATAATGCTTGCCACCGTCGTCATCAGCCGGTGTAGCAATTAGCAGTAATTACAGGAAATATCCTTATGGCGGGGATCAAAAAGTGTAGGTAGTGTACATTTTAAGTGGTTAGAGCTCTAGCCAGGTTGGAACGTCCTATCATACAAGTTTTAATTCATGAAGCGTTGCAGATCCGTTCTGGGAAGGGAGGAAAGTGTCAAACAAATACATCATTAACCAATTAGCATGCATCTCTAGTAGCGGGTGAGAAATTAGGGCTACTTATAATACTACTAGTAATTTTCAAAGTAATTTTCTCAGGTCAGGAAATATTTAGTAAGTTGGTGTTGTCTGCCAAATTTCCTTTGCAGTTGATAATTTATCTGGCAGGCACAGTCATCTCATGTAAGTGTTTCAATTGGAGAGATTTTACTTTTTTGTTTTAATAGTAGAAAGATAATTACGTCATTCTTCAAAAAGTCATTCACGAAATTCTGTCGAAAATGTACGTTTTTTTAATCGCTGATAAAGTAACACTCGAAATAGTTTTATTGAAAACGTTATTTCTGCCGACCGGTTGTCAGTCCGCACACTATTGAATTTTAAAATAATTCTGCAACATTATTTTCTGAAAACATTTTTTCGCGTAATTAAAAAAAATCATGACAATTTTCCACTGCCATGTAAAATAGATTATACATGCATATTAACCAAGAAACACACGTGTTTTGAATGATAAAAATAAAAATCTAAAATATTTAATTTTTGATTAGCCAACAGAGTAATTAACGAGTAAAAGGTATAATTTTTCAGTAAAAAAGTATTCCTCTTTTCGTTTCCTTTCTCCGCACCATTAAATTTGTATGTACTTTATTAAGAATGCAATAAAGTATGTTTCTTATGAATCTGAACTGTATCTGTACCTTTATAAAATAATAATGGTGGACACTTTAGTTTCAGTTTGAACTAAACATGCTATGGTAGTATTTAACGTCATTGTCGGTCATGTTTCGCAACGCGGTTCATGCAGCTGGGAGTTCTGAGAAGACGCGTAGCAGTCACAGCGAACGTTCAAGTGAAGGCAAACAAGGCGTCTGACGGTCTTTGCAGCTATCAACGGAGCGGTTCACGCATGTGTACGAGATCTCGCTCAAACCACACATCAAGCGGTATCCCAGAAGTAAATTGAATCATGGACCTATATTTAGCACTGTATGCAGTTAAAAATCAAATATTCAGTAATTTGCTTCTGTCAGTCATCAAAATAAATTAATACACTCCTCCATAAACATTGAAAATTCGCAGTTGAAATAATTGAAATGTTTCCCAATGAAGATTTTCTGTTTATAAAAACACTACATTTTGAAAAACAAAACCACAGAAATAAGATAGAATACACATTTTTATATAATTTGACCAAATAAAAATTATGATTTTAAAATATATATATATATATATATATATATATATATATATATATATATATATATATATATATATATATATATATATATATCGATATTTTTTTGTATAGCAAAAAGTAGAGTATATTCTTGAGAACATATTTCTCCTAACATCTAGTAGTTTCATTTATCACGTCTCAGCAGCACAGCATGAAAACATGTTTTACTGTTTTATATGAAAATAAATTCAATTAAAAATTGGACTTTGATATTTCTTTGGGATGCAATTTCGATGAACCTGTCGTGGTAGCTCAAAACTTCAAGTAACTATTTTTTTTTAAATTTTGACAGCTTCATATTTTATGAATTTCTTATTTTCGATATTTTTTAAACAACAAGAGTATGACAGCTACTCTTTGGTAATGAATTGATTGTTTTAGAAGCTTGTGATTGACACAGCTGTTTTTAAAATGATTTAAAAGAACTGTATTGTCGCAAAAATTGTTTTCTAGTCTTTTTTGTCAAACGATTATTTTCAGATCCCTCTCCCCCTCTCCCTCCCCCTCCCCCTCCCCTCCCCCTCTGAATTCACCCAACTATCTAGCTAGTGTCGAAAGTTCTGCTATCGTCGGGACTCGAACACAGGGACCTACCGGTCAGAAGCATTATAGTGACACCTATGATGCCCTGTGGAATGTTCGAAATTTATAGGTTAGCCTTCCCAATATTCATATGTCATTTGCGATAATTGACCGGGAAGAATCATAAGTGGTTTTTGGCAAACATAATTACCAGTTAAATATTAAACAATAATATTGTTGAGATCTCCCGAAGAATTACGTCATATAGACATTTAGTATTGAGGTGTTGAGACTGCCACTAGCATCGCGATTGTCAAATTGTATGTATTTCCTCGAGAAAAATTAAGTAGGTTTTATTTTTCATATAAAAAGCGTTCAGTCTAATATCTCAAGATTTTTACAAATAAAATTAGGAAAAATCATGTGTTCTTTAACACTTTAATGTTGACAATATTTTCAAAAATATGATTTAAATTAATGCATTAAATCTATGTTTAACCGTGGTTGTTCAATATTAATATTATTATTGTTATTATTATTATTATTATTGTTATTATGTATGATATTATATATATATATATATATATATATTATATATTATTATATATTATATATTAAATAAATAAATAAATACACAAAAAATGTTCTTTTCTTAATTGTTGAAGTTCAAATAACTGGTTACTGATTCCTCTGCGGCAATCATTATAACCTAATAAATATTACAATAATTATTTTCAGGTCAAGCAAGCATTTTTTGTACACATACGTAATCTCACACGTAATAATTCTCAGCAGCTTCGTGTGGCCATAGGAGTCCTTTTAGACGTCACACGAATAGAGTTTCGCACTCCTGACCCCTTTTCAGCCTCAGCGGCGCATTTTGGCCACGGCTGCGGAAGCTTGTATGAGCTACTGCCATCCGTTCAGACCCACGAACTCGTAAAAGCCAGGGAAGCTTCTAGACGTACATAAGCCGAGAGCTTTACCTTCACAGATTGGGCACACTAAACTACATAGCACAATCCTTTAATAAAATAATATGGTCTTCCATTTCACGTTTGCATTCCCGAACTCTCGGTAACAGCTCAGAGCAAAGGATGGAATCAGCTCTGATGCTGACCCCTGTTTGGTCGGGTATGTGGCTTCGCGTTGAGGTAACAGCGCAGTTCTGTTTAGAGGTTCTGCGAAACATTATTTTTTCTGTTTCTACCCTTAGTGCAGGTACTCGTGTGTATGTCCTGAGAGTCTTCAGGGGGGCAGAACATTTAGTTCCGCGTCTCGTTATTGAAGTCGTTATTACTGTCGACTGTTAGCCGAATTGCTGAACTACTCTCTGTGAAGCCACGGAAGTTAATCAATTCAAGTTCCACGGATTTCTGGATGGGTGAGTGTCTGGGATTCCCGGTTACTAACGGCTCCGTGCTCCTGGCCAAAAGGAAAAAGGGCTTATTGCAATCTGACAAGACAAAAGGACAAAAGAATTTAACAAAGGTTTACTCAAAATACGCTCAATGCCTAAGAAGGGTTAAGAGACGTGTTGCGACGACGCAACAGATAACATTTAATTTGATTGTTTCTTCTTTAACTGCCGGTAAGTATGTAAGCCCTGAGAAAGTCTTTTGGGGGTCAAGGCACGTTACTCTGCGTGTCGTTATTAGTGAAGTTAAGTTTACAGGTTCCGCTGAAGACACCGGAATTATTGGACACGTCGTTCTAGGCGTCTTAATATTACTTTCACATTTCACAACTGTGCAGTGAAAAATTAGTGCAGTTAGGTTTATAGGTTTCGGATACGTAATATTCATATTATAATATTGCAAATTGTATCTATTTGCTTAGCAACTCTACCTCGTGAAAGACTCTTCAGAAAAAGTAGCCCGCGAAATTCGAATTTGTAGTTTTCGACACTTTAGAGGTTTTAATGATAATCAGACATTTATATGCTTTAATTTTTTTTTTAAATTTTAAAATGTTCCCCAAAAAGAAGAACACTCCCATATTTCGAAAAAAAGGTACAATAACAGCTTTGAAGATTAATATGGAGAAATAAGTTGCACTGAGAAACAAATCTCGATATTCAATATTAAAGACATACGACAGGTTCGAAAAGCATTAAAATTTGTCATCAAACTCAAAATTACGCAAAAACTATTCATATTTCAAAAATATATACATATGAACTTATTTGAAGAACAAGTTTTGAAAAATATGCCATAACGTAAAAAAATTGCAGAATCAATATCGTAGTTAATACAATGTTAATTTTTCGCATTTTTTAATATCATAAAACTGGGCCCCACGTAATTTCAATACGAATACGTGGCATTTCTAAAAAATATTTAAAGAAAAAATTGTATATACTGTAACCGTCACGTATCTACCTAACTATTTCGTAGTACGCCGAATTACAGAAGTAAATCTGTTATTTACTTGTTTTGTGACGTGTGATTACACCGTCACACAAACCTGGGAATACCTCAAATTATGGATAATTCCCTATCGGTGGTGGGTTCGTCTTTGCTAACTAATATTCATTTAACAAACAAACACAATTTCACAGTTTTAAAGAACAAGTAACATATATTCTTTCCAATATGATCCTTCGTACACTCACATTCACATATTCTCCTACGTGATTACTTTTCCTTTTGATTACACAATGGTAGCTAACTCCTACCTAAACTGCAGTTTTCTGTAGAATAATAGTGACTCTGATCTACATTTACACGAAACAAACAGTAAATACATATGTACACTTCTCAAAACAAATTATCTCTTAATGAAACCCACAATTCACAATTTAAATAACCATCCTGTAAAAAAATACATACAAACAATATACCAAAATTCACTAATACCTTTTCAATCTTAAATAATACTACACTCAATATTTACACTTAATATTCAGCTTCTGCGTGACCTCGCAGTGCAAAATTCTGTTTTACAAAGTCTCTTGACTGTTCATGAAATAACGTTTCACCAGAAACAATTTAACAGCTTTCATTCATGTTCAAAACCTTTTTTTACATAGACAATTCCTCTTAAATGATTTCAAATAACATCAAGTCAATTATGTATGAATTTAGATAAAGAATTATACACAAGGACGACTTTTATCAATAAACATAAAAATTATTTAGATCTGATTTCTCTTACGACTGCAAAAATAAATTTACTGGTTATCAAGACTAATATTTAGTAAAACTTGTCCGATCAATGTCTGTTACTGAGGGAAGCTCATATTACAACGTTTTAATTTGTGCAATCATGATTCTATCTTGAAAGTTTTCCAAGCTGCAATTTAGTAAATATTCTTTCTGCTTTTCTGTGACTCACGACAGGCGAATTTTCCAAGCTGATCCCGCGCAGCGTAGACGGCTGTCGAGCGACGTTCACGCCCCAAGGTCGTCGTTGTCCCTGCGACGGTTTGTGCGCTGCCTACCGCGATGGAATCGGAGTATTTCCGTACGCCTTCTCCTCGTTGTACAGCCCAGTTAAATCACAGCTTACACGAAGGTGATGGTCGCGTTAGAATGCGAGTCCAAAAACTCCAAATTATAACTTTATTATAGTGAAAGTTGAGCCAGTTGTTGAATAAATTATGCTTTTCGGAATTATCTAAATTCTCCAATAGAATTTTCGAAATGAAATCCCATAAATAAAAATGAAATAGAATAAAAGTAGAATAAGTAACTGCTCAAAACTAAAACTGAAAAACTGAAAAAGCTGTAACAAAGAAACAGAAACACGTCCTATGTTACAAAAAATCTCTTCTATATTCCAGCAACGAGAATGTAGCAACGTGGTTTTATAAATTCATTTTAGTCCACTACCACCGTTATTCTTACATTCGTTGCATTACTTGTTTAATATTCCTATCAAATTTTACGTAATCTTGACATATCACAGTGATTAATCCCATGAAAAATACTTAGACAATTACCTTTTAATAAAGCTTCATTTCTGGTATTTTCCACGTGTCCCTCGTCGGTTGTGTGGTGGAATAGTACCCATCTAATCACTTCAGCGTCTCGATCCGGAAAGAAAGACAATCTCGTCCGAGTCAAGCGTCATGCCACATTCGCATTTCTACAAAAGTTCTGATTGGCTAGGGCGAAAGTACGTTCAGAAATTTGTTTCTAGGTAACGCCATCTCTTCGCTACTCTAGGAACTATTTGTAGGGCAAGATGTCGGGTATTGTCACTTCAATATTTCTTTTGTCATGAGTGTAGCCGATGACAAGCGGTTACAATACAAATAAGTAATTTGAGTAAACATTGAAAAAGGCGATTAATGCAGTTGACTGAATCGAAAGACTGCGTAAGACCATTATCCTTATTTGAAAATATTACTGTAACATACGGTAAGGATTCTTTTAGTATGCATTTATTGTTAATTCTCAAAAAAAGACAAAGGCCTGCTTTATGTCTTTGTTTTCTAAATCTGGTTTATACCAGCACATTATAATAAATATATAAACAAAATTAAATGTATTTGAGTGTCATATATATATATATATATATATATATATATATATATATATATATATATATATATATATAGGGAGAGAGATACACACACACACATATTAAACACTGTTTACACGTCACTGTTTAAACAGTTTCCCACCCCACTTACAAATCTTGCACAGTTCCCCTAACAATAAACTGAAATACAAAAACTATCAAAGAGTATTTCTCTCCGAGAGACCATATTTGCAAAGTCGCACTCATCCCAACTTTTCAGCCACCAGTGTTGCATCCGCACAGGACATCGAGTCCATCTCGATTGGATATCTACAGAGCGAAGCGCATGTCGTGTTTTTATTCCCCTCGCTTTCATATAGCCAATCCTTTTACAAGCGCGACCCGAAAATCACTACAAAGGCAGTGGCATCTGCAGTTCAGGTCGAGACACTCGGTCTGCTGAAAAACAGAATAAAAAGAAGAAAATAGCAGAAAAGGTAGGAATCATAAGCTCCCGTCGAAGGAGAAGCTGCTTCGATTCATTGATTGATTAACATTTTCGGTCACATCAACTGTTATGATCAGTATCTCCCACAAGCGGGGCACCGCCCCACTCGGAATAAGTTCTACCTTCCCAATTGTCTCCAGATAAGTGTGATAGTGTAAGGTATGAGTTGCTTTTGTAAGTAAAGGGTGAGGATAGGAAATGGAAGAAAAGATCGCGCGCGGTCCGTGACCCGAATGTTAAGGCACTGCTCCGGCATTCGCCTGGTGTTGATCTGAGAAACCACGCAAAACTACTGATCAGATCAGCCGACAGAATTCTCCTCCAGACAGCTGCTGAACTCGACCTAGCTACGTAACCACTCCCGAAAATCCTTTCACCGCCAGTCTTGAATCCTCAGATCTCACGGCCAGAGGAACTTAGCTACATCAATTGATGCCCTGATTCCTCTAATCCGGTAGCATCCGGTAGCTCACACATAGTGACATGGGGACCTAGTGACATGGGGACTCCCGAACTCATTTCCAAACCCTGGTTCGCGTTTTCAAATCCGGCTGAAAACTGAATTTACCAAAGGCAGAAAATCCTCAGTGTACCAATGCACGATGGTGATGTTAAAGAACCTAGCTGGTACCTGGCAAACTTTAATCCTTCAAGTAATATCTCGTCGTCACGACATCCCGCATTCGCTACGACAGTGGAGAAAGCAAGTAAAATCCTAGGTCCGATAAGACGGACGATCACGATCACGTAATATCCTCTCGACCAATATCCGACGAAAAAGCCGTTAGCCGAATTCGTTTATTACGCTCCGTGAAGTCACGGAGGTTAAGCAAATTCGAGACTCGCGGGTTCCTGGTTGGGTGACTGGCTAGGAACCCCGGAATCTAATGGCGCTGAGCCCCTGGCCGAAGGGATAAAAGTCACTGACTGCGACGTGACGAGACTTGACTAATATAGTAATTACTGAGTAACAATAATGAAAGTAAATTGCTCAGTAACTTCAGAGAATGTGCTCAACGCCCAACATGGGGGTAAAGAGACGCGTTGCGTCAACGATACACCAAATTTTTTAAAAAACCTTCAAAGGAAGTGTGACGACTGATGCCTGGAGAGAAAAACCCGTGCAAGCCCACGTGTTGGTCGGCTTCGTATAACTCGTATTCACGCGGGAAAGTATACCGACACCTCGCGCAATAGGACTTAAACTCCACTTACAGGACTACTGAACATATTGTCGCGCCCAAAGAGGGTCCTAAGACTGGAAGATCCCAATGCGAGTTTTATTTAAAAAACACATCCAAATTTTGTTGTCTTGTGATACAATACGCCAGTAACATTTTAATATTACGAAATTATCTGGGATATTTAAAATTGATTTTTATTTTGTAATACATTTAATTAGTTTTTATGAAGTTGCCTATCAGTAGCGATACGTGCGTGAAATTAAAAATCCAGTCGCAATAAATTAATAAGTATTTAATTTACGTTTAATTAATACATTTATTTTAGTTTCCAAAGGTCGCATTTTCCAATGAACTCCACATCCAGCGATATTATTTTTATAATTACTATCTACGATATTCTTAAACATGTTGTGCATACGGTCAGCCCATTTAAAATACAACTTTTATCTAGAAAATACAGTAAACCACCGTATATTTTCCGCAATACAAGTAGAATGCTTTTGTAGGTATATAGACAAATGTGTCAAATCTCTTCAACCACATTATATTTATGTGATCAATTGCAAAGCTTATGGAGCGTCATGATTTCTTTTATCACAGTCTAACATCAACGGGACTCAAGTAGTTCACATTATCGTTCGCTACAGCCCTAAGATTGTTCATTATTGCAGGCTACCCGCCGACTTCTTCGTAATCCTTCCGTCATTTCAACTTCACAAGAACACTCCATTATCAACCTCAAAAGAAAACAGATTTTTCTTTTTACTTCCAGACCATATTTCAATAGATATTCAAAAATTCTTTGAACAGTCAAACATCATTTGTGAAAATACTTTTTCGTAAATTATTGTTGCTCCACCCTGTTGATCATTTTTTAATGATGTTCAGAAAGGTGGAACACTGTATGCAAGTCAGAACTATGTAGGATCAAGCCTCATATACACCAGATTAATGTTTCTTGTTGTTAATTTATTTATTTATTTATTTTACGTCAAAAAACAGTTAAAAACTGCGTATGACGTGCTATGGGGAAACGTGAATTGTGTGCACATTTTCAAAATTCTGTGATCCCTACACTGTCATATACAACATAAATTTTGAATTTCTGAAAGGGAGAAAAAAAACAAAAAACTCCCATGTAATAAAATCTATTTTCAAGGATAAACAAGCAATAAATTTTGAATTTTGAAAGGGAGAAAAAAAACAAAAAACTGCAAAATCATTTATTGTTCTTACACCTCGGTTTTTCGTATACCATGTGTGCAACTTGTCAAAAGGTACTGCAGGTAATTTTAATATAATAAATAATAAAAATGATAATAATGATAATGATAATAGTAATAATAATAATAATAATAATAATAATATAAAAATTATGATCATAATAATGATAATGATAATAATAATTGTAATACATCTTTATTATAAAGAATTCAAAAATGTCATTTGCTGCTTAAAGAAATATAATTTTTAAACTAATATTTGTTCAGGAAGTCTTTGCCTACCGATAACAGAGAAAAGTAGAAATTCTGAAGAGTTTATTAAAATATTAGAACATTAACAAAATTTTCGTTTATTCAACAAGTAAAGTTTTTAAAGTAATATTTCTTCCCTTATTCCGCCTTCTAATGATACGGTAACACGTCATATTCCTGCGAGTTAATGTAATATAAGAATTTTCTCTCAGCAAATACAGAATAGGTCAGGGGACACTGATTCAATCCTGCCACTTTGAAAGACGCGAACTTCAAGCTGACAGACTTGATGAGGCTAAAAGTGGAAGTGCCCTTGCCGGGAGGTGCAGCCGGAGAAAGTACTTGCGCTGGTAAAGCAACACAGGCCCGAGGTACGAGGTGGGGGCGGAGAAAGAAGGCGGGGCCGGAGCGAGGCGCCGCTGTCGCGACGGGGGCAGGGGCGGGGGGGCGCGCCGGGGGCGACAAGGGGAAGCCCGGCGAGGCGCCGACAATACCTCGATCGAGCCTCGAGAATCAAATCAGGTGTAGCGCGCTCTCCGGCGAGCGAGGCGGCGCCGGCGGAGAAGACGGAGACGGAGGATGAGGACGAAGATGAGGATGAGGACGATGATGAGGGGAGGGGACGGAGTAGCTCGTGCGGAAAATGCAATAACCCCCTCCCGTTTCCCACGCGCTGCCGTTCGCGCGATTCGGGGAGGAGGAGCAGCACGAGAGGACGGGTGGGGAGGGGAGTGAATGCAAGGCTCGCCAAGACTAGGTGGAGAACAGACAACACGGAGAGGAGGAAGTGTTGAGAATACGTAGAAATCAGGTGATTAAAACAGCAGAGGCCATGAGGCCGTCGGAACAGGCATCGCCATGGCTTAAATAAGAAAAATGCCTAACAGAAAAATTGACACAACAGGGATGTAAGTAAAATCAGGGTCAGCGAAGGAAAATAGACGGAAAAGGGAGGGAACAAAAGGAAAGGAGGGAGAAGGATAACGCACCGTACTTCAAAATGAGTGGCAAGTTATAATGATATAATGAACGATGATGGCAGTGAAGATAATGTGGCTTGCCATGCACACTATCAACGCATGACATCGGCACCAGCCTTTCACTGATGAAAGGCAAGAAAGAGAGACAATGGGAACATCGGTCATGAGATTAACCGTGAGCGCGATATACCGATAAAGCTTATCTGGAGGAACTAGCAGATTGAACAGCGGTAAAAGGAAAATTAAAGACCAAGTGACTACTAATAATATAGGAGATAATGCGTGCGGGGTCGTAAAGACAGGAAGAGGTAAAGGAGGACGAGAAGGAAAGGGTTTCGAACGAAAGAAGCTAAAAGCCAAAGGGGTGTGAACACAGTGTCCGTATACTTCATTACGAGAGCAACCCAGCACTATCACTACAATGACGTACTACATCACAATGGTTTCTCTTAAAGTGAATTGTTGGAGCATTCTCAGTGTCACGTACCATCAAGGTGAGGTAGTAGAAAATGTACAACTCATTTCATCGTCAGCGCTAAGCGTAGTAAATATTTCAAAACTCATGCATCAGACTCGATCTCAGTCAGAAGAATTTTCAGCAAATTATCTCTCTGAACGACCTAGCGATCACAATCTATTTTAAACTAAGAAAACTGGAGAGGGTAATCTCTCTTACCACCCTTACCTATCTGTGGTACACGTGGTCACACATCTTCTCTTTCGCTGTGAATTAAACTGAGCGTTGCATGAGCGAAGTCATTCAAATAAAGTCGGTACGTGACATCAGATTTCTTCGACAGATTTACAAAATTGCTTGGTTTTGATTTTGTCTCCATTTCTATTCGAAAGTGTTGACAACATTCGAAACCTAGAAAGCAATGTTCCTATTTATTGGACTCTTCAAAAAAATGAAGCGGAAGTAAAGTAATGGTGTACAACAGCGGGTTCGTACAATAATTGTCTTAAAACGTAGGTTTCCTTTCTGAACTTTTGCGGTACTTTATAGCACGGGTAACAAAACTGGATATTTTTTTGTTTATTTTATATTACGAATTAGGAAAAAATAGTGAGAAATCAACTTGAACGTGAGAGAAACTGAGAAACACCTCCGATAGTTCACGTTGTCCACCCCAAATTGCCACAATGGTAGGATATCGTGCCACGTTTCCAAGAGCTGGAAAATTAGCAATTGTTGCAAGAAATTGCGCCCAAAAATTCCTACCAACTGTTTTCCGATAATTGGAGCGCATTAACGAAGTATCGAAAGTTTTATCAACAAATTTCTGGATGTCATTTATGTTCATTTTCTATATACGTTAGGGAAACTATTCGTTATTTTCTAAAGAGGAAACATATACCAATATACTCGGTATCTCTTCACAGTTGTATGTGTGACTTTTCACTATTAAACGTAACTTACTATTTCCCAAATGCGTCAAATAAAGGGGACAATCACAAATCCCCGATTAGAAACAATACGTATTTTTATGTGGTAGAGAAACAAAGTAACATCCCTAGAAATCGAGACAACAGGAATCTTCCCCCATGCGTGAACTAGGGCAGGAGGGAAATTCCATGAACTCCGAAATCGACCTCACTTTGCAATGTAAATGATGACGCAGACGCACGTTTAAATCGACGCTCTCCGCAGCTCTCCAAAGCGAATCGCGTTGGCAAGCGAGCGATCAGGCAGAAACTTCGCGAGCACCACTCGGGCCGGCCACCCGCTCGCCCGAGGCTTGTGGGCCGTCGGGGGGGAGGGGGCGGAGCTCTGGACCCGCAGGGGGAGGGGGGCGAGTCCCCGAAGCGCGCGTCAGCGGCGTTGGCAGCGATCGGAGCCCCGCCAAAGGAACAGTGGCCAGGAGTTGGCACAATAGAACTTCCGATGAGTGGCGAACGCGGAGAACAATGGGCAGTAAGTTGTGGCTGGGAACTGTGGAAGAGTCTCCTCCTTTATCAGTTCTAAAGAGCTGCGAGAAGAAAGAAGTTATTACTTCGTCCAGACGTTTTGTTTTTGTTGTTTTTTTTCTGCCTCGGGAACAATTAAGGCATTAGTATATGAGTAAACTCAAATAATGGATCGAAAATATGATCCAAATGATAATAGAACCTAATACAAAGCTCTTAGTACTGCATGTATTCGTTAAATTAAATTAAAACTATTTACACACTATCTAAACTTCATTACATCCTAAAATTTTAATCAGGATAATGCCCATAAATAATAATTGCATCTTCTTTAATGGACATAGATTTCCAGCAAAATTCACACTGTATTTCTGTGATGCTTCCACCTAAGTCCATACTCTAAAGCAGCGTCTCCCCTCCACCGGGGGGGGGGGGCATTTGATTGTTAAGATAGAGCAATTTGAAAATGGACTCGTTCAGAGTTTAAGCTAACCTACAGTGACCTCAGAACTGAACAGCAACTGAAACTAACATCAGTCCACAGAAAATTTTGAAAATATTGCTAACACTTGATATAAAGTATCCACAAAAATCAACATATTTGTCGGAAACCTGTAGGGCCTAGAGTTCGTTTAGATCACTTGGAGAATGCGAGTTTCGAAGAAAGTCATATGAAAGGTTTGGGCGTCGCCACACAGAGATGGTGCTCCTAATATGATATGCAAGAAAGACGACTGCTTAAAGTTGATGAAAGATGAGAATCTAGATCTAATTATTCTGCATTGTGTTATTCATTGGGAAAACTGTAGTAATTTTTTCCTGTTCTAAATGATTTGTCTGATATTTCAAATTAGCAGTGTTAAGAACTCGCGAAACACTTAACTGAAGAGCCAGCTTAACTTAATTTCATGCAAAACAAACGATGGATTTGTGAGAAAACATAAATCAAATATATAAATGCAACCAAGTGTGCAAGAAGACAATTGTTACCATTTTAATCTTCATCTTTAACTAGATTTGGATTCAGTGTTATAGACGATTTGCTGCTAAAAGCAAAAAGAAAATCGTCTGGATATTACACAATGAGGAAACTTCAGTTAAGAAGAAACTCAGTAAACTAGAACCGGATATAAAATATATTTGCAGCATGCATCATGCCGAAGAATTTCACTAAATGTAAATAATAAATAATTACTAAAAATTAAAATAGTGTAGATAAGGTTGCATTGAAATTCTTTCGTCCTTAAATTTCAATTTCATATGTTTTAAAAATTCATTTACAGTGTTTTATCAAACAGCAAAAAAGTTGGTTTCTTTCTGAAATCTATATAGTTTATCAGTAAACAATTCAATGTTTTAATAATAAAATTATCTGTATGTTACTGGTGGGTATAATGTTAGAAAGGCTTAGGTAGGACATTACATAAAAAATGGGATTCATTTCTGCATAGGAAAGGCTATGCAGAAATGAATCCCATATAATATTTTCTTTAATGCTTCTTAAATATTCTGTTACGTTTACACTATAAATAAGATATTTTAATTTAGTAAGTGATATCCCGACATCGTGACAATCTGATTAATTTATTCGTCATATTTTGGCGTGTTAGTTATTGCTTACGATAGAAATTAAAAATTGTGCGGTAATGTTAATTGGAGTTGACATGCCGTTAATTAGCCTCTGTGCTCTATATAACTGTCCTGAATAACGGAATTTTCGAATAAACATTTCAGTGAATTTAGTGGTTCTTCATGGCAGATAACAGGAATAACCTCAACATGGAAAGCACTCAAACCCTAATGAAGATGAATAAAAATCCTCTCAAAAGTTTTCGAGCCACTTATGGAAAACACCAGGTTCCAACATAATAGAAATACAAATATTATAAGTATGGAATTATAAAAATGAAATATTCGCAAAGTATTGTAAATACGTGGAATCTGAATTTAAACAAAACTCGTAAAATATATAACTAGAATGGGCTGAATTTTATTTAAATAAAAAGACGTGCTTAAACTGTTCAAGTGGTCAGGTAAAGCTCCGGATAAAATTGCCAAGTGAACTTCCACGGGCAAAGTTACAGAACTACTAGTTTTAAATTATAAGTGTATTTCATTACATTTGATTGGACTGCTCAAGAGCGAGTATATGCACAGCGTTAGACTTTATAAACTAGTCTTAAATTTCTGGTTTTAATTAACCTCCTCTCACTTGCTGCCCTTTCTCCAAACATCTCCATAACTGAGCGGCGAGAGCCAATTTTCTCCTCGAATTACGTAATCATCCCATTAAATGTCAACTTGAATAACAGAACGGAGGTTAAGTTTATCTGAGACTGTAGTGCAAGTACATTTCGCGTTCATATTCTGCATACCCATCTGCAGTACGTCGAAAAGCAAAGGAAGAGTTGTCGGAAACTTCTCGTCGACACAGAGAGAGGGGAGTTTTCAAAGGAGGAGAAGGAGAAGAAGAAGCAAGTGTTAGAAGAAGAAAAGGAAAGGCTTCGAAGAAGAAGATTTTTCAGGAAGAAAGTGTTCTAGTGACATGTGGATGGAAATGGTGGAATGAAATGGCCGAGGAAGAGGTCTAGAAACAGGTCACGTAACTCTCTTATTCTGCAGACAAAGACTTTTCAGTTTATTCAAACTGGGGAAATGACGACGAGTACTTGAAATGTAAGATCAGCGCTCCAAAATGTTGGAAATTTTAACAAAAATTGCCTTTAGGAAATAATGATGCTGTGATCAGGTTTTCATTAGTGGAATAGGATGATGATGATGATGATGATGATGAAGACGTACACCCCTCATAACAAATATTTTCGTCTAAAAGCTTTTGCGATCGCCTTTGCGGTGACACTGTGAACATCAATGCAAGCATGAGATGTCTGGAAACCAGGTAAATCCAGGAAACCGGATCAATGACCAGCGGGAGCATCTTCGACCTCCACGTCGACTGTCTGGAGGCTGCTGTCCTTTGGGCTCCACGAGACGACCGCAAAGAAGCTGCACTCTCATGTGTGAAGCCTCTCAACTCAACTTACTCTCAGATCATAGCTGGAAGTCTAAAGACATAACGATATGGTTTAACTACCTCTTTGTTATGCAGCAGCATTAACATTAGATAGCAATAAAAATATATAAAAACAAAGAAAAAAGACAATATTTTTATTGTTATTCAACAATTATTACTGGTTTATTACACTTAATTGTAAAAAGTCATTGGCGTCCGTATATGACCACACAATTGATAGATTGACAGTTTAAAAGACGGCGCGAACGATGAATGTAATACTTTTGAATGATACCCGCGAAGTGCATTGAGAAAATTGTTTTAATTGATATCAGAAATGCTTTCTCCCTTTTTTCACTTCATAAATTAATGTATGATCTGTCCAACACAATGAAAAATGTTAATAAACAATTTAGGTTTTCACGGGTGGATATACTATTAAAAATTCCTTCGAGGCTGGATAGCCGTGGTCTATCGGACACTTTTCTTGGGTCCAAGCGTTTCGTCTGCTACTGTGGCAGACGTCTTCAGTGGACGCAGTGTCACGCAGTATCGCAGTATCCTTTCAGACACTGCACTGGTGACTGGTAAACATTTCTTCTTTGTTTACAACAACCGACAGTCACCAGTGCCCCAGCGGCGTAAACAATGAAGAACTGTTGACCAGTCACCAGTGAGCTGTCTGAAAGGACACTGAAGATGTCTACCGCAATAGCAGACAGGTTAGGGTACAAAAATATGTCGGATAGACCACGGCTATCCAGCACGGAGGTATTTTCAATTTAAAAAAGTTTATGCTTTTTCGATATTGTAAATGTTTAAGAAAGGTATTTGCAGGCCTGAACATTGGTAGCTATTCTAGAAACAACCCACCGTAATAACCCAAAAATGTATTTCAAATTAGAATTAGTGGTGATAAAAACAGCACGTACTTTCTCGTCCACACATTCACGCAAAATTATGTGTAAAGTACTCAAATTTTCGAAAATTCGTATATCATCTTATTTCAAAATCATCTCTTTTTTAAGGAACAGATTACATGAAGGGAAAAAGTCTCTTTTTAATATTTTAGTTTTAATATTTTACTTTTGCAATTTTCTAAAAATTACGGTTTTCAAGGAACATGAGACTTGCACTATTCTCTTAAACCTCCTTCACATTATCCAACAAAAATATTTAATCAAAAACGGAGTCAAATGTGAACAATTTCCTAGGGGCTTCATGTAAATAATCCCCTAAAATAAAAATACCGGTTTCAAATTTAAGGGGCCGCGGCATCAGCGAGGTCCATTTGGGTATATCAATATTGGAAAAAAATCGGCTGAACAGTTTAGTCGCTGGCGTCGTTCGTAGACGGACGGACGTTTTGCCGTCATTCGATTTTTCGGTATCAGGTACCCACAAAACATGGATTCTGTCTACATCACGTGTTAGAGAATTTTATTCTAAATTTAGGAACTGAACTTATAATTTTTTTCGTTACCAGGGCCCTATAATAAGAGTTTTTCTTCTAAAAGCTCGCCATTTCTTCGCGCAGCATTACATAATGTTCTTTCTACTGTCTAAGCGGTAGAGAGAAAGTAAAAATATACAAAAATCAAGATTAATCTTTGAAAGTTATGAACAATAATTAAACACAAACTACTACGCATAATACTTTCAACTGAAGTCATATTCACTAATTAACTCTAACTAGACGAAACTACATGAAAGTAATAATTTCTTGAAATTTCATTTAGATTTTCCTTCTTTAGTCTATAGAACGTTTATTAATTGTTTTTAGATATTTTAAAGGAACTATTCAATTTATAAATCTGAATTCTTAATATGGTGCTACTGCCGCGGTTACCATACATTGAATAGTACGTGGATAAGAGTTATTGTTTTGTTCACTATTCCTGTGACGCTGACAGAGACTGTCGTTAAAAAAAACCTTTTCCAGCATAAAGGACGCCACAAAACGTGTATTTTAATTATCTTCGTGCACGAGAAAGTAATTTACTATGTAAAAAAGAATATTTTTTGTATCGGGGGACCACAAATTCTACTGTCAAAATATTAATAATATACATATTACATTACTTTCTGCGGAGAATTCGAGAAACTAAAAGGTAATGAGATTACAGTATATTAAATCGCAGTCTTAAATGTGATTCAAAAAGATTAAGCGAGTTCAATGGCATTTCATACGTTAAATTTAAGATGTTCTAATTATTTGCTTGAAATATCCTTGACTTAGTGAAGATCTAACGTACGTGGTTTTGTCTTAGGTTCCCCGATATTTTGTTCGACTTTTACTATACGTAATTATAATGCTACGTAATTTTGAAAAAACGCATGAAGAAGCTAAGGTCAAAGTGATGCCAAGTAAACAAAATGGGACAAGTCAGAGTTCACTAAATCTGTATCCTTTTAACCACTGGGTACACGTTAAGCCAGGATATCGATAACAGAGAGCCTTTGAAAAATACTAGATGAGACACACGCAATGCTCTGCACAAGCAGAGATTCCCTGCAGGCAAAAGAGCAGAATCGGATGAAAGGGAATAAATACGCTCAAAGAGAAAAAGGTACCGAAATTGATGGACAGTGGGTCATTTAATATCTGAAAACGTAGCGACTGTAGAACTGCAGTAAAGATGTTTCTTTACTATTTCGCCCTTGTACATATTACTACATTATTCACATACAGTAGTTACAGGTCGAAACTAAAAGAATGTGCATTTATTCCTTTTTCTTACCAACAGCGCGTATACGCAACACACTAGATAGTAATTATATCAATTGGCGAGGATAGAAAAGTACCTTACATTATGTTCATAAAAAATAAGAACTATCCCAAGGAATATGACTTGAACCTCGGAACTTAATCATAACCATGAAATTGATTGGAAATCATGAAACACTGGGCGCAGAAGCCATAATAATACCATCTAGTAGGTATAGCAGTGCTCACCTGTAAATAAAATTGTGGAAATTCCACATGCGCACATTTGCTTTACAAATTGTTGGCTTTTCTTCGACGGTCATCAAACTTCCGTCCTCTGGGAGGTTTCTTTATGATTTCACTCAGACCCTTGCCTGTTTGAAACTATATTCGCACAAAGGATTTTCAGCGTCCTTCACAGTGCTTGCAAGAGCAGGTTGGGGATGTTAGCTTCCGGAGGGACAGCGCTGCATTACTGCGATATCCGTGACACTCTCCAAACAAGAATCATTTCTTTGTGTTCTCCAAAAGGATACAAAGCATGCGTTCTCCTTCTCTGTAGACCTTGCCTCTGTAGACATTTATGCTATCTACAAATAAGTTACGCTTTCATGCATGGCGTCGAACGGTTAAACTGTTACCCAAGCGTTCGTAGAAATGTACGCTCGTTTAAACTATTTGGGTTGCAATAACTCGACTTCAATGCTCAAAAATCGAGTTCAAAATCAAAGCCAAATTCTACAAAATACACTGGTAGAAATAATAGCTTAATGATTAGCCACCCGTGACAGTCTACAATGAACAGAGAAGAGACGTCTCCCGGTGTGGTCCTACGCTTATACTCCGATTGAAACAATAGGTCCGTTGATACTTGGTCAGTTGTGACGCTATCATTCAATCGGGAGCTTGAACAACATTATAGTGACGTCACTATAGTGACAACACCACAACTGACCAAGTGTCAACAGACTTAATGTTTTAATGGAAATATACACCGACGGCCTGTGGAGGGGAAGTTTCCACTCAAGTTTCCTCCACTCTAGCGCGCCCCTCCGTGACGTAGACCGGGATAGGTGGCTCAGTGCATCACCTGATGTCACTGCAATGCCTCTGACCGGGCGGTCCTAGGTTCGAGTCCCCACGGCGGCAGGATTTTCGACACTAGTATGTCAACTAGGTCGAACTCAGTCACTGTCCAGAGGAATCTTCTAGTGGCTGGCTGCTCTGATCGCCAGTTTTACGTGGTTTTTCCGATCAACACCAGGCAAATGCCAAAGCAGTACCCTAACAAGCGAGCGCGGACGGCGTGCGATCTTTCCTTCCACATCCTCGTCCTATTCCCCTCCCTTACACACGCTTACACTGCCACGCATGCGCCACATATGCACTACACTACCACGCATGTTAGTAGGCCGGTGGGGAGCTGAAATCTTGTCCCGAATGGGGCGGTGTCCCGTTAGTGCGAGATACCTGGTTGGGGAACCCCGCTAGCCGAAGGTAGGCCGGCGCCGGATCTCGACATCCAACAAGGAAAGATAACCTCCACCTTCCGATAAAAAACATGCACTACACTTACGGGAGTAATGACCTCTGTAGTTGACGCGCCTGGAATCGTTAACAATCAATCAATCCATCCGTGTTGTGGCTGGGCTTGGGGCGCGCCACCCTGCTCTGATGCTGCATCTCTTGTCGTTGAGCGGCGGGTTCCGCCAAGACAGGATAGTAAACCTCCTACTTTAGAGCCTGATACTTCGAAGTAAAACAGAAGATTTGGTTTTCGGAACTATCTTATGACTTTCATAAATAGAATTCTGATATTAAGGATATTCATTATTTCAGAAATATCCTCTAATTTTGTTGGTTGTTGCCCTTGTTCTCCTAATTTTAGAATATATTGAGAATCGAAATCCTGTAATAGATCACAAGACTTGCCAATCTGTTCTACTTCACATAAACTTTTATGACACAAGCCATCTGCCTAAGACATAGAAGCTTTCGATCGTGGAAATACGGTCAGTGCCTTAAAATCGCCCTCTATACCTAATGCCACGAGGCATAAGGCTGCGATCAATAGTAACACATTGCTTTTCCTATATACGAATATATATTTTTTGAGAAAGTCCAGCAGTCTCAAACGAGAGTTGTAGTCACATTGACAACTCATCGGCTAGATGGCAGAGTAATGTTGGTAATAATCAGACGTGTTTAGGTAGAATAACGTGCTTCGTACTTTAAAATTGTACTGCAATAGTCAGGATAAAACTGGAATAAAACCATAAAAATTAGTACTACAGAGTTCAGAAAGTTACACATTTAATATAACTTTCATGTGGTATTTTATCTTTCGAGTTATGAAACTACGAATTTAATACGAGAACAGTTTTCAAAACGCTGGGAAAAACCCGCATACAAAGGCTACTCTTTGCGTTCCTCGGCGTAAAGAGGTAAAATTCATCTCTTCACTCTGTTTTAGTACAGCAGACTCGCTATTTCTCGGCTTGGTTACACAGTTGCAGAGGCTTACCCATCCGTTCTCGCTTCCACCAAATACCAAAGCAGGGATTCGCCCCTCCGCCGCCGCCCCGCCCCCGTCGGCCGCTTGGGACGTATTTATTACGCACATGAGGATAAGTCGCCTTCCAGTGTGCTGGCGGCAGCGAGAGTACAAACAGCCTTGTGGGAGGCTGTTGGCGGAGTGGGGGAAAGGAGGGAGGACGGTGGTTGCTAGCCCCTGGCGCCCACCAATCACGTGCAGTTCCAGTACAGTCACAGGGTCTCGCGCAGGCCGCAAATCGGCTTCCATCCATGCACCGAGCACTCTGCGCCCGGCTGCCCGCAACCCTCCACCCTCGTTGCTCGTACCCTCGTTGCTCGCACCCTCGTTGCTCGCACCCCCGCTGCCCGCAATCCCCGCTGCCCGCAATCCCCGCTGCCCGCAATCCCCGCTGCCCGCAATCCCCGCTGCCCGCAATCCCCGCTGCCCGCAATCCCCGCTGCCCGCAATCCCCGCTGCCCGCACTCCCCGCTGCCCGCAATCCCCGCTGCCCGCAATCCCCGCTGCCCGCAATCCCCGCTGCCCGCAATCCCCGCTGCCCGCAATCCCCGCTGCCCGCATTCCTCGCTGCCTGCTCTCCGTGCAACATCCCCCTTCGGCGTGTGTCGCACACAAAGTATGGAGCTTGCTTACGGGTGAATTAGCAAAATGGAGCGGAACGACGTAAAAGCACATATTTCCTCGTATGATCTAACGGTTACGTAAGATTATAATTTTGGGACGTCCATTCTAAATACACTTTAGACATCTATTAACCACGTGATTTGATTGATTTATAGGAAAAATATTTACGTTAATTTTTATGTATGTATTTTAATCACTTTTTGGGGGGCGCTTTCAAAAAAAACATACGTAAAAATAATAACAAAAATTATCAGAATTTACTCTTGAAAATTGAAATAATGAAGCATCATAACATAATGAAATAAAATGCAAGAAAATAAAACAACGTATCACATGTCTAGGTTCCGAGACTGTAAAGAAACTTATCAATTTAAAACGATGCAACAGAATTTCAAGAAAAATTGTCAATATAAATAGTCGTTGGATATTGGTCTATGGGTGTAAACATTGAAATCACCTCGCCAACAGATATGGCACAAGTCTAATAAAAATATAAAAATTAAAGAAATCTTTAACTTTCGAGAAATGAAAAGTTTTCATGAAAATGGTACTTCTTGCTTTTCAATAACGAATTCCGTGTTTCTTAGATCTCTTCGCATAATTAATATCTAAGCCAAGCTACCGAGCCTTCTCACACATCTCCAGGAGCATACGTGCTATCGCGCAAAGTGAATTTCGAAACCCCTATCCGAACCCACACAGCTCGATTACGTAAGCGTTACGTAAATGTTCAACTTGCACGATAACATTCGGCAACAGTTTATTTTCATATCATATTCCCTTTTTGACGCCTTAGACCGTAACTAGGGCCCGGATGTTTATGACATGTCATATTTTTTCTTTGGAGAAAGTAAAATGGAATGATAAGTCATTTCAATGGAGAATATAAATTAAGCATGATTTTATCTACGACAAAAATTATGCTCTTTTGGCGTATCTTATACAGTCATATTTTGGCATTTGAACCCATTGGTCACTTTCCGTTAATTTTTCATGGTATAGTCATATTTTCCCAATGATTTTCGTATTTTTTTCCATATTTGTAGCTTTTTTATCTCACTTTCGTATACTTGCTTGCAGTCGTCTCAAAGAGATTTTCCACTCACCCTAGGTGTTATGTAATTTCTTACAATTCTTGTATCTAATTGTTGTCTGTCTTTCCCTTAAATATATATGTATATGAATTGGGAGGGTAAACTATAAAGACGGAAAAAAGAAAGCGTAGAAAGACCAGATGCGAAGGAAGCGCTATGGAGCGCCAAAGAAGAGGTGAATTGTGAATGTCTACATTTTAAAAGTATATTTTCAATATAATTGTTACTTAAATAGAGAAAAGATTTTGAAGGTTTGCAAAATGCAATGAAAAAATTAAAGTCATATTTATGGTCGTATTTTCCTATTTTTCAGGTTATAAATGCTAGCGTTTTTCTAACATTTTTAGGTCATAAACATCAGGACTCTAACCATAATATAATGAAATATTTCAAGGTTTCATATTCCAAGACAAGATTTTATTCGCTGCGGCGATACCCTAGGAGTACCTCTTGAAAAACTGTTTACGTAAAAATATATTCATCGCGTAAAGCGATGTTAAGGAATTTCAATGACGAAACAAAGATCCAAGAAAGCTTGTCCTAGGAAAGCACACTTTCAAGGCTTTCAAGATTTTAATGAAACGAGTTTGATAAGAGCTTCACGATGAAATCACTTTCGAATGATGAGGTCAGCAAAGTGAGAGCAGTATGAACCTCAAAATGGAAGCAAATGTAATCCAGGAACCAAATGGAATTCCTTTTCTCTCTTACAATTCTACGAATACTTCCCTGGCCATACTCTCCACAGATGTATAAGTGATATACTGTGTAGATGATTGTAAAAAAGGATATTAATGATGCAGCTGTCACAGTTTCGTCGTGATCTCTTTCTCCTTTGCCACTGATCTTCAAAGCAGATCTTAGTAGTTAGATAATAGCCTCATCATGTTATCTAGCGCTAGGCTACTAGAGTATCGAGTACTAGAGAATCGGCTACTAGAGTATCGTAGTGCATCCTCATAGATTACATTACCAAGTAATGAAGTAGAGTGAAACAGTTGAAGTGAACAAGCGTATGTTCGCTGTCAGGTGTCTTGGATGGAAGTATGGCTTTCGATCGACTCCATAATGTCCTAATATTTTTATTGATACTCACATATATGGATAGATAGGTAGATCAATTGTAGAATGAGAAGCAGGGTAATTGATGAATTAAATGTTCAAAGAATTTGTTTGTCAACTTTTTTTTTAAAAAATGTGTAGCGTCTTTGCACGCCTCTAAACCCTTCTTGGGCATTGCGGGCGTGGAGTAATCCTCCTTGAAGTTTTTGACTTTTTGTCTCTTCACGTCGCAGTCAGTGTCTTTTATCCCTTCGGCCAAGGGCTCGGCGCCGTCACTAAGCGGGGTCCTCAAACGGTCACCCGTCTAGTAATCCGTGCTGTATCGAATTGTTTAACTTCCGTGACTTAAGCAAATCCGCTTCCATGCGGATCGACCGAAATTTCAAACGTGGTTTACTAGAGACCTGCCCACCGCGCTAGTAGTCTCTCGCAAATTCCGAAAGGTGAAGAGCGAGCATCGTGTCCTGCACGCCTCTGAGCGCTCTACCGCCTGAGAGGGCGGATGTGTCCATCACAGCCGATCCGCCATCGCCATCTTCTTTCTCATCGGCGTTTCCTGGTCCAACCCTTTGTTCGACGGGCGCCGCCGCTGCCGAAATGTGGATCCGGAATTCCCCCAATAAGGGGGAATTGTTATTTTGCCTATTTTATTTATTTGTTTTATTATTTATTTATTTATTTATTTATTTATTTATTTATTTATTATTTATTTATTTATTTATTTATTTATTTATTTATTTATTTATTTATTTATGTATTTATTTATTTATGTATTTATTTATTTATGTATTTATTTATTTATGTATTTATTTATTTATTTATGTATTTATTTATTTATTTATTTATTTATTTATTTTTACTGTGTATGACGTGCTATGGGGAAAAGTGAATTGTGTGCACATTTTCACAATTCTGTGATCCCTACACTAAGTCATATACTACTTAAATTTTGAATTTCGAAAGGGAGAAAAAAAACTCCCATGTAATAAAATCTATTTTCAAGGATAAATAAGCAATAAATTTTGGCTCTTATCATGTTGTGCTTCGGAATAATACTTCCTGCCGGTTCGGTTCGGTCAGAGAAGAAGAATTTCATCTTATATACGGACTTTGACAAAAGTTTCTAGCGATATCGGCTGTTTGTAACAAAACTGCGCGCTGTCCCATGTTCAGAACGTTTTTGGGTAGTTTAAGTTCTGTTAAGTTTTTTAGAAAGTTGTGACTTACCAGGCCTTCCACCGATATCACGAGTGGATATGTTTGGGTAGCATTTAATTTCCAAACATGTTGTAGTTCATAGGATAAGTTTTCATATTTCGAATTTTTTCTATTTCTTTGATGATGTGGGATAATTGTACTGCGATGTCTATTATTACTCCTTTCTTCTTTGTATCTATAAGGAGAATATCTGGCCTATTGTAATCGACAGTACGATCAGTTTTTATTTATTTATTTATTTAGTTTACGTCAAAAAAACAGTTAAAAACTGCGTATGACGTGCTATGGGGAAAAATGAATTGTTAGAACTGGTCTGTCCCAGTACAAAAGGGTGAAACTTGTTTCCACCCCTGGAGGACGGGTGTACTTATAGAATGGCGGCATCGATTCATCCAATAATTTATGCTCTATTGCAATTGCCCGGTGCACGATTTTCTCAGCTTGATTATGCTTTCCTAAGTAAGCACTGTTTGAGAGGGAAGAGCATGAGCAGCTGTGATGTGTTCTATAGTTTCTCCTATAGCTCCACACTTCTTACATTTATCCACATCTTCTTTTAAACAATGGTTTCGATAGTTTCTGGTCTTGATAACTCTGTCTTGAATTGATATTATAAAACCTTCGGTCTCAGGATAAATTTGTTTCCCCAAAAGCCACTCCATCGAGGAACGTCTGTCTACATCATCTCGAAACAAGAGTTTTGGGTATCTTCTATATATTTCTTGTTGTTTCTATTCGTTAAGGTTCGACTGGTGGGTAGAGATGTTTAACTCATAATTTCGTTTATGGAGGTTCAACAGAGTGAAGCCACGGTCCTCATTAACAGTTAATTTCATTAATATGTCGGCGGAGATTAAAAGGACCTGTCGCAGTTTTTCCTATTGTCTCAGGCAAAGCGTTTGCATATTAACTAACGTTTTGCCTTCCATCGTTCGAGGTAGATATCTTTTTACTGAGGAGTTTGGACGAAGACAGCGGAATTTATGTAACTGTCTTCTCGTTGATCTGACCAGCTCCTCCAGGTCATATTCAGTCCACTTAACAATACCAAAGGAATAGGTTAGGACCGGCACAGCCCAGATGTTGCTAGCTGAAATCAGATTACCCCCTGATAACTGTTTAACAACTTTGTTAGCCGCTTTTAATATTTTATTCGAAGTTCCTCCTTGATACGATTATGGTCCAGTCGATGGTTCTGAGGGTTTCCCAAATAGCGATATGTTCCTTCAGGTGGAATCTGTTTAATATCACAGAAAATTTGGTTTGTGCTTTGTACATTTCCTTTATGAATGTTTATTGTACCACATTTATCAAGACCGAACTTCATCCCGATGTCATTTTTGCGACACTTATAAGCGATTCTAATTTATCATGCGTTTCGGCGTACAGCTTAAGGTCATCCATGTTCAGTAAATGGGTTAGTCTTTTTGTGTTTTTCCTATTCAATTATTTTTCATTATAAACTATTATTATCATTATTATTATATCATAATTATAGTGATAATATTGTAATAATTATCATTATTATCATTTATATTATTATTTTAATTGTTATTATTACATAGAAATAATTTCTCCTTTCCGTATTTTGTGTGGGAGGAAACAATACTCAACTGTGCCTTACAAGTTCTCTTATAGAGGGCAAGCCAACTGTTTTAACAAATTGTTAATATTCCTTAGATGGGTTGTAAGTAGTATAAGGTACGAGGCTTATAGGGAAGAAAAAAAGGTAACTCAAAAAATTTGGCAGAACGAATGTATTGAATTAAATTTTCGGCAAAGAGAGACAAGCGTGTGTATCCTGTTTAGACTGTTCGCTGATACGTTTGGGAGAAAAATCTAGTGGACCACAGTTAATCATTCTAAATAACAAACAATTTAAAGAGCTCACTAGCGATTTCCTCTTGAAATTTTAGCATTATTCCAAAACAAATACGATAATATTTACTGAAACATAGTACTACTATGTACTATGATATTACTAGTACATAGTTCAACTCCTCATTATTGAGTTGTCTCTAATTATTGGAAACTGATAACCGGCAAGAAATTAATTTTTCGCAAACTATCATTTCTCTTCAAATGATGAGAAATTTTGTGTCCACATCTTTCATTGCTTCCATGTTGCCTCAATTTAATTTTAATAATTAAATTTATTCCAAAAAGCACATCCCGACCAGAAATCAAACCTCGGACTCCGTATTTGTGTCCAGTTACTCCAATCACTGAGCTGTAAAAATGACTATTTCAATGTTTTGTTAGTCCTGATGTTCTGCCCGTTCTGTGATATTCAGTGTGGTGACAATTTAATTTAACAAACTTACAAACAACAAACAAACAAACAACAAAATCCTTCTTGTGAAGTAGATGGAGTAAGACAAAGAGGCCGTGCTTACAGAGCTATCGTAACGCGTATGCGGCAACGGTAGACCTGGATTCCCGGCTTTCATCGCAGAAACCATTACGTAGTTTTAGCCAACGCGCCTTCGGAGGATGTTCTAACAAAGGTGTCGGCATGGGTTGTTTCGGAAGCAAAAGATGGCGCTTCCCTGGAGACCGACCGATGGAGCAGTGCTGTGTGTTAGGTTCTACATATATTTGTGAACAATTATTTCCCGAAATGAAAGTTTTCCCTACTACGTCTTCACGAATCAGTTTGCCTTCCAGCTGTTCCTTTTATATACTTTTCCTTGTTCTTCCCGTCGTATGTCTCTTGAAACTCCTATTTCTACTTCAATTTTCTGAGTACTGCTGTTAACGCACATTCGCTCCCATTTTTAATTCCGTTTCGGTGTTGTTCTTCCAAATACAATTAACCCCTTTTTATTTACCTTGCGCCAATCTCGCCGCACTTAAGAGTCCTTTGAACTCGAATGACTCCGTTTGATGTCTTTGTGCATCAAATTTTGTCTCCTTTCTACACATATTTTCTCTCGATCCACCCTGATGCCATTTTACAGCGTTTGGTCTTTCCAGTAATTTCACCATAATCACATTAGTCTCTTCCGTTTCGTTGGCCGTGCATTTCCTTCACACTCCTTTACATGCAATTTCAAATCTGTGTTTTCATCCCACAATACATTCTATGGTAGAGAGGAATATTACTCTGGGAAGCTCGTTTTCGCAAGGACTTTCGCATTTTAACTCGAACGGTATGAAATTTGTAGTAATACGTAACTCTCGTAACTGAAGTGTTAAACATGTTACCCCGTATGTTACAAAGAATAAAAATTAAATATAAAGTAAATAGTAAGCAAATCAATGTAGTTTATTGTATTTATAAACGAATTTAATTTGTACCAGCATAGATTTTTCACAAAAAGGCGATAATAGCAAGTGTCAAGGCAAAATGTTAAAATTGATGTACTCGCACAAATAAAAACTCGTACAAATAAATAAATAAAATTAAGTAAGTAAATTAAAAAATAATTAAAAGTAAATAAATAAATAAATAAATAAATAAATAAATAAATAAATAAATAAATAAATAAATAAATAAATAAATAAATAAATAAATAAATAAATAAATAAATAAATAATAAAAAAATAAATAAAATAGGCAAAATAACAAATAAATAAATAAAATTAATTAATTAAAAAAGCAATCGGGACTGCCACAACAAAATGGCTTCTCGATTTGGCTCTAAATACCAACCCATGCTGATTCTCCCATGCAGGTTTTGAATATAGGGCAAAGCCTGGCCCTTTTCCTACTAACTTTAAATATTCCCGCATCTGATCCACGAACGTACTTATTTGCCTATTGCGTTATTTTCATATCTTTGAGTTCTATCTAGGTTGTCTTTATGCGCCATTCTGTAAGGATCCAAGCAAACTGATCTGCGCTCTAAAATAAGGCGAATGAGTGTGACGTGTACGCTAATGCGCTTGCAGTAGGACTGCTTTATTAGATATATGAACACAAAATGTGAATTTCTCCAATCTTATCGCCGGCACGAAGCTTATTTGTCTCAGACGGGTTAAGTGTCGACAGGACCTCCCAAGTATTTGTACCACGGAGCCTGGGGTATCACCTCAGAGCTTTATTTACGAGATAAAACGGGATAACACTGAGCACTATAAAATAGGATGGACTCCCATAGCAATTAAGTTTCATTTTATTGGAGATTTTCCAGTGTTGTATTTCGTTTGTTACGCAAATTCTCAATGACCTCGTTTTATTTAATTAAACGATGTAGTACAGTCATCTGCAAATAATCAAAAGGCAGAGTAATATTCTCCGTCAAATCATTAATGAAGTTAAAAAATAGTGATGAGCCAAAATGCTTCTTAGGGGGGATCCCGCGGGAAATATTTGCAGTTTCTTTAAACTATTCACGTTTTCATACATTTGGTTTTCGATCTTGAAGTTCACTAATCCAATATAAAAGTCTTACGCCAATTAACGATTTAGGCAGTTTTGCAATCTGAAGAATGTGCAGAACATCAAACGCTTTCGCAAAATCTATTACTCGAATTTACGAATCGATTTCTTCAGTCTAACTCTGAAAGAGAGAAAATATTTGACTCTCACACAAGTACCCATTCCTGAATCTTCGCTGTTCGGGAAAGTATCAACCTTCTTTTTTCAACTTTCGATAAATATATTCTACCACTAGGTGTTCCGTCATTATACATATAAGTGACATAAGACTAACAGATATATAAATTAGATGCCTATCATCAGGGACGTGACATTAGAAATGTGTCGTCACTTCTTTAAATAAGACTCCATAAATATTCATTAGTTAAAAATTAATCTTAAACACTCATAAATTCCCTAAAAGTGTGTAATAGTTTTTAACTAACCTATATAAAGTATAACAAAATGTCTAACTTAACAATTTTCCTTCATTCCATAAATTCCTTCATAAATTGATCATTCACATCAAGAATGGAAATGTACCGGCAATAAAAATATTCGTGAATGAAGCAGAATATTCGCCTCCACGTCCTTAGCCATAAACCCCGTCTGCAGGCAAAAACTTGTCCTCGTGCAAACACATCACGCAACCACGGCCTCGCGTCTCCTAGCCCCGTTGAGTTTAGTTCAGCACCACTTGCAAGCGGAAACTCACACCGACCTCCAAGCGTCAAATAGCGGCAGGGTACAAATGCAGCGCACGGACGAAATTCCGCCCGGATTCTAATTAATTTACGAGCAACGGTTACCTCGGATTTCCGCCGACAAGAGGTGCTGAACTTGGAAAACTGATCATCGCATCGCTCTTGAAAGCGGCCTTTGAGATTCCGAGAGTCGCTTCTCGCAGGAAAGGCGGGTAGTGTAGGGGAAGTGACGACTGGGAAGGCACACTAAGCTTGCAGATTCGAGGGAGAGTTGTCTCTGGTTTGAAGCATGATAATTTGACATTAAATCCTTTATAGAGGAGACTAATGCAGCGAGGTCGGTCGTAAACAAGAATTATACTTTCAGGTCTTTGCAGGTCATAAGATTTATGTCTTCGTTTATGATGCTTTATCATCTCACGTAAAGAAATGAACAACATGATGGAAGCTACTAAAGCTGCTGTGCCATTTTTACCTACTCATCTGCTGCTTACGTACACAGTTGAAATAATTTATTGAAATTCTGCAGCGGAGAATGTCCGTCCGTCCGTCCGTCCGTCCGTCCGTCCGTCCGTCCGTGGTCAACACCATCACCTAAACCTTTTTGGCGATTTTTTCTAATACTGACATTTCCCACTCGATCGGACCGAATTCCAGGCCCTGCGTATCTGAAACGGACATAATTGGATCCTGGGGTTACTTTACATGAAACTTAAACATACTTAACATTTCCTCAAATACCAACAGTTCTGTGGAGGGACACGAAGATCTATAGAAAAGTGGAAGCAATCTAAAACTAATACTAAATAATAAAAATAAAGGAAAACTAATTGCAACCGTTTTAAAATCAAAACCTGAAACAAAATATTTTATTAGCAGAATCTGGAAACGGAACTTTTGAAAGGACTTGATGCATTGCTTCAGTACTTTGTGGGATAACGTAATTATAAAGGGCCGCCAGACAGAAGTTGAAATAGAGTTTTAAACAAATTTAAACAAATTATTTATACACATTTACTATGCAGTCAGGATCTGAATCAATATAAAGAAATCATCTGATAGTCATATTTACGTAAATTCAATAAGCTATAATAAAGGAATGTACTTGCTTACTATCATGATAAAATAATTTAATAAACAATAGGGTTTTCATTTTTATATTTATTAAAATGGATTACAATTACATGATTAAAAACAGGCCACGAAAAGACGGCTATATAAGTATTCTAGAAATATACAAATTCATAAAAAACCTGAATTTACATTGAAGTTAGTTACAAATTGAATATGCATATTTGTAGGTTAAAGGCATTCGAAAACAAAATGTTCACAATATTGAGCGTGACTGTCCCACAGAGCACTATCCATCAGCAGCCGCCCACCGTCCACTGCCCCTCACCTGCGCCAGCGGGCGGTTCACTGGTCGCGCAGCCACTGCAGTGCGCAGTGGAAGAGAGATATGTGCCGTAGGCGTGACTCGTGTTTTCCCGCCGGTCTGCATTCACGGCAGGTACAAGGCGCAGCGATGAGTTACGAGCGGCCGCAGTCAGGTAACACAATGGAACGTGGAACCAGGAACGCTGCGCGCGGGGGAGGACGGGGGGGAAGAGGAAGTGACCCGGGCGACAGAACGGGGGATACGGCGCGAGCAGCGCGAGGAGGGACAAGGGGGCGGGGGCGGGGTTGGGAATTTTTGTGGACGAGCTGCGCGACGGCGGCGGTGCAGCAGGCCGGGTGGAAAGACCGATAAGCGCCGACTGCGCCACCCTGATACCCTGCCCGGCGCCCACTCGTCCAGTCGCTCGCCCGCACCTCGCCCCCGCCCATTCATATCCCTCTCCCTCCGACGCAGCCATCTTCGCACTTACCCTTCCCGCTCTCACATGCCCCGCACTCACCCGCGCGTCACTCCCGCCCCTGTCCCCCTTCCCATCCCCCCCTCCCTCCCATCTCACCCTCATCTACCCCTCCCACCCTCATCTACCACTCCCCCCCTCATCTACCCCTCCCACCCTCACCTCCCCTCCCACCCTCACCTCCCCTCCCACCCTCACCTCCCCTCCCACCCTCATCTACCCCTCCCACCCTCACCCCCCCCACCACTCCCCAACTCCACCGGACCTTCCTATCCTCACCAGGCCTTCCCACCCTCGCCGGCTCTTCCCACCCACCTCAACTCTTCCTCGCCCCTTCTACCTTCGCCGGCCGAAGCCACCTTCCGATGCACCTTTCGAGGCGGTGGAACGAGCGCGGAAGGCGTCTACGGCGTCGGCGGCGTCTGCCCTGCGGCCCAGATAGATGGACTTGGCCGGCGATGAAACCTCCGCTTGCGACTTCCGGGCGAGAGATTGGCCGGCGGGGCGCTCTCCTTCCGAGATTTACGCCACGCGAAAGAACCTCGTCGCGATGATGCGGCGGGAGCAGCCGAAAAGGCGATCGCTCGAGACCACTGAGGTCCACTCCGATTTTCACCTTTCACATATCGCCAGAAAGACTCTGGTTCATACATTACAGAAGTACACTCAACAATTTAAACGAGTCGTTTCGAAAGTTGCAACATTTATATTATATCTTATTTCTTTACTTCTATTCGTAGTGCTTTACTTGCCCTCTGCGAATGAGGACAAGAATTATACTTCTCATTTACACAAATGAAATATAAAGTTTCCGGAAAATGGAAAGTATAGAATGTAAATATAATAAAGAATAATAAAATATGTAATAAATTAATTAATTTAATGTAATTACAAGGCACGTCTTTACTACTTGGACTATAAGCAAAAATAAACGGAAAAGAAATAGTTGTTCATGTCATTACGTCGATGAAGAGCAAAAGTAGAGTCTTATTTGTTTTATCGGTCGTGTGTCGTTCAACACGTTTCGAAACATCTACTTAAAGGAAAAGGAAACAAACAAGAAATTCCATTCCTTGGAATAAATGTACTCATACGCCATCTTTATTTACAATTCATTTGTTTCGATTGTTCTTAATGGACACGTCGTCTGTTAAAACCTCAAAGGACGCCTACCACTGGGGGAAGGTAAACGATACACCCTACCAAAGTTGTTTTTTTCCTCAAACTTTGTTTTGGCGAGGAGTTAGTCGTTATCGAACTCTTTTTTATTGGAAGCTTTCCGGCCCATTAATGATTGATTTGCCTTTCAACGCTTATCAGTTGTTTACAAACAATTCGAAACCGTTACCATGCGCAATTGCTTCGTTGTCTTAAAGCCAGGCTTGCCAATCACGATGAAATGTTATTTTAGTGTCTGTCAGTGTATAGAATTGTTGTGAAATAGCAGATATGTGAATGTTGAACTAGTTCTTTAAAAAAAGGACTAACACACTGTGTCCCGGAGGAAAGAACCGCGAGTTCGGAAAATGTCAAAATATTTATGCCCTTGTCACACTTCGAAAACTGAAAATGATTGAACATAAATATGCAAAAATCAATTCTAATATATTACTAAACAGAAGTAGTATAGTTTTTAAATATGCAGTTTAAAAAAATACAGTACAACTATACGTAACGTATGGGGGGACAGGTATGACTTGCCCACGGTTTTCTTCAGTCTCAGAAACCCTCCAACACCTCCACATAATTAAATGATAATCGTACCAAAAAACGTGGTTAGCAATGTTTGAAAATTAAAGTTTTAAGACATTTCCCTCGCAAGCAATAGAAACATTATTTTTAAGGGGACCTGAACTTCATTTTTGATGTTATAGTATTCCTAACAAAGTCACAAACTGCATTCAACCTCCTGCCATACTCCTATGATAACGAACAAAAGGAGAGTTCAAAATGTGCGAACAGTGGAACTGTATTTTATGTGAAGAAATAAAAGAATTCATCTTCGTCAAACTATTATGTTCATAATATGTTGACCAAGATGACCTCTTTTATTTCTTCTCGTGAGAACGTCAACACCACCAAATCAGTATTCCCGCAATATATTTTATGTCCACAATAAAAACAAGGAACGAAAGACAAGGAATGGAGTAGAGTAAAAAACACGACCACATCAATTAGAAACATTGCAGGGAATGTTAATATAAAAGATAATGATAGAGATCCGGCAACAGTGGCTTTTTCATTTATCCAATATTTTTCGAGAATTGCGGTTGCTCTTACGAAGGTTCACGAATGTTACAATAAACCCAAACAATTTACGACACAATGTTTGTTTTCAAATCTTCTTCCTATGAAATATTCACAATAATCGGCTAATAAACCAAACAATTCGGCTAATTTACATGATATTCCTAATTTTTTGTTAAAGACTTGTGCTCATGCCATATATAAACACCCGTTAACTGACATATTTAATGCATCCTTATGCACACGAATATCTCCAGATATTTTCAAAACAGCTCTTGAAAACAGGCAGCTAAAATGAAATTCAAAATTATCGGTCAACATCTCTTTTGTCTTTTTTTCTTAAAAATATTAGACTTTTTTTGTTTTGTTTTTTCTACGTACAAACAGAAACCTTTACCAGTAAATACAAAGCGTTTTCAGGTTGTCAACATGGATTTTGAAAATCAAAATAAACAGAAATCTCCATTTCTCTTTTCTCAAAGCTGTCACTGCACTAATAATCAAAATGAATAATTTATTATTAAAATAAAAGCTATTAAAATATTTTTAAATCTATTAAAACCATTTGACACCTCTCATATAACATTTTACTTTCAAAATTACCTTCGTATGGAATTCTTGGTTTTGATTTAGATTGGTTATGTTAGTACGTGATATACTGTTGTCTATAACCGTAATACTCGAAGTCTAATCATAATCATCAGGCATTTTTATCAACAGACTAGATATTACAATAAGTGTACATTCACGGATCACACTAAATAATACACGTATTAGTATGCTGTTTACTAAAAGTAAAATAAAAGCATTTATTGACTATTTGATGCAGGAGACTTGAGCCCCGCTTTATAATACTGTTGACACAAATGGTAAATATAGTTCTTTTTTTAACGCTTTCATTACATTGTAACACTTGCTTTTCTCTTCAAAAAAGAAAATTAAATATTTCGTAGAAAAGCAATTCTTGGATAACAGAAGGGATTAGGGCATCATGTAAATATACATCATGCGAATTATTCATTCATTTTTAAGCATCATAACGTATCTCCAGATTTCCTCCTCTACTTTAAAAAAAAAGCATTGTTCATAAAAGACAAAAAATCATGCAACACGAACAGGATATTTTGAACTCAAATAACAAAACAAAAGCAATGGGGAATTTAATAAAAATATACGACGAAATCAACTAGAAAATTAGTAGAGAATGTTTTAAAATATAACAATTAGAAATGTGAACAATCCGGTAACAGTGCAGTCCGTAATTGCAGATGTCTGCCCCACTAAAGCCAGGGAGGTGCTTCTCTGGCGAGTGTGTTCCACTTACATATTACTGCAATTACTTTTTCCATTTGATATATAACCTTACTGCTGTGACTAACAAAACGATCGCTTCATTTATAATGGTTTTCTTAACTGAAATTAGAATTCAGATTTTACATGGATAAAAAGCAATCCAAAAATGTTTGACTACAAAAACTAAGATTTTAATGAGACACGGATGTTGTCTAGATACCTATTAATGTAATGTCGTAAGTTCTTTCCGATCATTTAGCAATCATCGTCGTCGTCGTCGTCGTCATCATCAGTGCTAAACATTTACAATAATATATAAGCTATGAATAAATAGCAGGTGCTGGTAGCAGCTGGGAAAATACATCTTATAGCTCCCAGACTTTTAGATTACAAAAACGAATTGTACGAATAATAACCAAATCCCACCCACGTGATTCATGTAAGCCTCTCTTTATTAATCTAGGAATTCTACCATTACCGTGTCTTCTTATTTACGAATCAGTGTTTTTTGTAAAAAATGACTTGCTCAAGGGCGGGAATATATTTTCAGAAAATGCCGAAGTCTATTACTATAACACTCGACGTAGAAATCATATTCATCAGGTGACAGTATCAACAGCTCATTACAAAATATGCACATACAATACATGTACATTACTTTACAACACTTTGCCAGATGACATTAAACGATTAAATTCAATAGAAAAGTTTAAATCCCAAGTGAAATCGTTTCTGCTGCATAACTGTTTCTATACAATTAGAGACTATACCGAGCATCACAAGAAAAGTAACATTAATTTTAACAATGATACATAATGCATTATTTACCATTTGGACTGTATAAATGAGTATAAACAACCTGTAACAACTATTGTACTACAGCTTCCGGGTCAATGACCCCCATCTCGATCAGGTTTTTCGTCCAGTTTCCCTGATCCATTGAGCAAATGCTGAGATGGCCCCTTGTTTTGCTTCTGGACATAAATGTTACTTCATTTTCTGTGCACGTCTTCTAGAATTCAGTGAGAAATACAATTATTCAAATTATCGTTTCCATGTAGTCGCGGCAGGAAGTAATAAGAGCCAAAATTTATTGCTTATTTATCCTTGAATATAGATTTTATTACATGGGAGTTTTTTTTCTCCCTTTCAAAATTCAAAATTTATTGCTTATTTATCCTTGAAAATAGATTTTATTACATGGAGTTTTTTTTTTTTCTCCCTTTCAAAATTTAAGTATTATATGACTTAGTGTAGGGATCACAGAATTTTGAAAATGTGCAAACAATTTACTTTTCCCCATAGCACGTCATACGCAGTTTTTAACTGTTTTTTGACGTAAAATAAATTTAAAAAAATAAAAAATAGGTAAATAATTTAAAATTAATAAATGATATACAGAAGTAAAAAGAAACAAAATCGAAATCAGATATCTTAGGGTCAGTAAGGAGTGACATATCAATATTATTACCTTCTATTGTGCGAGTGGTAATAGTGGCAAACAGCTAAATCAACTGGAAACTAAACTGTCAGCTAGGTTTATGGAGTTGAGTGTTTTCGCAATTCGGACACCTTGCACAGAGTGCGATAAACCGCACCCCCGCCGCTGCCACCCCTCTCAACAATGGCCAATTTCCCGGAACCAGACATGAAAAGAAGAAAAAAGGAGAGCGGTCGATAAGTTCAGTTCACACATACGCCTCAAACACACAAAGGGGAAATATAGGGGCGGCACAAAACCTGAAGTGGAGATTGCATTTTACCTCACGAGATAAGCACGTGAATACCTATTCCATTGTAAAGCAAAATTGGTTTAAATGGCTAAGTTCAATATTACTATAAGTGTGGATGATGTAAACAATTTCAGGATGCTATTTACATTCATATTTATTACAGTGATTATAATCAAATAATTAGCATAGGTAGAATTGTTTAAACATTTTCAACATCCGATATGTCCCTTTAATTTACACGAAAACTTTTATTTGCTTTGCATAAGAAGAATTACAGGCATTATATTCTAGAAAATAAATACCATTTCCATCAATGAAGGGTATAGAGGATTCAACATTAGGAAATAAATTTTAGGAGTTTAATGTTATGTGACCACAGCAAAGTTGTATCTTTTTATCAATTAACCTACACGTTTTGATATACATCATTTGTTGGGAATATAAATAGATGTCCAATATCAAAAATGGAAATTCTGAAGAAGAATTATATTTATAATAAATTTAATTTATTTTTGTTTTGTCATCCTAATATAGAGCCTTATTTACAGCAATGCTAAAGATTCTCTTCCTGAGGGAGACGGTGTAGCTCTTTTGATATTTCAAATAATTTCACAAATAAACAACAATTGATGGCAGTGATAATTTGGTCATACGTTAAGGCTTGTGCTTTCTGTTACAAATAAACTAGCGCTGTGGCATAGCATTTCCCTGAGAAACGTGAAATGTCAGTGAAATTTTTTATACTCTATCATCTAAATGTAATATATCGGAATAATGTTAAATATTTAAGCGTTAAATGTCAACATTACGGCACAAGTTTGCAGCAGTTGCATAGCTGTGCTAGAGATGAGAGAACACCACATAAGACTAGATAATTTTCAGCTTGTGATTGTGGTTTAGTAAGCAAAAACAAATTACTGCGTGTATCTTGTAATAATCTTAACAGTCGTCATTGAATAATTGCTCGAGAAAAGTGGGGCAATTATATTGTAAACAGACTAAAGTAAAGATGAAATTAAAGTGAAGAAGAAGAAGAAGAAGAAGAAAAGGAAGAAGACAAGTAAAAATGTTGTAAGATTCTAATAAATAACTGAAGTACTCAAATATTGAAGGATGCCTTTTATGATTTTCAAAATACACAAACAAATATGGATTTTATAGCATTATTTTTATCACAAGTTTTAGAATGTTATAAATTATAAACTCAAGAATCTACATTATATTTACATCATATGTACTACAAAGTTTTATGAGAGTATGGGCATCTATGAGGCCGAAGAAACATGAAAGGTTGCAAAATGAGTATTTGTTTATTGGTGTTCTTTCGCTGAAGGAAACTTGCCTGAAAGTCGCGAATAAGTGCCCAATTGCTGGATACGTCGACTAGGAAGCCAGTTCGTAGGAATCTACTCAATAGGCGCGCACGCTTTAAACAGTCCGGCAGTGCGACCTCTAGAACAGGAAGCCTGAGCCCCCTTTGACCACCGCAGACAGATCTGCACGTGCGGTGGAGGTGCCCGAAGCTGCACAATGTGACCGCAACCGTAACCTCAGCCACTCCTCACAAGGGCGCTACTCCAGCCGCATTGAGGTCGAGCACTAATGAAATTTCTAGTCTAGAACAGTTCGATGAATAAACCTGGAACTAGTTAATCATAAATGAAGGAGTCGTGTAACAAAACCAGTCTTTATCAGCAGCGATATGAATGGATGGCTTCACTATGTACGATAAATTAAATAAAACTATACAATAAACAAAGTCATTTTATGGCAGTATTTGTAACATCAAATCAGCCACAATAAAATACACTAAAGTAAAATTACCCAATTGGACAAAAGAACCCAAATCTATCTCTTAAGTCAATAATTTTAATGTTATTCTTCGATTTTTCTATGGTAGCCGATGACACAAGGTCATTGTTACATCTCTTTTCTTATAAAATGAATATTTTTAGTTAATTCGCAAACGTCCTCCTTAACGGGGCTTGTAATCTCAGACATGTGCTTATTACTGTTTAAAAAATTCATTTTATAAGGTAGGAGATGTAACAATGACCTAATGGCATCAGCTACTCCAGAAAAATCTAAGTATAGATCTTCGCGCGCATCTCAGCCAGTGCTGTTTCAAAACCTTATTTTTAATTGTTTAGAGCAGGCATGTCAAGGTCGCGGACATGGTTACGAGCTTCGTGAATCTCGCGGGCACTGCGTCCAGAACAACTGCCGCGAACTTGACACCAGGCTCATGCCATTCCATTGGAGAAGTCTTGAGTTATTGCCTTAATATGAGTGACTATAAATCTTATTTCCTGTACTGTAATAAATTCATTAATATTTGAAATTTTCAATTGAGAAAAAAAATTTTCACTTCAAAAGATTTCGACTTCCCGTTTATTTAAAGAGTGCAATAATTGCATTCATAATGATTCCGTTATTTGGAGTAGCATAAAGCGCAGGAATTTTCTAACAGAATTCTAAACAGACATCGATTTTTTATAATCAAGTACTTTTAATTCATATTTTATGCACAAACTTGTTAGTTATGAAATTTATATGTTGCATTTATAGATAACTGCATCCTGAACATGTTGAAATATTAAATTTTAAGCTTAATTTTTTTTTTGCTATTTAAGTAAAATAAAGTGGGCTTCATGCAATTCTTAATAATACGCGTAATTTAATCAAAACCTTATTCTAAATCGTCTTTAATAACAACTCATTAGTTGCTTTTCCAAAAACGCCGTTGAAACGAGAAGAAAAACTCCCAAGTCTGAAGTAGATAGACACAAGAGAGACGTACAAAATCCTAACCTCGCCACAAATGAAGTCATTTATTTATTATACAAAACCATGCCATTTCTCGACATATCTATATCTTAATTTACGTGTTTGTGCCGATTAACTACAAAATACGTTTATCGATGGAAGCAGTTCAACGACATTATCCGACACCAATCGCTTTATTATTCATGTAATGTAGTACTTGAGAAATAAATCCTACTAAAACGCATTCGAAACAGAGATGGCGATATTGATAATGACTCGGCTTTGGCATTTTCGCTTGAAAGTGCTTTCCACCGAGCAAAGGAGGTGAGAGAGAAGGGGAGTGAGTAGAGGTCCCTAAAGGAGCTGACGTCAGCCGCCTTCCGGAAATCCTCCTTTCGGCATGCCTCCGTGGCGGGATCCCGGGCCGCCCGCCGGGAATCATGCCGCTTCCTCGCATATTTTATAATACATACCTCCGCGGAAACGACGCCGGTTCGCTGCTGCCGCCAGTTTCCGCCTCGCGCGCGCGCGCAATTATTTTTATTACGGCGTAAATCAAAGGGCTCCCTGTGAATGCTTTCTCTCCCTCCGCCCGGCCTGCGAGGAAGGCGACGTTGGAAATGAAAGGCGAAGATGGCGGCGGCGGCGGCAGCGACGGGTGCGGGCCGGTGGCGGGGACTGAGAACGAGAGCAGAAAGGGTGTTAGGCACTTTTCATGTGGCGACGGTGCCCGAGAAAGGAGTGCAGAAAAGAGGCATGGCCCGGAGAGATGAGGCAGGGGTGAGGGACAGTGTGTGTGTGTGGGTTGAGAGATCGAAATCAAAGTGGCGAACGGCGTCAGGGTGAAGACTGGGTGAAGACTGGGTGAAGACTGGGTGAAGACTGGGTGCAGACTGGGTGAAGACTGGGTGAAGACTGGGTGAAGACTGGGGAAGACTGGGTGAAGACTGGGTGAAGACTGGGTGAAGACTGGGTGAAGACTGGGTGAAGACTGGGTGAAGACTGGGTGAAGACTGGGTGAAGACGGGTGAAGACGAAGTGAAGACTGGGTGAAGACGAAGTGAAGACTGGGTGAAGACGAAGTGAAGACTGGGTGAAGACGAAGTGAAGACTGGGTGAAGACGAAGTGAAGACTGGGTGAAGACGAAGTGAAGACTGGGTGAAGACGAAGTGAGGAGCGAGGAAGGAGAAAGACGCTTGTTAAGGGCGAGAGAAAGGGCACGGGATGGATGCAATGAGATGGTTCCTGGCTGCGAAAGGCGAGTCGCCTTTCAAGACGTATTGCCGGCTTTGTGGTGCTGTTGCTGATACTGGCGAAGGAAAGCAAACACCCACAAAGAAATAAATGTCAAGGAAACTAATGTTCACACTCATCGCGGCAAAACAGCGGCCAAACACCTGGGAGAGAATTCTGCGCGCTCCCATTTTGAAACGGCAATTTCTTCACCCTGAAGAAACTCTTTGTTCAAAAAGAAATCTAAGAATCTAGGCTATGTTAAAGTATTCTTCCAATCATTGAAACTTTAATGCTATCGAACTAAGCAGTGTTTTTATTACGAATTTCCAACTTATCTAATTTAGAAACCTGATGCAAGTACTCCACACACTGAAAAAGAAATTGTTCATTTATACAAACAAAATAATAATAGTTTTCCTAAAGAGTAAAGTCCTAATGGAAAGCTCTGTATCGTAATGAGAACCATTTATCGTTTAAGATTTTACAACGCAAGTAACCAAGATCCGAGAAGATCCGATCTATTGTTTCTGAATCTCAATAAGAACATTAAATATTGGTTCAATATTCTTATATATAATAAAAAATACTGCAATGGATTGTGTGAAAAATTTACCATTAGCTAACTTCAATAATATGTGCTGAATTGATCTGTATCACTGTATAACCGCAAGTTTTATTTAGGTTAATTACATAATATTTAATAAATTCATTTTTTATTTATAAATTAAAAACAAAAATGTAAACATTGTTTCGATATAGAGGCAATATATTCGCTAGTTTGGTCGATAACAAAAGAAAGCAAAAATTAAAATTGCTTGTATTTAAGTTTTTTTTATTCTGAAACTATAAGAGTTTTCTAATATTCGATCATATGATGAGATTGCATTCACTTCATAATGTTTTGAAACATTTTACATTCACTGCATGTCCACGTATGAGTAAATTGCCGACTTTCGTGTCGTGTATGAGAAGGCGGAAGCCTTATCCCCGTTTTGGCACTTAGGGCTGCGGCTTCTCCCTTAGGTTACGGATCTCTCAACCATCATTGATAACCCTCCTCTGTGAGACATAAGGGAAATACAATCAGTTACCATGTATCACCTTCCAAACCAGTTTCTTTATACATTATTTTTGACAATGATACCTTACCCTAAACCAACTATCTGCAGCCGATGTAGTGTGCCTCGACATACTTCCTAACTAGTGACTAAGGAGACGGACCTACGATTCCCTCTCACAACCGATAACGGGAAAGTTCTCATCCCGTGACGGCAGGTTTCCAAGTTAGGAGTGACATGTATCTCCGAACAATCATTTCTCTCCAAACACTTTCTTTCATCAGAGTATTTCTTGAACGGTAAAATATAGAATTTAGAGTTTGACCAATTGCAAGTAACAGATTTAATATTTAATTGATGACAAAAGATATATAAAATAGACAAAAACAGACAAAAATAGGCAAAACCGAGAGATTTTAGAAACATTTCTAACACACCAAACAGTAATTTATGAAACAAAAATCAAAAGGGTTTTTTACCTTACGAGTCCATAAAATAAATCTATTTTCTTCACCTTCCCTTCGGCAAAACTATATATAACAATCTCATTGAATATATACGAATTTGGGTTTGTGATCTTAAACCAGGAGTCTCTGGTTTTTCATTTCTAACTTTTTTCATGTTTAAGATTTTGTTTTTCAAAAGTCAGAATATTGTTCAGGCTATGTATAGGAAAAAATTCCCGCAAATAACAGAACACTCTTATTCGCTACGTCACATTTACTCCACAACACAAGAATAAATCTATCATACGCATAGCCGAACTGAAGCCAAGCATGGAATCGCGGGCAATGGAATGTATGCTTCCATGGAAACCCCGTAATGACAAGTGCTGCGCACGTGGCAAACTTCCCTTTGCTCCTGTGAGTAGTAGGGTTTCAAAACCAACAAAAGGGAATACGCTCCAGCTGGGGATACGTGCGTTCTATACTTTCTGGATGCGTCAGCGTGTCCAGCGGCTCCCAGTATCAAATCATGTTCTACACGACCCGTAGTTTTAGTTTTATTACACCTGAGCAAATATATCCATACCAATTCTTGCCAAACTGGTCTTTCTATCTGTATTCATAGTTAAAATTAATACGTACATGAATTAGGACTCAGATCTCAGAGCTGAAGAAACCGTACATTAATGCACTTCTCCCCGTAGTATGTCACACACTTTAAACAGTTTTTGACAATAAATAAATAGTCCCTGCCCGAGAAAACAATTTCTAAAACGCAGCCCATCTTTTCCTCCTCAGTACTCCACTCTTTTACATTCATCCACTGACTATTCTTCGATTTTTCTATGGTGGTCGTTGACCTTAGGTCATTGTGACACCTCTTTCCTTATAAAATTAATATTTAGTTAATTCGTGAATGTCTTTCTCAACGGTGCTTGTAGACTCAGAAATGTGCTTTCTACTGTTAAAAAGATTCATTTTATAAGGCAGGAGGTGTAACAATGACCTAATGTCATCAGCCACGCAAGAAAAATCGAAGTATAGCATGTAACTTCCGGGATAGCAGACCTATAGAGCGCTCGGACCATTCTAAAAACATTGATCATTAGCTTAGGCCCCATGTATTCATCCTGTGAACGTGTGCTGGCAGATTACGAAAAATAAAGAAGTCGATTTGGTGAAGAAATAATACATGCAATAATAATGCAACCTCAAAACACACACACATATGTGGAGAGGGCGTCGCTCGACAGTCCTCGAAAAGCAGTTTCCCTGATCCTATCGTGACTAGAACAGAATGACTATACTCTGAAACCTCTCCTGTTAAAAGACCATCCTTCTCAACGACCGATTTTCTTGAAAAAGGCATTGAAACCCTCATATTGTATGCAAATTATCCCTTGTTAACAGACCACCCTCTCCCCAACTACTGACCATCCCCTTAATACCAATTTCCTTAATATACACTTTTTAAAAGTTAACTTTCAGGAAAAATTTATACAGTACACCGAATTTTCTGTAGTTAAAATGAAAATTGGAGATGTAAAAAGTGCGATAGCCTCTGTATCTCATCTTCATTCTTTGAGCTATCGGAGTGCGGGAGGATCCGGTAACCAAGTAAGAACTAAACCACGGCCATTCATATGAAATCACGGCGGCTCGTTCTAACTGTTTCCTTACTTTTATTGAGACGGCAGCAGTAAATGTGACCTCACGTTAATTCTTTGAATTAACTGAGACTTCCTTACTGTATCTTCCAGAAAGAACATCTGGTGCGATACAATATTAATATCAGAAGTCAGGGTTATGGCCTTGCGAGTGTTATGCCGGGATCTTAAGCACCGCTCTCGTCCAAGATTTAGAGCTTAACATACCGTCATCCAGCCATTCGTAACACCAGTACTCGTGCGTTGGACTCCGTCCAACACAATTGTTAAGGAGTTTATTTTTCTCATTAACATCATTTATATATTTTTCTTATATATCTGTGCTTATATTATAATTGAATATACCATAGAAAGATACGTAAATAATTAGTTGCAAACCATATTGAAGATTTTATTATATTCCCGTCACTCGCGCGGCCATTCGTAGCACGAGCACACGCGCGTTGGACTACGTCCAACGTCCGCAATATTTAGTTATAACATTTATGTTTTTGCACACTAACGAATAAAAATGCATAAACACATTTAAAATATTAAACATTCTCATATTACAGAAAAAACATCATTTTTATCAATTATATAAAAGCACCGTTCTATACACCAGTACCCGCATGTTGGATTCTATCAAACAGGCACAGATTTTACTTCAGGGTATGGCGACACTACGCATAAGAGAGAAAAGTTTATCGACATCCTTTCCAGATACCATTCGTGGAATAGAAGAATTGTTTTTGTACGTGGAAGGCTAACATTCCTTTCTTAACAAGAAAAGAAACTTCTGTTTGACTCTATCCAACAGCGCGAGTGACGGAGTGTTAAAGTTTCTTTAATTATGTAAAGAATGCGAGAAAAGATTTGAACTTTTGCAATTGTCGAGAATTCAGAAAATTCAATGAAAATGAGACTTGAGTCATTTTTAAAGATTCCTTGCTCGATCCGAGAATCAAAGGAATCAAATATTTTCGAGTGCTCTGTCTTTCGAGCCTCTTATTCCAACATTGCTTCTTTCTTTCATCAAGTCACTCGTAATTCCTGATTACTCGTGTGTTGTCTCCCACTCTATCTCACGCATTATCCTTCTAACCTGATCAAATCTTTCCTGTCCTAATTAGACGGCGGTGGAACATAGTGTTTGATTGTTTGATTATTACAGATTCCAAGCGCTTCAACTGCTAAGGTCATTAAACCCGAAAGTTTAGTTCATGACTTTTGTTTGGGAGGTGGCGATGATCTTGCCCCACTGGGTGACGAGATCCGGCGCCTAACTACCGTCGACTAGCGGGGATTTCCCCAATCAGGTACCCCCACGAGCGGGGCACCGTCCCAGCCGGGACAAACTCTGAGCGCCCGAACGGTCTCCCGGCATGTGTAGTAGTGTAGTGCATGTAAGAAGGTGTGTGTAAGTAAGGGATAGGTTAGGACAAGGAATGAGTAAGAAAGATTGCGTGCGGTCCGTGGCCCTTTCTTAGGGTACTGTTCCGGCATTCGCCATATTGATCGGAGAAACCATGGAAACGATAAGAGCCGCCGGCCGCTAGCATTCTCCTCCAGACCTGACCCATCTGGCTAGTGTCGAAAATCCTGCCACCGTCGGGGCTCGAATCCTAGGACCTCACGGTCAGAGGCACTGCAGTAACATCAGTTGATGCATTGAGCAACTTCTTCCGGCCATAGAGTTTGAGATATGTCCTATCTTCATCTCTTACTTACATACACTACACTATTACACATGTCGGGAGACCAGCTGGGAGTTTGGAGCTTGTACCGGCTGGGGCTGTGCCTCGCTGGTGGGAGATACCTGGTTAACGCCAACACGCAAGGCAACGGATAGGTTGTCGCCGGATCTCGCCATCCAGCAAGGGAAATTACTGCCACCTCCCACGTTAAAAACCATGTACTATATTTACGGGACTAATGACCAGAGCCATAGGGGCGCCCTTAAGCACTAATCAATCAATTAAATCATTCGCTGCCTAGGTGTGACTGTACGTTCCACTTGCTCGCTAATACCAGGCCAAGCTGATTGATGACGCAGACTGCGGTTCTAAGATACAGTAGTAAGAATACCTTGAGTGTAAGGGCAGGTGGAATCCAAATGTTGTAGAATAAGGAAACCTATTTTAAGTCGTGGTGACCGTACAACAGGCCGAGCCGGCCCCAACCGACAAGACGTTCATAGCGCACCCTCACTTTCGCCGTGGTTCACTAAAGGCCGGTCGGGGTATACCTACATGTACAAATGTAAAAAATCTTGATGTTAAAAAAATTATTCCAGAAAAAATAAACTGTGAATCGCCCAGAGCGGGTCTTCCATGGCTGTTTCAGAACAAGTTAGTTTGTTGACTCAAAACTGTTCCTGCAGATCGCTCGGGCGTGAGAACACCTTGTGACTCCTTTTGATCACATTTTGAATCATACTACTCGAGTCTCCACCTTCTGTTCAGTCGAGACGTACGCTTATCCACACGTCTTCGTCAATTTCATGCTCGATATCCTCTTTACCGCCAGGCTTCCTTTTCAAAGATCAACCGCTCCGACAGATTCCTCCGAAACCACGAAATTGGCGACGTTCTCGTTCTAGGAATTCGGGATAGCTCTCCGCCGGGAAGCGAAGACGTGTAAGCTTGCCTCTCAGCACTACGTCAGTCGTACCAATGCTAACTCGCGCGTTTGATAGCACTGGACGGATGCAAGCAGATGTTTTGGATTTCCAAGGAAGCTGAATGTCCCGAATACAAGGTTGAATTCCCTTCATCGATATTGTTGATGTTTTGAGTAAGAAAACTCATCGTTTCAAGTTGACTAACATATCAATGACCAAGCATCAAGTAAGTGTAGTGAATGGTATGGATAGTGTTTGAATGTGCACTACGTAAAATAAATTGTGTATGCTTTTTGGTAAATTTAGTTATTAAAGTTTTTTTTGCTTTCTTCTTCGATGAATGTCTATAGTTTATTAACTAACGCAAACAGTTCTACTTTAAATTTTAGACATTCAGATGGAATTTAATATAGTACTTTGCGATTACATTGTAGGTTTTGATGACGTAACGTTACGGTTACCCCGTTTAGCTATCTTCAGACATCTGGTGTGCAATTGTACATTTTAAAAAATTACAGTTGTATGATATTTTATTATTCGTTTAGTCAAAAACTGTATGTGACGTATGGGGGACAAAAATCATCTGCGCACGCTTTCTTGAGTTTCAGAATCCCTTCCCAACTATTTAACTATTAATAGTTGAAAGATGAAAAAATTGTAATAATAATAATAATAATAATAATAATAATAATAATAATAATAATAATAATAATAATAATAATAATAATAATAATAATAATAATAATAATAATAATAATAATAATAAATTTAAAAAAGCGAGAGATTAACATATCAAAAACTAGATATTTTCGTTGCCGAATTATGGAAATCTTATTTGTTACGGTAAACGAACGGATTTGATTTTTCTCTATTGCTAACAAATAGAAACTCACCCTAACCTCTACTACCACTACAAGCACCAGGAAAGCTCAACAAAATGTGCGCATAGTGAAGCTACATTTACGTCCAGAATCAAATCAAGGGGCCATCTCAGCATTTGCTCAATGGGTCAGGGAATCGGGACAAAAACCCTATCAAAATGGTCATTGACCCGGAAGCTGAATTGCATTATTTGTTACAGGCATATTGAGTATTTTGTTTTTAAATTATACAATGCAAATGTAAATTAATTCATTATACTATATCTTGGTTTTATTAAAGTAAACATTATTTTTCTTTTTGACGATCAGTAAAGTCTCTAACTGTAAAGTCTCTAACAGTTTTGCAGCAGAAAAGATTTTACTTTTAATTTAAATTTGTGTACCAATTTTAATTGTTTAATTTCATCTGGCAATGCGTTGTAAAGTAATGTATATTGTATGTGGATTTCTTGTAGTCTGCAGTTGAAACTGACACTTCATGAACATGATTTCTACGTCGAGTGTTATAACTATAAATATCAGTATTACATGAAAATAAGTTCCCACCGTTTAGTAAGTCAGTTTTGACAAATACTACAGACTCATAAATGAATAGGCAAGGCAATGGTAATGGTAAGATTCCAATCTCAATGAAATATTTAGACACTGTTTTCATCTGTTTATTTCGAACGTTTTTTTAATTCCAGTTTCAGAACTATCTATTTACACTTTAAGGATAACATACTTAGAATCTAACCCTCCGGACTTTCGTTTTAACGAACGCATCGATAATTTCGTCCAGATTCGCTCTCAAGGAGTTGCTTACCTTGTTCTCTATGGACAAAATACTCAAGTCCGCCAAAATTACCGTAATTTTGAAAGCAAGATGTTATGGTTAATAACGCCAAAAGCTTTCGAAAGATTTAAAAATATCCCAATGGGTTCTTCATTTTAGTCCATTGATGAAGCAACATCTTTAAGGAAAGAAAAAATGGCAGTTTCCGTAGATTTTGATTTCCTGAAACCGTGTTGTGAGTCTGAAAACGCTTCGTTTTTGCTGAGAAAAGTTTCCAATCGCTTATAGAAATGCCTCTCTAATATTTTTGAGAAAACTGACCAAAGAGAAATTGGCCGGTAATTTTGAATGTCATTTTGTTCCCTTTTTTAAAAAGTGGCTTAATTTTTGCTGTTTTGAAAATATCTGGAAATATTCCTGTGCACAAGGAAGCATTGAAAATGTGAGTTAATGGGTGTATAATAGCAGGTGCACACGTTTTTAATAAACAATCCGGAAATTCTTCTAAACCAGATGAATATTTATTTTTTAGTTTACTGACTATTCTGAGGATTTCGTTGGAGGACGTTTCGTAAATAAACATCGTGCCGAAATTTCTTTGAGAAACATATGATGTTGAATTTTGTGGTTTTTGTCACTTCATGAGATCAACCGCAATTCTGGAAAAGAGTTGGTTGAAGATTTTCGCATCTTTTTCTGGATTACTTTTTTCTCTTTCATTATCCTTTAAAACAACATTCTCTACGAAATGTGATGACGTGGTCGTATTTTTTACGATGTTCCACATTGCTTTAGTTTTGTTTCTAACGTTCAAAATATCCTCATTATTTTTCATTATTTTTGCCTAAACTATTATTTTCCTTAAAATTCTGTTATATTCTCGGAAGTAGACGTGGAAACCGGGCAACTGTAACCTAGATTATTCGTTATGGTGTTTAGAAGTAAAGTAGAGCATACGTTTATTTTTACACGTTCTAATTCCTTGTGTGATCCAAGTATTACGTTTTCGTGAAATGTTTAATTTTCTCTTTCCAATGGGAAAGCACGCGTTAAAGAGAGCTTTGAGAAAAGCTTTGAAAAAAAATCATACTTTTCATTTGTGTCAATAGCGTTATAAACTGCCTCCCATGATTCTTTCAGCAAGTAGTCCGTAAATAATTTTATGTTAACTGTAGTAAATGCTCTGCACATGCGTGTTTTACTTATTATGTCAGTATTTATATTATTAGTAATTGTAAGAATTTGTGCATTGTGGTCACTGTAATCTAGATTATTCGTTATTATTTCATATCTAGTTGTGGTTTTGTTAATTATAATTTGATCTATTGCTGTTTGTGATTTAAGATTATTCCGTGTAGGTACGTTCACTGTAATATCAAAATTAAAATAATGAATTAAATTGAGAAACTGCTCTTTTTCGTGGGATTCGCCCAGAAAATCAATATTGAAATCTCCACATACAACAATGGATTTAAAAGAGAGATTACTAATTTTGTTCAGAGTTATCTCTAGATTTTCTAAGAAATTGAAATAATCTAAAGCTCGCTTTGCTGGAGGTCTGTAGATGCAAAGTAAGATAATTTTGACCGTAGTAAGATGTACGACTGTTATATCAAAAACTTTTTCAACTGCATATAAATTGAATTCTGACGAGAAGGTAGAATCAATATTATTTCTTACGTCAATACACGAGCCTCCGTAAGCGGTGCATTTTAATATAAGCAGTATTACATTTAAATATAAATATATGTTGACAGAAGCGTACCTTTTTAAAAAACTAGAGTTGGAATTATTAAAACTATACTAAAATATTTTCATTATATACAATGTGAATGTCTGAAGATGGCTAAAAGTTGTAGCCAAAATGTTACGTCATCTAGTAAGTGCAATTAATACGCTGAAAATATTGTTAATAATTTAATATACTCGTATAAATTTCTATTCTTGGAACATAAACAAGAATGTTACTTGTCGCCTACGAGAATAACTAGTTCATATATCAATGTAAATCAAGAACTGATACCTACTTCATTAAGTATAGAATTTACAACGTGCCTTGTTCTAATGTTTAACATAAATTTAAGCAAAAATTGCAATTACTTTCGAGAAACAAATTTCCAGTTTTTCCATCAACTAATGAATGTAAAGTACACTATAGAATATACAAATAATAAAGACTAGAGAGAAATAAGTGAATTTCCAAAACTTCGAAAAGTAATATTTGAATTATTAATAAACACATCAAACATGGAAAACACATATACACGTCGGAGAAAACTTCTCACACATCCTTGATGGAATTGAGCTAAAATAATGTTTATAAAATCATTTAAGATGACAAGATGAAAGAAAAATTTCCACAAGATAGTAAAAGCGAAGTACAAATAGTAAAAGCGAAAATAAGTTGGGGCAATAAGTAAGAGTTTAACAAACCAAAAACTTGGTCATGCGGAGTGAGAGAATTCCAAGAGTAGTACGTCAGACATACCAGATTACTGCTGGTTGATTAGCACGAGCAATTAGCAACAAAGTACTCTTAACAAAGGAGCAGATTTTCAAATCGCACGGACATATTTATGAAAACAAAAAATAATGAAATGATGAGACAAATATTAGCGATTAAAGATTAAAGATAAAGACACAAAGCAAACATTACAATCTGAGAGTTAGTACAAACATCCTAGCGAACGCAAAGAATGAAGAAACCGCAGAGTCCCGAAGAAAAAAGGCAGAACGAGAGGGGATTCCGCGAGTAGAACGTGAGAGACATACAAGCCGCGAGAAAATGAGCACGCGTCAATAGCACCAAAGTGCTAAAAGAACAGACCGCGAAAGGGCGCGTGTGCGCTATTGCGTGGGATGGCGCCCGCCACGCAAAGGCCAGAAAGGCGTTGCGCGTCATTTCAGCAGCCCCATTTCGCCCAGCTAATTGGCACGTGGACGAAATCTCTTCATTATACTCCGTTCCATTCGAGAAACTGCCGTTTCTAATGGGCACGTTAAAACTCAGTTTTAAAAGAGGATAGTTGGATAACTGCGCGAACAAAATTTTAAAATAGCCATAAAAACCGCCGAAATGAAATTTCTTACCTTAAAAATTCTCCGTGGCATTATTTTTACAGCCTCGTCGTTTAACGAGAGGCAGAACTTTCCTGTGCGTTTTAGTTCCTTTTTTTTTCATTTTGAAGGGAAAGGTGACGTAAGAGGCAGGATAAATTTCCCCTGAAAATACAGCATCGCCTCAGAGATGGAAGAGGATTTCACGATCCCATCGTATCACCGGTATAGGATGATAAAAAATTTGCTCGAGATCTGCGGAGCTCCTGATCAGCGTAACGAAGACCAGAAAGGCATTAATTTTTATTTCTAGTTTATTACCCACTGCATCTTGTGGAAGAATTCTGTGCCAGAACAAATTTTAACAGATGGATTGGAATTCCTTCATTAATTCAACACTAATGCAAATTCAGTTATAGGTAACAGTGATCCAAACGCTCACATACAGATAATCAAGTGGTTACAATGAAGATACAAAGAACGGAATTGAAATATATCAATCACAATTTTGTACTTTGTTATCAGTCACTGTATAGCACTATATAGAAGTCAGCATTATATAGAAGAGTAAATAATAGTTTAAAGTAAGCGAGAATGAAACATGCAAATATATCTAGAAAATTATTGTTTAACAGTAAATATAATGCTACAGGACAAATCAAAGGTTTTGACAAGGACTACTGGACTTTAGATCTATATAATAGAACATTGTGATTGTTCAATAGGAAAATACAATTCAACTTTGCCAGATTTTAACCACCTGGTAAGATCTTTTTCCTGAGCTACCCATCCACAGAGTGGGAGGTTTTTGCTCTGGATAAAAATGTAATAGCTTAAACAATAATATAATAATATATTATTATTATTATTATTATTATTATTATTATTATAGCCGTCGTCTGAGCCAAGGAGGCTGCAGGTTCGAGTCTTATTTAGGCATGGTTGTATTTGCGATTGCCCTTTCACCTCTCATCATCATCATCATCATATCAAATAATTCGTAATTGAAGGCTTAACAATCTTTTATTTATATGAAAACACTATTGTATTTACGATTTCGCGCGATGTTTTTTTTTATTTCTGTTGTTTTTAACGTGTTAGTTGTCCGACTTTCACGTGTTCCCGAACTGTTCGCCATCTATTCCCACATGTCCCCTACATGTCCCTCAAAACTCGTAATCTGTCAGTTTATCTGGACTAAAAAGGTCGTGACGCAACGTAACATGCAAACCTGGTTTAAAGGCCAAAGACGCATCACTTCCGAATATGCACGATTATAAGTTATGTTGCAATCTGTTTTGTATGTTATAAACTGCTCACTTCTAAATTTTCGCCTTTGAAATCTGTTGGTGTGGGGCAGGGGTGTATTTATCTATCCGCCAGTAGTACTCTTATAGGGTTTTGGGTTGATTGTTTCTTATAAACTGCGAAAAATAATTTTGCGTTAGCCTAAAAAACGATTATAAAACATTAAATTATGATGATTTGCAACTTAATGCCAATGTCAAAAAAATACTGGGTGCTACAACAATGTATACAAGTTTACAATAGACACTAAAATAAATGTACATAAATGTTGAAGTCATTTTCAAAGTGTATATAAAGTCATAAGTGGTTTTGAAAGCGGATAATCTGTAAAAATAGTTCTTATTTATTTAACTACAGCCCGGCAATCGAAAAAATCTGAAAAGAATTCATAACAATTGGTGTTGAGAGGAAGTTTTGAACTTTCCAATCCTGTTCTAGGGTTCTAAGATATTAAACAAAATAACAAAAATAATTTTGCATATGTTTGAATTTGACACCGAGAAAATATTTTTCACATTTTTGACGAAAAGAAATAAAATAGACGTTTTTCGCTGTAGAGGGGTGATGTGGTGAGAGGGGACTAAGAAAAGCTTAAAAATAAGATTTTTGAAAGTTAAGTGAGAGTTTAACTAATCGTATAGTATTTGGTTTTAGGGAACATTTTACCATCCAATCTGGGGTACCCTTCAATAATTTCATTCTTGTCATTTTCAATTAATTACAGGAAAAAAATAAATCGGTACAACACTTTATTTCCATACAATTTAGATTGAAAGAATCTTTGAACATTTTGAGCCCTTTTGCTCAATATCATAGTTTGAAAAAATGGATAATAAAAGTAGACTTAATTGACGGCCCAAACAAGTAATTAAATCAAACGAAAACTACACAATTACAACAAATAAAAAATGTCTCATCTTTCACTTTTGTTATTGATTTCTATCTTGTGAACTATTTTATTTCCAAAAATCTTGAAATACAAAAGATACGAGTATTTCAGAGTTTTAATCCACATCTTCTTCCTCACAATTTTCCAACTGATCGATGCTCATGGGCATCTGCCCACTGTTCGATTTCTTCATTCCTTCGTCTTCCTCGTTCAAGTCAACACTTAGTGTCAAGTCGGTAGAGAGCGTGAACTTTTCCTTCAGGTGCCGTCCCCGTTCTCTACCTCGCAAACCATGAAAGTCTAATGCTGGGGACGCAATCTCGGTTCGAGGATCCCGTCCCTGCACCGTCCGTGAACCTGCTGGCACCGACGACAGACCCACTTTTACTGCAGTCCGAATTGCGGAGCACTCCCTTCACACACAAATTACGACTCTTTCCCTTCGAGCGAATTAATGTGACATTAATTTTCTTTTTTATCAGCTTTTGCCATGATCTTTTTTCATTTGATATTTAATTTGCTTCAATAATTTTCTTTATCGCAATACATTTCGTTAATTCTCCTTTTTTCGCATGTGCATTTCCTTCCACTTTCTCTTTGTCTTTATGGTCTATTTATACTTACCGCGTTCTTTTAAAAGCATTTTTCTTTATATCATACACGGTCTTTTCTTCTGGACAGTAATAAAGCTCTTCGACTTTCAAACCGCGCACAGAGTTCATCTTTCTTCATAGACATCTACATTAATAATATTTTGATTGTTGTGTGATAATAACTATGAAAACTACGTTGGAAAGAAGGAGATGTTGTTAGTCATTCTTGTGTGTTGATTTTTAATTATAAGATAATTCTGTGTGGCAATGTTGACATGTATCCTTATTTTAAACAAAGTTTATATTTGAACCCGTGTAACACCTTCCACTCTCCACAGCCCTTCCCATGTCTTTGGCGTTGCACCCCAACATCACTGGGGCTGCGGTACCTCGCGCTGCCATTGCTCTCCCTCCCACGTTGTCCAAGCCTTCGTCACTATCAGGGCCATTTCATGTCAAATCGTACAAATGTAAGGAACATTTGACCACTATGTTCCAGATTTTTACATTTTTTCTGTATAGAGTATAAGCAAAAATATGAAACGTGTTTTTCATTGTTTTCCCAAATACTATTCTTCGACATGGCATTAATTTTCAAAATATTCGAAAAAAACTTAACTTTTCATCTCTAACTTAATCATTTTTCTTAATCTAAACATTTCTAAATTAATCATTTTTAAATCGTGTTGAAATTGTGAAAAAATTTAGTATTTTGCGACATTAAAAAACAAAAGACGTTCTTTCATTTGATGTTTATATTGAATTCCTTTTCTTCTAAATTCCAATTTTTGACCTATTTTATTTTTATTTTTTAAATTTCTTCCAAATCTCGACAGTTTAAAAAAATTGAAAATAAATACTACTGTAATCTCTGGCATCTACTTCGCGGTATAAACCATTCACTACAGTAAAGGGGCTAATGACCATAGCAGTCGACGTGCCCGATATATCAATCAATTGGCTGCCGCTGCTCCCGCCGTTCCCGTTATCGTTGCCGCCGCCACCCACTATTTTTTTGAATTATTATATTGCTTTTGTTGGACGTAAATAGGTCAGTTTTAGTATAAACTTTACATATGTTTGATAGGCTTACTTACTAACTTATATTTAAAACTTATTTCTAAGACTTAAATCTAACATAAGGTTGAGGATGCCCTATTGGGTCCTCTATTCTGAATCAAATTCGGAGAAGGTTTTGAGGAATATATTGTAGGGGTATCTGTTTTTTATTCTGGTATGGTTCGGGTTTTTAGCGAGTCTAAAGGTTGTAAGGGAAGAGATTTGAGGTAATTAATAATAAAAATTGGTGGCTATGTATGTGACGTGATGTTCAATGAGTTCTAAGTTGAGTTCTTTGTGAAGCTGATGATATCCGCCGCCCATAGCGCCACCAGCCGCTGCCTGCGCGCCCCGGGAGCGGGCGCCCGTTCATTGGGCGAACTGAGCGCGTTCCCGGGTGCGCGGGCCGCGCTGTAATCCGCTGATGCGGCACACGGCGACTTGGCCGCGGCCCGCGCCCGCCCGGAGGACGCAAGGCGGACAACCCTCAGAATTCAATCACGCACCTTGGAGGCATTAGACCCGGTACTTCTCCCAAACACGCACCAACACAATCGGCCATAACCGTGTTGAATGCGCGCTGCCTAACTTTATTTCTGCCAAAAGATCTTACACCGAGTTAGAAATGGTGGTCCAAAAATATTTGCAGCTCAGATCTCCACTGTTTAAGTTAGCAAAGAGGACAGAAGCCGTGAAATTGGCAATGTTTCATTACAAATGATAATGCTAAATACGATAACATAATGGATATTGGGAAGAATTTCATAACTGACACGCCGTCATTAAGAACAAGAGAAATACATCCCGTTTTACTGGTATAATGAATCAAAAATATATGTTCAAGAATTATTAAGAAATGTAAAGACACAAAAGTTATTACAACTGCTGATCAGTAAAGCAAACTCTCAAGTCCAGTAGAAATTTAACTAAGATAAATCAAGTCAGTGAAATCCACCCTGGGCATGGTTGAACGAAATTGCAACATTTAAAACTCCTAATAAACAGGAAAAATTCAAATTCTATTATTTCAAGAAATCAATTTCAAAGAAAAGGTCAAGACAAAATTATGAGGATATGTAACATACTTTTCTATTAGATGTTATGTTCTAATTAACAGAGGAGGAGCAATTTACATAAGAAAAGAGATTTTTGTATAGTTTTTACCACTTCAAACGTCGCTTGGAGCAGTTGTTGAAGTGAAAATAAATTTTACTATAACAGTTTATAATAGAACTTCCAGTCTATAGTCGTTTACGAGTTAGAGTTGAAGTTGAAAGAGTTAGAGTTGAAAATGAACAGTGTACCATTGACTGATGTTAAGGCAACAAAATTTTTAGGTCTCTCAATTCAGTCAAACCTTAAATGGAACGTCCATCTAAATGAATTGAACACAAAATTAAGTTCATTATGCTACGCGTTCAGAATTCTTGCAAATTCAATCAGCCTTCATACTGCTCGTTGTGTATACTTCGCGAATGTTCATTCCCGCCTGAGATATGGCATAATATTCTGGGGAAATACATCTTATAGCTCCCAGACTTTTAGATTACAAAAACGAATTGTACGAATAATAACCAAATCCCACCCACGTGATTCATGTAAGCCTCTCTTCATTAATCTAGGAATTCTACCATTACCGTGTCTTCGTATTTACGAATCAGTGGTTTTTGAAAAAAATGACATGCTTAACGGCGGGAATATATTTTCAGAAAATGCCGAAGTCTATTACTATAACACTCGACGTAGAAATCATTCATCAGGTGACAGTATCAACAGCTCATTACAAAAAATTCACATACAATACATGTACATTATTTTACACTTTGCCAGATGACATTAAACGATTAAATTCAATAGAAAAGTTTAAATCTCAAGTGAAATCGTTTCTGCTGCATAACTGTTTCTATACAATTAGAGACTATACTGAGCATCACAAGAAAAGTAACATTAATTTTAACACTGATACATAATGCATTATTTACCATTTGAACTGTGTAAATAACCTGTAACAACAATTGTACTACAGCTTCCGGGTCAAGGACCCCCATCTCGATCAGGTTTTTCGTCCAGTTTCCCTGATCCATTGAGCAAATGCTGAGATGGCCCCTTGTTTTGCTTCTGGACATAAATGCAACTTCGTTTTCTGTGCACGTCTTCTAGAATTCAGTGGGAAATACTATTCAAATTATCGTTTCCATGTTGTCGCGGCAGGAAGTAATAAGAGCCAAAATTTACTGCTAATTTATCCTTGAAAATAGAGTTTATTACATGGGAGTTTTTTTTATTGTTTTTTCCTTTCCAAATTCAAAATTTATTGCTTATTTATTTTTAAAACCTTTAAAATTCAGAAGTCCTTCAGAATACTTGGAGGCACTGACACTTCCAACAATTTATAAGGAACGTTAGAAAAAATTAACCATCACAATGATCTCTTTAATCTCGACACTGGAATTGCAACATATTTTAATATTAGTAATAAAACAGTTTGTTAAGCATTGTATCTTCTAATATCGCATCAACAATTTCCAGGGAATCAATTCAAAACTACACGAGAATGATCATTATCCTATGACTATAAATTGGGCAGACCAGCAAGCAACTACCAAACCAGAATTAGCCTACACGCACCATCAACAGAGTTAAAAGGCCCCTCTTTCAAAATATTGTAGGCAATAACGTTGTCACGTTTAACTATCTAGTACCGCCTCAGTCATATCAAATGAACAGAACAAGTAGAGATTTTATTAATATATGATCATAGATGCAGCCAAAGTTAGAAATTCCCCAAATTTTCAGGGAAAGTAATAAATCATGTGCCATGGTGGAACAAGGAATGTTCAGAAGCAATTAATATCAAAAGGAGCTCAGAAAAATCACGAAAAGAAAACCGTCGAAACTAATATTGTCTACTTGCTTACAAGAGAGAAAGCTCGTAAAACCTTTAAGCCTACACTAGTTCAGCCATGTAACAATTTATTTCCTCCATATCAAATGTTAATAGATGGGTATGAAAAACACCACTTCCTCCCAGGATATGAGTTACTTACCCACCGACTCCTTTGCAGGAAATTCAAGTAACTCACATTACGAACAATCACTGCTAGAGCATAACGGAGATCTGGAAACTAGCCATTCCATATGCGCGAACTCTTCTATGATGTTAACGCTAGAAAAACCTTCGCACTAGAACCGGATGACATACCCTATATTTTCCTCAAGAATCTTTCAGTAAAATATTTGAAATACCTTCTTCAAATATATAATATCATGTGGAAAATGCACTCCTTCGTAATGGAGAGAAGCCATTGTAAATACGTTACCTAAATATAATAAAGATCACTCAAACCGAACGAACTTCCGGACCATTTATTTAACCTGAAATGCATGTAAATTTCTAGAAAAAATAGTAATCGCCTGCGATGGATTCTAAAGAAACTGATTTCATCGTACCGAAGTGGATTTGGAGCATTCCTTTCAAACAGTAATAATTTACGTAGTTTAATCTTTCAAATATGCGACGCATTAGCTATGAATCAACATGTTATAACAATTCCATTGGACATTGAGGAAGGATACGTAATAGTTTACAAAAAGAGATAACTCAGAATTCACTCACGGTCGGAAATCAAAAGCAACATAAACTTGCATTGAAAAGTCTCTAAAACACAGATTGCTCAGAGTAAGATTGCAAGATAAAACTTCCAAACTTGAATGAATAATCAATGAGTTGCCACAAGGCTCAGTTCTTAGTGTAACTTTATTTCTCATTGCCATCAAGGAAGTCATCAGCGTAGTAAACGCCTCAATCAAGATATTGCTTTTTGCAGACGATATCTTAATTCTCTCTTCTAGAATAAATATCCTAGTAACTGCACAGTCCCAAAAACACCAAATGAAATTGTTAATAATTATTGGGAAAACTCTACCGGATTCACCATCTCGAAAACCAAATTTGAATTAATGGAATTTACAAGAAGTGTGTGTGTGTGTGTGTGTGTGTATGTATGTATGTATGTATGTATGTATATATATACATACATATATATATATATATATATTATTCATGTAGTAACGACTCTCGTGATAACGAGGTACACGTTGACAGATCACTTACTTTCCAAAGCTACGACAATCCATTTCCATCCTATTCAACCATACTACAAAAAAATTGGTAACTGAAATCCCTCGCCTTATCTCCAACTCAAACAATAACATTTACCCCCATTAGCTGATTACCACAAACAATTCCATAATTCCCAGAAAATTTATACAGACGGCTCAAATCGTGATGTGAAATCTGGTTGTGTAATCATCTCAAACTCATCCTCTATTGAAGAGTTTCTTCCGACTACGAGTTTACTTCATGTTCTCCTGCAAGCATGAGCTGAACTAAAAATTATCATGTTCAACTTCCATTATGTAGACAGCCCCACCATTTTTATCTCTCTGGCTCTTTGAGGACACTGAAAGCAAATCGGATAGAGGTATTCAAATAATGTCATCATCCATAAAATTCAAGGGTTCATATTTAATCTTCAAAACAGACATGACAGTCAAATTACTCCGACATAGATTCCTTCTCACAAGGGAATTCAAGACAATCAACAAGTCGACGTCACCAAAAAAACAAAACAAAAAAAAGCAAGAACACTCTCAAATGTTGAAGAGTGCATATGGGGTCGTCCATAAATTATGTAACGCTAAAGGAACGGGTGTGAGGCAGTGTCATGCTGCGTTACGTAGGGGCAGAAGGGTATTAGTCAAGTGTTACATAGCCTTGATATTTATTTTTTATATTATTCAACATTTGCTGAAATAATTCCCTTTTCTGAGTCCTGTACTAAAACATTAAAATATTAACTAATTAATTTGTTTTAAAAACAAACTAAATTTATTAATTTTAAATTGTTACAGTAAATGAAAATATTTTTTAAGAATTTTATATTGAATCTGTAAGATTACGAAGAAAATTATAGAAACTGATATTGTAATGAGTCTGTTATTTAATGGCAAGGCCTGTCGAAGGCATATAATAAGTGAGATAGTTGTGGTCATGACAATAGATGTAGTAAGTTCGATGTTCAAAATCAACAAGGATAACATGTCGAGATCTCGTAAAGTATAGATTGGAATAATTTACCTGAGCTTATTAGTAAAGATAGTGTTAGATCTTAAACATTATTTGATACAAGCAATTGAGAACACTGTTATAGGTATATATAAAGGGATTGGATTATCAAAGAACTAATTTGATTACGAGCATGAACGGACACTGACAGAAGATAAACTCACGGAAGATTTTACTGGATATAACATAACATTAAAGAAAATCAGGAGTGAACTAAGTTCAAGAACTTTTGAGAATAGTACAGGAAATGGAAAAATTTTTGGAATGTTTATTTTATGTAAATCCTATTCTTCAAGACATTATTTTCTTGTCTATTTTATTGTTTTTAATTTTAATTAATTTTTTTTTAAGAATTCAGTTATTTATTATTCAAGAATTCTTTTTTCGTGTATTTAATCATTACTCGTTTCATTTATAACTTTAATTAATTATTTTTTGTTGTTTGTTGACGTCCAAGAATTCATTAAATTTAAGTTACAATAGATTTCGGATTGAAAGAAGCAGAAGACTTCAAATGTGTGTAATGTATTTCAAGGTATTTTTTGTTAATAAATGGTTAATTGGTTGTAATTAACTTCGAATTTGTTTTTTTATTCAATATTACCAGTAAGGTTAATATATTTATTAATATACAGTGTATACAGTATTATTATCACTCCTAAATTTTTTTTACTGAATATAATTTTTTTCCAATCATTACTTTTCATTAAAATTTTAATTTTATAAAGAAAAAAATAGTATAATATGTAGTGTGTTTTAGAATCCATTTAAATTGGCGTAGTAGACTCTGGCACATGCCTCATCCATGACGGCGTGTGTTCTTGTGTTCAAGACTTGTGAACGAATATTTTCTGGCCCATGCGTTCTCCCTATCTTATTGATAGGTGCAGCCAACTAATTTATATTTTAATTTTCATTAATTTTGCGATACAACACAAGTAGAATAAATACAAATTGTTTTTCTGTTATAATTTATTTTCACTTGAATTTATAAGGGAGGTCGCAACTTTCTATGAAAAGCAAAACCATGAAAACTTCACAGCGTTAGAAAAATGGTAAACAAACCATCATCATCTATGATCTGAATTCATCGTAGTAAACAAGTCATCCTCATCAGACTGCGCATGGAATACTTCAAATTATGTCATAGTCACCGACTTAAAAAAAAGATCCAAAACGATGTTCTAAGCGTGGAGCACAAATAAAAACCTTCCGTCTCCTTTTTGAATGACCGAACACAGTAAGAGAAAGAACAATGCTTGCAATCAACACTAACATACATTTTTTCACAATGGAAGAATGTGAGAAAAATCTAAGATTATAGCGATCAACAAGATTTGACCCATTGATGTGCGTTGCACAGTCATTTCGCAATGTGCAATTTATGTATGTTTTAAAAAACGTAATATATGTTTACGTAAACAACTTTGCAGTGGTTGAATGTATCTGATTTCTTCACATTATTTCAAATTTCCGTGATGTACGTATTGTATTACTGTAGTATAATTAAAAACAGTAAATTAACGTAAACCAATGTGAATTACAGTGGTCGCTCATGAGCACAGCAACTGCTGTGCAACTAATGTGTCATTAAGTGAATAAATTTTGGAAAATGATCACTTCGTAAGAACTCCTGAAAATATTTTGTATGATTACACTACACGCAATAGTCAATACTATTGTCTCTTGAAATATTTTCGTTTTCCATTAAAACGTTGTTCTTTATAAAAGCTACTTGATAAAGCTTCTAGCGCAAATATTGCAATGTTTTACTTCCAAGTAATTACTCATTTATTCCACACACATACATGCAATTATTTTACTTGCTTTTCTGGTTTAAAAATTTTCCGAGTGGATCGCATCTTTTAACAGAGCGAGTCTGTGCCACAACATGCTCAAATCGTCGACTCAAACAGTTCAGGACAGGTTTCCGGAACTCCTCTTGTGACAACCACAAACGCATCCAGCGTATCTATGCCTAAAAGGTAAAACCGCATTGCATTTGTCGCATTGACACTTCCGCTTATTTGGAATACGCTGTTGCGGTTATGCGGCAAAATTCGGAAGTGTCGGTTGTGAAGCTTTGCTAACGGCAAGCCGAACGTTATCGTATTAGCTTTTGGAATATTGCGGAAAATTTAATGTCACTGAATTACATACTTTCATGAAACCTTTTTAAACATGTTGAAACGATTTCTAATGCAATTTTGATAAAACTTATGTCAATACTTTTTTTCTCACCACCAATATTAAAGTTAACACAAAACAATAGTATTACAAAAAAGACTGCTCAAACACCTACACTAAGTATTTCTGAAACCGAGTAGTATAGTGACCTACAAGTTCCATATAACAATTTGCTTTGTTAAAAAACAACGATTCTAACTACCCCTCCCGCTACGATACATATTTGGACAATGTATGTCACAAAATTATTTGAAAGAGAACACCGTGGAGTAGATCAATCACATCTGCTTCGATATTGTTTATTATTTGAAGTGTATCAATATTGTTTTTGATAAAATTATTCGTGTATATTTTCGGCAGTTTTCGATATACATTTAGAGAAATCTAATCAATTCACATAACAAACTCCAGCCGTTAATAAAATTTAACAGGTAATCAAAGAAGTATTTTTATACCATACGTGAATTATAAATAGTACGTAAGGGAATACGTAAGGCTGTTTTCCCTCGTAATAACCAGTATAAATACAAAGCAATACTTTCTCCACTACATTTTGAATAAGAATACACTTACAGAAAACCTGTTAATAAACATGCTCTTTCAACAACAGCAAAACATTTGTTTCACATCTACACAGAATGAATCATTGTCACAAATGCGCAATAACATTATCACTTCATTATCAATGTGCAAAATTGGAAGAAAAAAATTCTGAAGAAATTATCGCAATTCAAATAGTCAACATTATGATAGTTTTATTTATTGTTTCGGAAATAATTAACGAGAAGAATACCCACCGTTGCGCAAGCTTTCTTCATCTCCCGCCCTTAATAAAGAGGGAAAAATGAATTTTATATAACACCATGGTATTTAAAATTATTATTTTTAATGTAATTGGTTCCAATTTTAATAAAATACTCTGTTTTATCATATTTTAGAGTACTGTGATGGTAACTGCCCCGTCAGATTGCGACAATAGCGTGAAATCACCATCCAGTCTGCGATTTCGTTCCCTCAACTTCGTTCCTGCCTTCGACACTCATGCGATTAACAATGCTAATGCGTTAACAGCTACCCGGCTGTACGCTCTCTGGTATGGATGATCTAATTACTGAACACTTGTCAATTGGAACCTTAATTTGCACATGCAGGATATCATTTTGACTGGATTTGTCATGTGGTAATTAAAAAGAAATGATTTTTGACTGGTAAAAAGGTCATTTACTACACAAAAGAGAATTTAGATACAAATTAAGCCGTAATACGGAACGCGCTTGGTTGATGAAACATTTATAAACAACTACAACGACAAACTACTATTTGTCTCACTTTTCTCTTGTTTCTTGAGAATGATGATTACATAAATGTGTTTGAAGTCACATATCATTGAGTTCCATCTTTTGCAAGCCGCGTCAGGTAGCTGCCAGCGTCCCTCACCAGCACGGAGGGAGGGAGAGGTATACGATCCGGCGCCTCGCTTGTTGCCACCCTCCCTACGGTTAAACTGCTCGTGGCTCGGCGCCCTGGTGACCGCCACGCAGCTGACTCCGTCAAGTCGACGACCCCCGCTCGCTGCACTGTCGCTCGGTGTTGTCCACGCCCAGCTGTCTCGCGTTGGTTCGTGGCAACCCACTTTCGGATTACGATTCGGATGCCGTTAATTATTGCTCACTACTCGTATTTCATCGTCCCAAATATCCTCAGTGTACGCCATCTAAGCCATGATTATTAGACTCGGAGAGAGTTCGTGCGCGTGAGGGCAACTTCCACAACATCCTAGCGAATCTCTACTCCGGCGTCTACTGATGTGAGCTACTTGCTCCGTCTCTCTACTCTATCGATACTCGACCTCGGTCAATTTTCTTCTCTCTTGTCGCCCGCGGTTCCTACCTCACGAAGCCTCTTCTCCCCTTCCCGCCTCGATCGGTAAAACCCCTCCCCTTTTTCACACTGTCCAATCATTTTTATGATTTGTATGTAAAATCCCCATCGTTCGTACTATTGCCTGCCTAGCAACGAGGTCATTCCCCACCTCCTCCGTACGCGTTCGGAGTTCGGATGGAAACACGTGCACGAGTCAATTTGATCCATGGAGACAATCATGTCACTCAGTCGCCGCTGGTCCTCGTGGATTTATAAGTTTATGATCGCGCAGCCGGACAGCGTGCAAGCATCGTCGTGTCTATCTGCGCGATTATCGACATCGAGACACGTACGACTACTTCTCACTTCGTTCCGTCTTTCATCGCATTCTGCAGGAGCTGCCTCAAGTAATCACCTCGGAGGGACTGAGCACGTAGGCGCCGCGAATTCACCTCAGCCAGCCCCTCTGCTCCGCCTGTCGATCAAAACTCTGTCGGCGCATCGGGTCTGCCTGCGCTCCCGCTTTGAGCGGCGGCCACTGCACCGTTTCGTTACGTTTTCGCAGAATACGTCTTACTTCACTCGCTTTCCTTGTCCGTGCGCCCTAGAATATTTCTATGATAAAATTTCTTTGTATTACGTCAGAATGTATGATTCATCACAGTACAACACTATTAGATTATAAATGTTTATCTTACGCACTGCCACTGGCCTCTAACATATATTAGGTACCAGTTCTACTGCATGGCTAGAGGCCTCTAGCGGAATATATGTTTTGGAACTCTTAGTGACATTTGAAAAATAATGACCATTATCGTTTTTACAATAGTTTTTATGTTCTTGACGTGGAATGAAAACACTGCGTACTTCATTTAAATATTAAAATTTGTGGTTTTTGTTGCCAATGTTTTTGTTTTTAATTGTCCTGTATTGAGCATCAAAAACATAAAAAACTGTATGGAATGTTTAGAAGAAAGCCACTTTCAGATTTCAAAAGCAAAACAAAGGGACTATCTCAGCTCCTTTTTAATGGATTAAAGAAATAACAAAAATTCCGGTCGTAACGAAGGAGACCGTTTCAAAAGCTAATAAAATGTATTATTACAGCTTCTACCATTGTAGTATTCAAACGCCTTTCGTTTTGATGTTGCTTATGTACTCTAGTGGTATAAAAGCAATGCACCAGGAAAGATGTTACATTTCATTCACAATTTCCTAACAGAAAACCTGGTGTAAATTACTTCTACTTTGTCTCTAAAATCCCGCTAGGACGCGAATAACATTTATGAAGACTTAAAAATGGTATTTCTAAAAGCAGTGAACAATTGTCTCAAAGAAAAAGTCAGGAATGATGGTTGTTAGAAAGGACTTTATCATCATATTTTAGGAAGAACAGACATATCGTTCCACCTATATTAACTTTTCATCAACGGGTTTGTGACTAAATAACACATAAAATATCACTCAATATTTTTATGTTGGATGCAAAGTTTTTATTTATTTATTTATTTATTTTTTGAAGTAAGTTACGGAACATTCTGCTCTGGTAGATTATTCTAGGTTTCCCATCAAGCACTGCTCATCACATCGCACAGTTATTTAAATTATTTTGAAAACAGTATATTTGTTTTCTTAAATGTAACACATAAAGCGAGAACTCATGAAATGTTTACTTCCCGTGAAATGGATTATTTGCACAGTTATGGTTATATCGAATACTTTACTTTGCGGATCGAACTTATCGAATTTACTCATACTTTGTAAGGGATGATTAATTGATACTCTGAAAATACATAATATAGAAATTTCAGGTTTGTTTTTAAAATTTCAAATAATACATTTTATTCCTAAGTAAATTAATTTTTCAATTTTTTTTTGTATTTTATTAAACATTTTAATTAATTTTTAAATATTAAACACATCACAAGCACCCTTGGCTAACGAACTCCATTCGGTCAGCCTTGGCCTGAAACGCTGAAGAGCTACAACCTAGCAGTAGAGCATGCTTAATTATGGTTTCCGAGAAATATTATATTCTTGCACGCTCAGGCTATGTCGAGAAATTATTAGCGACCCTACTGAGAGAATGATTAATTCCCTCGTGACTGACGAAATGCTTCTACTAGGTGCTATGGATATCACTGTTTGGCTCACTGCGCGGTGACCCCGTATAGTATAGGTAAGAGGAGTACGAACGCGGCGTTTTGAGAGCCGATTGCTTAGTTCGAACAGAAGCCACAACAGCGTGCCGGCATCGTGCAATTACAGAAGCAGGAGATTCTACAGACACAGAACGCCACCCACCATTTCACATTCAGTTGTCAGGAGAGTTTGAATTGCGTTATAGCGTATTATGTTGGGAATTCACCCAATAATTAATTTTTAACTTAATTTTAATAACTTTTTTAAATTAATTTTAATAACTAATAATCATCAGTAATAATCAGTACAATAATCAGCACAGTAATAATAACAGTCAGTAATAATCAGTAATAATAAGTTTTAATAACTAATAATCAGGGCAATCGTGAGGCCTCCTCTCAAAATGAGTACCAATATTGAATGGATTTACTAACAGTAAATATTGGGAAAATTGGGGAAAATATGCGCATAAAGCATGGCGCATCCCACGCCATCTTCTTCCACTTCCAGACAGTGTATAACATCTTCTACAACCCGTTAATTTATAGAGAGCCCTGAAAGTGAGAAAACGAATGCCAAAAGGATAATATACAAAGGAGTTCTAACTTTCTGTATCCGTAAGGAGGTGGTTCCTGTGCCACATAATTGTACAAAAGGGTGAAAACGAAAATACATTTAAAAATACTCAAGAAAATCCTTCACTTCAATTGTTACTAGCTTTAGCGTGCGCACAGGGTGGGCAGGGGAATGTGACACCCACAAACATTCTCAAAGGGCCCCATAGCCGTACATTAAAAAAACATTTTATTTGAATAAATATGATGAAATCTTGAAGTGGCCCTCACCCCTTTTTTCCGCTCCGGACGCCTCTGTTTACGAGTACCATTTCTCCTCAACTCCTGAAAGCTGCCTGTCGGGGCTATCGGGTGAGAGGGTATTAAATGGCGGCGGGCGTTCAGGGTGCGCTACTCTCTGTATCTAGTCCACAGGGCGATGACGCGGCGGGGAAGCCGCCCCAATAGGATGAGCCCCTTCCCCTCCCCTTCCCGCCCCTCCTGGGCAGCGCTCAGGGAGGCGCTGACCCGTGGCGCGCGGCGGAGCGGGAGCAGCCGGCGGACCGCTCCGGGGAAGAGACGCCTCCGAGGTGGAAGCACCTTGTAAGCGGGGCGCGCCGCAGGGCCTAGCAACTCCCCATTGGCACTGTGGGCGAATCTGCAGGGTGCAGGGGCAGCGGGGCTAATGTTGTCCGATGGGGCTTAGCGGAACGTTCGCAAACGCAGCACTACATAAATTTGACGCGTATGTGAATAATACGAAATCGCATCGCGTATGTGAATAATACGCAGAAATCAAGTACCTATAATGATAATAAGTAATCTGAATTAACTGAGCGACTGGGAAAAGCGCTACGTTTGCAGCAGTCTTGATTGATTGATTGATTGATTGATTGATTGATTAACTGATTGATTGATGTTTTCAGGCACGTGAACTGTTGGCACTGGTTTTGTTAGTGTAGTGAATTTTTTTTAATCGCAGGAGGTGGCAGTTTTCCTTCCAATTGGATGGTGAAATCCAACGCCAACCTACGTGTGGGCTTGTAGGGATTCCCACTCCAGGTATCTCCCTCCGCGAAACACCGCCCTAGCTGGGACAAACTCTACACTCCTGTATTGGTCTCCAGACAGAGACTTGGTCCTAGTGTATTGCATGTAAGTGTGAGTCTGCGTGTATGGGGAGAGGATAGTACAAAAGAGAGGAAGGAATGATCGCGCGCCATCCTGGCCCGTATACTGCATCAGTATTCCGGGTACTGCATCGGTATGCGCCGCAGCTTTCTCTTATAGTTTTCTACAAAAATGTGAAAGGGCAGAGCGCGCCGCTGTGAGCCTGTCCACTAGTTTATACGGGAGTTGAAAGGCTCGAGCGCGTGGTAGCAGCGGGTTGTGGCAGCAGTGAGCAGTTACGCGCCCCAGAGTTTGGAGAGTGCCGGCTTGGCGGCCCCGCGAAACGGGAGAAACTGGAGCACGCCGCGACGCACCCGCGTAGTTGGGGAGTGAGGGTAACGTCACCAGGGGGTGGCTGGGCGCCGTGGCACCGCGTGCCACAGGTGGCTGGTTTCGAAGCCGGAAAGTGTACCAGGAGGAGAACAACCGCCAGAAATTGCAGGCACTGCGGGACGGCCAGGCCACACACACGAAACCTCACCTCATTGCGTAAGGATGTGACTCGCTAAACAACAGCGTAGACAGAAATGCCTACTCGTCAGGAGCAAATGCCATACGTGTCACTTCGTTAAATGAAATTTCCCACCATATATTAACCCATAAAAGTTGTCACCTTTTATCCTTCTACATGTTTTTGTTGTTTGCCACATTTACTCTGAAACACAGGCGAAGGAAAACGTTTCATGTGATTACAACACATTCAAAGAATGGACGTCGATGGTTTAACTCAAGTAGCCATTCAATACAGTTTAATGCGCAGCATTTATTTATTTTAATTTTATTTACGTCAATAATACTTAAAAACTGTGTGAGACGTGCTACGGGGAGAAGTGAATTCTGTGCACGTTTTTATAATTTTGTGATTTCAGCAGTCTCATATACTAGCAGAATTTTGAATATAGAAGAATGAGTGATTTTTGCAATTATTGTTTATAAAATATTCGTTCCGATGTAATAAAATCTAATTCTAAATGCAAATCAGCTATAAAATTGGTCTTATCCGTCATCATGTCCGTCATGAAGGAATCCCCTACCGCGACAAGGAGAACGATAATTTGAATAACTATATTTTTCACTAAATTCTAGAAGTCGTGCACAGATAATGAAGTTACATTTATGACCAGAAGCAAAACAGGGGGCCATCTCAGCATTTACTCAAAGGATCACGAAAAACCTGATCGAGATGGGGGTCATTGACCCAGGAGCTGGGGTACAACACTTGTTACAGGTTGTTTAGAATTATACTGACCACATGGTAAATAATACATTAAATATCATTGTTAAAATTAATGTTATATTCCTTTTACGCTCGATATAGTCTAATTTTATAGAAACAGTTGTGCAGCAGAAACGATTTTACTTGGAATTTAACTTTTCTATCGAATTTAATCGTTAATGTCATCTGGCAAAGTGTTGTAAATAATGTACATGTATTGTATGTGAATTTTTTGTAGTGTGCTGTTGATACTGTCAACTGCGAAGCGGGATAGCGTGGAGCCACAGGGGGCAGGGTGGAGAGAGGCGGCGAGGAGCGGGGTGGCGCCGCGCGGGAAGGGGTAGAGCGAGATGGGGCGAAGCGGGGTGGGGTAAAGCGGGGGGGGGCGGAGTGGGAATGCGTGGAGCGGGGCGTGGCGAAACGGAGCGGGGCGGAGCAAAGCTGGGCGGGGCGAGGCGGATCGGGGCAACGCGGAGCGGGGCGGCGCGGAGCGGGCGGCACGGAGCGGGGCGGCACGGAGCGGGGCGCGGCGCGGAGCGGGCGCCGGGCGGGGCAGCGCGGAGCGGGGCAGCGCGGAGCGGGGCAGCGCGGAGCGGGGCAGCGTGGAGCGGGGCCGCGCGGAGCGGGGCAGCGCGGGGCGGGCGCGCGGAGCGGGGCAGCGCGGAGCGGGGCAGCCCGGAGCGGGGCGACGCGGGGCAGGGCGGCGCGGAGCGGGGCGGCGCGGAGCGGGGCGGGGCGGCAAGGCGCGAAGCGGAGCAGGGCGGCGCGGAACGGGGCGACACATCGTGGCGAGTCGAGCGGAGCCGAGCTGGACTGGACTCGACATGAGATGAGGCAGAGCGAAAAGAGATCGGGGTAGGGAGGAGCAGAGCGTTGCGTAGCAAATCAGGGCGGTGTGATGCAGGGCGGAGCGAGGCGAGGCTGTGCGGAGCAGGGCGGAGCGTGGCGGGGTTGGACGAGGCGGTGCGGTGAAGGGAGGTGCGGAGCTGGGCGGAGCGAAGCGGGGTGGAGCGGGAGGGGGCGGGATGACGGGGCACGCGACGCTGTCCGATTACACGCGGTTCATTTGCCGTAATTGAGAGTTTTGTCGGCTGCAAGGGAGCCGGCACAAAACAGGCCGCCGCGCCTCTGTTATAACTCATAAAACAATTTCGTTAATAGCGGCCGGCTGTTTAATCCGCTTTGTAACTACCCGAGGTGTTTTCGGGCGCGGGCGACCGACCGGCCGGCCGTTCCGCCGGTCCGATGGATCGCCCACCGGCTGAGCCGGGCACGGCCCACGCGCTCCCCTTGTGGCGCCTCCATTACGCGCTCACCTCCCTCCGCCCTCTGCTGTTTCCCCTCTGCAGCCCTGAGCGGCGTAGCGGATGGCGCGCTCCTGTCCAGCGTACATTGTTTTCTAAGGCAGGCGACACGTCGTAAGCAATCAACATTTTTCTATACAGACCTCATATGCATTTTCCGGTACGTTTTTACCTTTTTATTTTCGTCAAAGAAGTAAACACTTCACGAATATTCTGGTGGATAGAAAAGCTCGGTTTAATGCCCAGAAGCAAAGGAAAGAACCGTCTCGGCAGTTACAAGGGTTTACCATGGAAAAGTGATCGAAAATCCGAACTGAGACGGAGAGTCGCCCGTTCTGAAGAATTTTACAACCGTTACGACAGACCTATTCGGTCTTTTATAATTATACAGTTTAGTAATTTCATAATACACCAATAATGTTTTTATGAAATAACTTTTTTTAATTCACATATATTAAGGTTAAAGACGCTTCTTTACGTACCTCTTTGTCGCCGGCTGGTGACAAAAATCCCAATTACTGTTGTAGCCACTCCTTGCGTTTGCGCTGGTAAATATTTGACGTTATGTCACTTCAATTATTTTACTAAAACAATCAAATAAATGGTAACATTACACGCGACCGTATCGATACTTTTTCTAAAAGAAAGATAGCTCTGCTGCTCTTTCGACAATCGTAAGATAACAAATTTCTTTCGTACACAAAGAATAGTTTTGTCGTCTCGAATAATAAATAGCTATTATTATTGCTATATTTTGCATCAATATAAAAATGTATACCAACGCGTAGATTGATATTTGAATCCAGATTCCTGTTATGTGTTAGAAGCCCGCATAACTTTTTGCCGCTGGCGTAGTGAAAGGGCTCGGCACCGCTGCTTTGAATCTCATGAGGAAGGCCGTGACCCCGAGTTCCGAGCAGCAGGCTCGGTTCCAGCTGCTTTAGTTCGCCCACGCTCCGCTCCGGCCCCTCGCCCAGTTTGCCTCGGTGCCGCGCCCACCCGTGCCCGCCCCCGCGCCCCGCGCCCCGCGCCCGGTGCCACCAAGTGCACGAAGTGCTGCCTAAAGACTCTAACGTAGAGCCGCATAGTCGTTTGCACCGTTAGTTTCTGGAATGCTATTCTATATTCAGGCATTTTATATCAATTCGAAACTCATTTGACGCGTGTATGTGTGAGTACTATTTCCTGCACCTCCTCGTATTTCAATTAAATAAGGTTGCTGTTCTGTCAAATGGTTAACAAGAAACGTAGTATTACAAATAAGTTATATCGGGTTAAAACATAAGGGTTTAAAACTAAGCAGGTATTATTACGGATGTGTGTGCACTCGTTAATTGAATTCACTCATTCACCCAGTAACAATATTCTCAAAAATCTTAATCATTGTTCCAGTTTCTTTTCTTTCCACTTTCATAAACGCCTGCCTAGTGAGAAAATAAAATATAAAGATGGTAGTTACTATAGCATAACTTCTACTTTCAAAGTAGTCTATTCTAACGTACTAGCATCCTCTTACTAATCTGTAGATATGTCAATTCACAATTTTATTGATTGCGCCCGAGAAAAGGTGCCCGTTTCCCCCGACGTTTCTGTCCTTCCCACCTCCTTTGGGCTGAAACTTTGGAAACAACCAATGGGCTGAAAAACTACAGAATGTCTCCCAGTAAATGTTACAATCTTCTAGGGCATATAGGGAAGGGGGTTGAAAGTGATCACTTTCTTCCAATTAGTATGTGGTGAGAAATTTCATGTAAAGAAGATATACAGGTGACATTTCGGTTGCCACATACAGACACTACGTGGCCTTGAAGTGACACTACATTTAAATCTAAGTATAGTTCATGCGCCATCTCAATAAAGTTAGTAGCTGTTTGTCTTAGTTCCTGCAAGATCACGCAAGGGTATACTCCGATTTAAATGTAGTGTCCCTTGAAGGTCACGAGCTAGAACGAGAGGAAGACACTGTCATCCAATCGGGAGCTTCAATACTAAAGCTTCAAGTCGTAACAAAACTCGCGTTTGGGTGATAGTGTCCCCCTCTACTTCCAGCTCGCAACGCTTATTTTATCGGCATCTGTGGCTATCGAGCATAATGGAGTCAAATGCAATGGGTGCTAATAATGTTTTATCAGTTGACTGTTTCATAGCCTTAAAAAGCAGTGCCCGGCGAAATTCTTACGTTGAGACAGCCCAAAGTGACGGGAGGTTCCCCTGTACCACAAGAGATGACCATCGCCCTAAAGTCGTGTTGTAGATGATACACCAGTAATATCATTCGAAAGCGCTCTGTAAAATCGAGGCATGGTTTTCCTTTCATATAATTATATACTATTTCCGAGTGAGTCAACTATTACAGTCGTGACTATTGCAGTGAGTGCAGTGCATGTTATATCACAGGTTGTTGCGATGGTTTTCCCCCAATCAAACGAGAGTTCGCACATCTGCACCGGCGCCAGTCTATATATCGATTTGCGGAGTATTCCCTTCCATGTGTCTCCACCAACGGCACACCTCCCTAGCCTGAACGAGTTTTGCCCTAGCACAAATCCTTCGGGGTCTCTGGCGTTTCACGCCGCCAATTTTGCTCGTCCATACCAACTACTTTGCAGCGTTAAACATCACAATTTTACATGCAGTAATTGCTAGAAAGCCTCTTGCTTCTGGCACGACGCATGGTGTCTCCTTGACCAATTCGCGTAGGATTCCAGTTAGGATGCTTCCAGATGGTCCCTCCCGATGAAAATCCGCAAGTTATAATTTCCATTTACCAGAATAAAACTCACGTCTTTGTATTCCAGACTCGAAGGTTCTTTAAAGAGCGAAAATATTATTTTAAATAACGAATAGCGTGCGGAAAATGGCGGAGTCTCTTTCTATACAACTCTTTGTAGCGTTACGTTGACCCAGACCGCCTCCAATGTGCCTCTTTGCTCATCTATCATTTCTACATTGAGCGTCGATCAACGCATAGAAACAGTAGCCCCCTTGATTGAGTTTTAGTTTCATAATTCCACAGAACTTACAAGAGCTCTCTCGAAATAAAGGGTGGTGACAAACTACGTGGAAAATTAATCCTTCTCAGTATCGCTCCTAACGGGGCACCTCCCAAGTCGAGAGACGCTCCAAACTCCCGTCTGGTCTTCCGACATGTGTGGTAGTGTGGAGCGCGCGCGCGCGCGCGCGCGTGCGTGTGTATGTGTGTGTGTGTGTGTGTGTGCGTGTGTGTAAGGGGAGGGGACAAAGATGTTGGAAGAAAGATCGCCCGCGTTCCATGGCCTGTTTGTAAGGATGGTACTGTTCCGACAGTCGCCTAGTATTGGTCGAAAACGAAGAAGTCGTTCGCTAGAATTCATCTTCAGACGGCAACATAATTCGACTTAGCTTTGTAGCTAGTGTAGAAACTCCGACGTTATAAAGACTTGAACTGTATGATCCCCGGTCAGTGACGCTGCAGCACTGCCGAAAATTTGTCGCTGAACTATTCCAGCCGGTACCACTCACCGCCCACCACTCACCACTCACAACTCACCACTCACCACTCACCGCTCACCGCTCACCGCTCACCGCTCACCGCTCACCACTCACCACTCACCACTCACCACTCACCACTCACCACTCACCGCCCACCGCTCACCGCTCACCGCTCACCGCTCACCACTCACCACTCACCACTCACCGCTCACCACTCACCACTCACCACTCACCACTCACCACTCACCACTCACCACTCACCGCCCATCACCCACCGCTCATCACCCACCGTCGCCAGCGGCCCCTCCAGGTCAGAGCAGCCCGGGCGACTGCACCGCGCCCACGCGGCCCAGCGCGGCCCCTCGCGGCAATGCCTGGGACGCCAGGCCGCACCGCGCCGCGCCGCGCTGCGCTGCGCTGCGCTGCCCCGCGCCAGCCGGGTTGCTAGCCCCGCCACCGCGCGCGTCGACCTTTTCGGTAGGGGTCGTGTTTCCCCCACGAAAGTTACCAAGCATCAAAAGTTAAACACACGCACATTTCACGATAATGACTGTATTTAACTCATTCACAAACTCTCATTAATTTATATCTCTCAAACATCAGTCAATTTGGCTAATGTTTTGTTGTTTAATTGTCGTTTTCCGGTCTGTCTAATTCAGTTTTGCCTTCACTTCCCTGTTAGCTATTGAGGTAATGTTGATATGATTCATCTCTTAGCTCTGGACAATATAAGCAATGCTCCTATCCACAAACAAACCAATTCAGAAACAAACATGAAAGTTATTTTACAAGAGACGTTTTTAATCTCCATTTGTTCAATGAATTCATTCCCAATGTTTGTGAGCAAACATACTTATTTTGTATATTATTTCCGTAGATATTTAGCAATTTTTCATGTCTGTAGGTGAGCTCTTCAATCCTATCTTCAACAAACGTTGCCGCCAATGATGTTCGATGGGCCTTAACTTTGTTCCGAAGCTCCTCCTGAGCCTGAAAGCTTCGGCCTCCATGTCAATTCTTCAATTTCAAGAAGACATGAGTATCACTTGGCACTGACTCGAGGCTATACATTGGGTGATCAACATCTTCCATATGCCCCCGAAGCTGTTTGGTTATTGCAGCATTCAAAGCGGCGTTATCTTGAAATAGGGCATCCCCAGCATTTCTGTTTCTTTGTTTAAATGTTTATACCTACGCAACCTACACAAAATTCATTTTTCGGTAAATTTCTGCTGAACTATTCCCGTCATCTTGAAGGAAGGAAATAACAGGATCCACCTCGAACTCGACGGGAGCTTCAACAGTACCAGCCAAACTCTCGTCCCTACAGCACACCCCGAATTGGCGATATGGAGGTTGCAATGAGAGAGCTGCGCAATTACCCACTGCGTATCCCCGTATCCTCCTCCTCCTGGACTTAACGGCTCGATCGAATGTTGAAGAGAAAAAAATCACGTTCATGATGTTGTAATGAACTAATTTCAAGCTGTGAACTCATTGATTGAATTTTTGTACGAAATCTTTTGAATTGTGCCATTAACAGAGATAAAATTTTAGGCCATAATCTTTAAAAAATTACAAACAAAACGTGAAGAATCGCGTCGTAATGTTTTAAGGAGAAATGTCATGTTGGGACCTGTCGGAATAAACTTAACCTTTAACGATGTAATTCAATAGCATACACATCTAAGTTTGCGATTGTCGAGGTAAGGGCTGCCGGTTACAATTAAAAGAAAGCTGCCGAATTTAAAGGCTCGCCTAAACTGTACCTCACTATTTTAAAACGCTGAAGCAGTGTACACAATGGATTTCAACGGTTGGTGGCGAGGGAAGTGTGTTCGTCTAACAGAACTAAGAATGAAAGGAAAATATGATTGCGGGGGGGGGGTTAAAGCTACTTGGAGAGGTTTGTACCGTTGCGCTCCGTTCTGCACATTTCTTCTGCAATTTGAAATGTAAAATTATTCAGTTCGTTTGAAGAATAGAACTGAATTAAATCAAAATGTAAACTACATATTGGCGACACAAAGAATCTGTGTCAATATGCGTTGAACTCATCTTCTGATGAGTAAGTAATAATTGTTTTTCTCTTCCTACCTTGCTTCTCCGTAATTGCAGCTTTTATCTTCTATAAACATGTAAAGAACATCACTAATTCTGTTTATGTTGTTATAGTCTTGTATCTGATGATGCGAAATAATAATTTTGAGAAACGTACACTGTTGTCTTAAAATATGTTTCTCTCATTATTATAATGTATGTTTTTATAAACAAGAAATTTAACCCATATTTAAAACTGGATTGCTTATAATATATTGGGTACATTCACCAATCATAAATCAACAGACGGTCAATATGGACATTCTCATAATTTTCTCTAATAATTTGTGGTGAAATTCATGCAGACATAGGAAATACATTTATATGGAAAATGCAACAAGATTCTAAGCTACATCAAATTTACGAATACATACGGTGAAGTGCCGATAATTTTTAAACCCCACGATGAATTTATACGTGTTCCAATTATTATTTCTATGTTGTGTAAATTGTGTTCGAAATCCTGGATTAATAGAGTAATGAAACAAAAATGTCGACTTTTAGGGTCGATACATGTGAAACATTTGTACAGAAACTATTTTAATAGAATGAACTTTAATTACACATATATTATAATTTACGATTAAAATCTTCTTGAAATGTAATTTCACATTATTTAGAAATTCATCATAAACAAAGAAAACAAGTTCCTTGCAGAGGAAGTTGCAATAGATCTTGTTTTATAACTTTTAAATTGCAATAATATTACATTTGTTCAACATAGCAATATAGATTTATATTTCAGGATACGGAAAATGTATTGCAGGGGTTTTTCTACAACGTAATTTCCAAAGCATATGATGCGAACACCCATCTCATATTGAAAATAGGAGCCACAACCTCGTAACTTAATGTCGGTTAAATTAGAACGCGCATACAGCAATAGGAAATCTAGAGATGCAACTCGCAAGATTTCTATTTCCCCAGCGTATATCGTTCAGGGAGAGAAATAATCCTAAAAGACCGATATGACATTCCATGTTATATTACACAAAAAATCCTATACGCTATTACGTGGGTTCTGGAAGACAACCTCAATCCACTTTACAGTGGATTTATTTGATGCCGGAGCGAAACGAAATATTCGGGCGCGTGGCACAGCTTCTCAATCCCACAAGCGGTCGTTGGGGCTGGGGACGCGAGGAAGGTTGGGACGCGAGGGCGGCGTGGCGCAGGATCAGGTTCAAGGCGGAACGAGGACAGCGAGAGGATGGAACGAGGACTCACAGAGGATGGGAAGCGGACGCGATGAAGAGATGATAGAACGGCAAATACATCAGGACGGAACGGAAAGGAGGGGTCGGAAGAATCGTTTATCGTTATCGTTTCCATGTTGTCGCGGCAGAAAGTATTATTCCAAAGGACAACATGGATAAGAGCCAAAATGTATTTCCTTTTTATCCTTTAAAATAGATTTTATTACATGAGAGCTTTTTTTTAAATTTAAGTAGTATATGACAGTGTAGGGATCAGAGAATTTTGAAAATGTGCACACAAAATTCACTTTTCCCCATATCACGTTATACGCAGTTTTAACGTTTTTGTCGTAAAATAAATAAATAAATAAAAATAAGACGGAAGAGGGGATAAAACGGGTACTGGACGTGGACGGAATAAGAAGGGGACGATGGGTGGAATTATAACATGATATAGACAAGGGCGAGGCGATGGTAATGGCGATGGGGAAATGAGACGACGAGGTAAGCAAAGAGAGGGAGTGGGTCGAGAACGGGAGGAGGACAGATCTGGAGGGGATGTTCCAGAGCGAGGTCGGATGGCAGCGGGGAACCGGGGGCAGAGCCGAGCCGTGCGGGGCACGGGGCGAAGCGAAGGGCGAGGAGAAAGCGCAGAGTGGCGCGTTGGCACGTCCCCCGTGGGGAGCGGGGAGGGAGGAGGGGGCAGGAGGGACGAGCGCCGTCGTAGACGGGAACTCGCGGGGGGCCGCCGCGCCGGGGGCGCGGGGGTTGAAGGGGGGGGGGGGGGCGCGCGCCTCGAAACATCCGGCTCACCTCCGGAGCGGAAACGTGGCGCGCTCCTCGAGCAAAGCGACCGCGGAGCCGAGCGACGGGGGATCGCGCGCAGCGGCCTGGGGAGATGGCGTGCGCGGAGAAAGTCATGCTAATTGCTCGCCTCTGGCTTTGCGAATTGCATGATCCGACTTCCCGATTTTGAGAGAAATGAAATGAACAGTCAACATTCCTAGATCGCGTTACGTTGATAAGCATCGAACTGTCAATAATTAAAGAAAAATTAACAGAAAGGAGATGAAAATACTTACCTCAATACTGTTTGGGACGTCTTCTGTATGGTCACTGTCCAAAGCAGCTTCTTCATGAAACAAAAGAATAAAAACCAAATTAAGTGTCTATGAAGTACAAAATTTTCAGTCGGAAAAAACGAATATTTTGGGGCAACAATACACGAGGCAATACACTGAATACAGTAAAAGCAAATCTTAGTTTGCTGACAATCCTGACGCCAAAACATATTACTCCAAACTATTCTATTATGCTATTTACCGACTATCTAGTGACAAGAAGATATGGTAAACGCCTCCTTCCCTTCCAAGAACATACGTGTTAGAATCATAAGAATAGTTTTTTTTTAATTTGGTCGTAAACTTTGTGCTTTCTTATATTTTGACATTAAAAATGTATATTCTACTTGCTTATTTACGGATTATTTAAGTCCTACATTATCTTCAAGAATTTACAATTTCCAAACAAACTTGTTCAAAATTAATAGACAAAAAAATTAAAAATAAAGAGATTTCAAAACTTTCCTTGGGAGTATGGTTGCAGATAAAAGAAGAAAAGCAGAATAAAATTATTTCAATTTGTTAACTTTTTATCTAACTAGTCAAAATGGGTTAAAGTTTAAGTAATATCGTGTAAAGTATAATTACAATAAAAAGCTATTGCATTAGATATTATTAAAACTTGACTGAGATAAAATTTTAGTACATTAAAATTCGATAAGAGATAATGTTAATTATAACAATACCGGAAAGTATCTACTGACTGGAAATCGCTTTATTACCAGCTGCTACAGGCTAATACTCGACGAAACGTGCAGGAGAACGTAGTAAGATATTCAATGAAAAAGGCATATAAGAAAATAGAAAACGACAAACATTTTACCTACATGTTTAAACTCATCACAGTGTTTAGAGTTAGATAATGATAAGCCTATATTCTTTCCAAATTTTGTGAGTTGTTTATATTTTTCCATAGTAAACCATTTTCATTTCGCGTCATAATTTCTCGTAATTATTACATACATAATTATCAAACGACGTCCATGATCAGCGAATTCACACATGAAAAATGCCGACTTTATTTGACAAGATACATATTGACAAATCTCTGTATCAATAAAGAAATCAGTTGATCAACATTATTAACAAGATCTTACACTGAAGTTAAAAACGTCATGAGATATCCATTCGGACCGGCCATTTCCCGGCGACGTACATCAACTCGACGTGTCATGGACGCGACAAATCGATGGAAGTCTCCTGAAGAAATATTCAGCCTTGTTGTTTCTATAGCGGGATTTTATGCCCAAACTGATCCCTCGATTATGCCCAATAAATGTTCGAAGGGATTCATGTCGGACGATCTGAGTCGCCAAATCATTCGGTCGGATAGTCCAGTGCGTTCTTCACACAAATCGAGAATAATTATGTCCCGGCGACATGGCGCATTGTCATCCATACTAACTCTATTGTTGTTTGGGAACATGAAGTCTATGAACAGCTTCAAATTGTCTCCAAGTGGCTGAGCATATCCATTTCCACTCAATGATCGGTTAAGTTGGATCAGAAGACCAAGTCCATTCAATGTAAAAGCAGCCGAAACCAATATGGAGTCGCCACCTCCTCGCACAGTGCCTTGTTGACAACTTGGGTCCAGGACTTGGTAAAGTCTGTACCACATTGAAACCCTACCATCACCTCACGCCAACTGAAATCGGGACTTATCTGCCCAAGCCAAGGTTTTCCAGTCGTCTTAAGGTCCAATCGATACGGTCACGAGTCCAGAAGAGGCGCTGCAGCGATATCGTGGTGTTAGAAAAAAGCCCTCGAGTCGGTCTTCTGCTGCCATAGCCAACTAAAGCAAAATTTCGCCGCACTATTCCACCGAATTCGTTCGTCGTACTTCCCACATTGATTTCTGCTGTTATTTCACGCAGTGTTACTTGCCTGTTACCACTAACAACTCTACGCAAAAGCCATTGCTCTCGGTCATAAAGTGAAGGCTATCGGTCATCTGCGTTGTCCCTAGTGAGACGTTATACCTAAAATTAGGTATTCTCAGCACTCTCTTGACACTGTGGATCACATGTGTGGTAAAGTGGTGCATGTAACTGTGTGCAAGTAAGGTATAGGATACGACAAGGGAGATGAGAAGAAGATCGCGAGCGCGCTCCATAGCACGTTTGTTCTGGATACTGCTCTGGCATTCGTCTGCTGTTGATCGGTGAAGCCTCTAAAAATTATCGATCGGAGCAGCCGGTTGCTACAATCATCCTCCAGACAGCGGCTGAATTCGACTTAGCTATCCAGACAGGGACGAAAATTCTGCCACCGCCGAGATTCAAATCCTAGAACTACCGGGCCAGAAGCACAGAGTGACAACAGTTGAAGTTCCTAACCACCTTAGCCAGTAATATTTTTCCAGTTTAGACTACAAAAAGCATTAAATCCATTTTCCTGTCTAATATATTGTAACCGCCCATATGTCGGTTCCATTGATTTTTGAGAAGCACCCGAGAACGTCAAGACACGACAAGATGCAATTATAGTGTTACCGAATTGCAAGAGATCGCGCCAGCAGTAAATGGTAGCAGCAGTAAAAACCACCGTCAGCAGTAAAAACCACCAACGCCAGCAGTAAAACCCCCTTAAGAATTTATTAAAGTTTCTGAACAAACTCGCATAGAATGGAACGACAACCAATCAAATATCACCCTTGAAAATATCAGCACTAGCGCAAAGCATTTTTCCTTTACTGCCGACCGCCGATCTGGACGCACCGAAATTGGACGGAGAGGAGACTTCGCCGTATTTCGATACGAAGCTTGAAAAAGGTAATTCGCCTCATCATGTTAAAATAACGATACCATGTATTACAGAATTGGGTCTTTTAAATCACGAACATTCTGGTAAATTCAGGTGAACGCATTACGTAGAAATATACTATTTCTCTATCAACGAGGAAATAATATATTTCAACGTTCAAGAACGTATAATGAAGTAGAAAGCACGAGCTATAGGAAATGTTTCTTTCTATTTCCAGCTTTTTTTGTTTTTGTCTCTCGTCTTGGCTTACCACGTAAGAAATTCATTACGAGGAGATATTGCAGTCATATTGTATAAAATTTGAAGGACTGTGGTAGCGATTCACCAGAGGACGTGTTCGCCGAAGCAAAGGGTTGCCACGACCTTGAAAGGATCTGGGTTGCCATCGCCGCTTCAAGCTGTGGAAATATTTCTTCGAGACGACGTGTCGTGAGTCAGAGAGCTTCACTAGAAATTCTCAAAAAAAGAACTGTTTGAAGAAGCAAGAATTATTCTACAGAGATAGAATTTCACCTCACTTACAGACGTAGATAGTCCAGTAATTATATCAAAATCATTTTAATGTAATCTTTTACAATATTGCAGTCGTAAAAGGAAGCCAGATAGCTAATTCCTGTAAAGAATTGTAAAAACCTATTTTTTTCATTTTTCTATTAACGATAATATTTGTTCTTTTAGTGTAGGTTTTCAATTTATTGTATAATCGTTTTCAAATTGTTCAAAACCAATAATTAGTAAAATAGTTATTATTAATCGTACGTTCATTGCATAATGATATTTTTTCCTTTGCTGGCTAAATTGTATTAAGTAATAATCTACGTGAAAGTGAAACAACGTCTTGTATATATTTCATCCACTATTCAAGTGACAAATTCTTTGAAAGTGTATGTAAAGGGTATTTTGGTATTTATTTATTTATTTATTTTACGTCAAAAACCGTTAAAAAACTGCGTATGACGTGCTATGAGGAAAAGTGAATTGTGTGCACATTTTCAAAATTCTGTGATCCCTACACTAAGTCATATACTACTTAAATTTTGAATTTTGAATTTTGAAAGGAAGAAAAAAACTCCCATGTAATAAAATCTATTTTCAAGGATAAATAAGCAATAAATTTTGGCTCTTATTACTTCCTGCCGCGACAACATGGAAACGATAATTTGAATAATTGTATTTCCCACTGAATTCTAGAAGACGTGCACAGAAAATGAAGATACATTTATGTCCAGAAGCAAAACAAGGGGTCATCTCAGCATTTGCTCAATGGATCAGGGAAACTGGACGAAAAACCTGATCGAGATGGTATGTGATTCTTTTTCAGTATTTTGTGTTTCCATGTATTATTGTCTTGTATACAGTTATTTTATTGTGTTTTTTGTGAAGTAAAGTGTAATATAATTTTATGTAAAGGGTTTATGCAAGTGTTAAAACTCAACTGCAGTTGTTAGGTAATTACATAATTGCTAAAGGTAGAGCAAGTGATAGAATTGTTCAATGCAATGTGTAAATGCTAGATAAAATTGTATTCAAGTATTTAACAGAATATATCTAGAACTCCGTTCATAGTCAAAAGATTAACTTGCCAATGTTTCTTTTATTAGAAAAGCAGGTTAAACGACGAATCCACTCCTGTAGGGCAGTTAGGACATATAAAACCATTCCTAATTTTTGGTGTGACATTGTCATAACAAGTCACAGATCAAGTAATACTACTAGGTTACTTGAGTGACCCGCTGTAGGCTTCTTAGTGAATATAGTGAAAAGGTAGAGCGGTCACAATATGACGTGAGAAATATATTATTTACTGTTAACGTCGGTCTACTTCAGATTGTTGTTAATAAAGTTTCTTAAACACGAGATTATGAGCAAGGCACTGTGATTGAAAGTTGTTATAACGTTTATAAGATATTATAGAGCATTAACTTTTAGATTGGAATGTGAGAGAGTATTTGAAATATCTGCCATAACTTTGTTGTAAGAGGTAGTTTCAAATCTCCTTCGCGAACTATACTTTGTTTCTCTTTAACATTTCCTTTTACCTCAAATAAATTTGTTAATGTTGGTGGAATATTTTTGCTTATCTTCCGTAACTAGAATAACCTTTAATAGAGAGTTTAAAATAGGTAAATGTCAAAGGAAATAACCGAGAACTACAAACACATGAAGGCTTCATTTTAAAATAAAGTGCAGAAAATGAATAATACCTGCCAAATGCTCATAAAAGTATTTTTACGTTGTTAGTTACATGAATACATATGGAATTTAGGTACTTTCATCTGTTATCACATTTGGGGAAGAACTTTTATTTGTTTATGAACGCGGTAATTTTAAAGACCACGACACGCGTAGGAAAACGAAGGAAAATCAAAGTCCAACTAGCCAATTGCGTGTGTCTTGAGTTCATTATAGTGCATAAACGAGATGAACAAAAAATCAGTTATTTCAACAAATAATAACTAAATTGAGTTTTTATTTTGTACTGAAAATTTCTTTTGGCCATTTACAATTGTTCAAGGATGTAGCATAATCCCTGCAAAAATATTAAATATACAAAATCTAATTGAAACATTTTGTACGTAATACTTTTCCCGTAGTTCTGAAGTATTAGGATTTACAAAATAATACCAATGTATTTTGTTTCAATATTATCTCTCTAAAGATGTGTTAATGATTCTGTACAGGGAGATGACAAGCGTCCTGTATTTTTGGAAAGACTACCTAATCACAACCGTTACTCCACCATGTCGACTTCATAATTCCATGTTCCAGGCACAGCGCTGAATCGTTAAGAAAAGCCCACGAGGTTAGCGGTGGGCTTCACGACTTCACGGCTTCACGTTACTCGTACATTGAGAGCGGATCCTCCCAGACTGCTCTTTTCCTTTTAGAAAACGTTTGTAGTATGCCAACAGAGATTATCCGTGTTTCCGCTTTTAGACGTCTTTCACAAAGTAAATGAATAAACTATCATTCTTAGAAAGTTCTCAACATTTGCATCCACGTCGTATAGAACATTCATGAAACGATGTGAAGGTAGTGAAATGGCGTTTGGATTATCATGGTCATTCTGTTTTGTGTTCGAAACGCGTAAGAACATAAAGTGTTCATGAGAATTACGAGAAGGCAAAAGCACAAGATGTGGCAGATTTTGACAAACTGGGGATATCATTATAGACGAAAATGAAGAGTAAAACATGACTTAAAGTTAAATATGTAACACATATTCAATGTAAAGGCAATCGCGAAAAATTGGTGTTCCATTTTATCAAGAATTTCTTGTAACAAACGAGATAGTAAATAAAAATCATCCCCCGTTTTCCAAAAGAAAAGATAAATTGTTTTTCACTTCTTTTTCTCTTTTGAACCATTAAACATACTCATTCTCCATAAAATCATTGTCATAAAATCAGCGATAAACTGCTGTAACCAAATAAACATGGAAATAGAAACTTGTTGCGTTAGCAAACACAATAATGCTATTGTTTCTAATTCGCTGTTTCTAGAAAAGTATTGTCCCTGCAACTTATTTGCATTGTTGAAAATTTCAGATTTGGCACCTCAAATTTCCCTATGCCCCTACTTAGTTTCAACATTTAGATTCACGTCAACGGTAATTAGTATTTAATACTACATTAGAAAGTAATCAGAAAGTTTCCGGTTTGTCAAATGTTCCAATAATATGTATCTCTTTAACGACACATAATTAATTGTTAATTGCACAATTAATATAATATAAATTAATTTTATGCACTACAAGTGAGTAAAATAATTTAGGAGGTTATTTGCTACTTACGTATCTTCCTCTTTATTATCAGTTTGCGTTCTTTTCCTCTTACATTCACAATTTTATGAGAAATTTAAAATTCCTCGATAGTACAAAAATGATTCTTCTCCTTATTTACTTAGAAGCAATAGTGCCAAACGTAAACAACGCTGAAAATACAACAAAAATACGAAAATCATGAGGGACACAATTCTTTTGTAAACAGAACAAAACCACGAGATCGAGCATTTATACTCCTGCCTGTATAGCATTGTGCAACCCTAATAATTCACCGGGCTGCAATAATATCCAATTGAGCTCCAACGAGAGCATGACTAAGATTATGTTCGTGGAAAGTGGGGCGGGGGGCTCCTCCAACAGAATGAGACAAGACCCCGAGACAACTCCTTAGGGTGGCTTTGAGCTAGGGCGGATGCGAGTCGGTAATTGGCTTGATCTACGTCTACCGGGCGAGACGGAGGGAAGGGGGTCGCCGAAGCCGTGGGCGCGACCGACAACGGAATGGTCCGCACGCGGCAGCCGGAGTGGGGGCAGGGGGCGGGGCCCTGACGGGGCTAGTGAGAGGCAAAGGGCAAGGGTAAACTGGGAAGGCGCTGATCCCACAGAGCAAGAGGACACTGGTGTAAGCGCCGTTCGGAAAAGGGGTAGGGTTACCCTAATTCCATTATGGAAAAAGAGGACATTTCTTATATAAAAGAGGACACTCTATAAAAAATGTTTTAATATAATAATTATATTAATGTGAAGGTCACGAGACCAGTTGCCGTTGCGTTTCTCACCCATGCTGGAGAAGGAGAATCCAAATGATCCCCGCCACTGATGTTCATTCAAAATAATATGTTAAATTAATGCTAAAAAGTTATTGTGTTAAGCTGATTCTGCTCAAAAAACTTCATTTAAAACTTTAATTTATTATTTAAGAATTTAATATGTTAGATAAAAATGGTATTTCCGTATACTTTAATTTCACAAATGTGCGAAATTTTTGCACGGTTTCAGTTTGTTTAGGTAGATATGTAATTGCGTAATCTTCCAAGTATTAGAATTTGTATTTTTAGAATTAGAAAGCATAAACAAACTTTCTGTAATGAATTTTAAGGGAATTGTGTTTTTTTACTGTATTTCGGGAAGTGTTAATTATTTTTAAATGTGCACTGTGTCGTTCAATCTGATTACCAGGTGCATGTAATTACAGAAATGGTCAAATTTTCAAACCGTGATATTATGTAATAAATTCTTTATTATACTATTTGAGACATTGAAATATCTGCAAATGTAAGTACTTGAATGATGGCATACACAAAGACCAGAACTTCAGTGGTGGCATCATTAGACGAATTACTAAATGTGCTCCGTAAAGTCACGGAAGTTAAGCAATTCAAGACAACACTGATTCTGTGACGGGTGGCCGTCCGGGAAACCCGGTTATTAATGGCTCCGAGACCCAGACAGAAGGGATAAAAGGTACTGACTGACTTCGACGCAACTCCTATACGCTCAATACCCAAGAAGGGTTAGGAAACGTGTTGAAAATACACAACAATTTATGTATAAATACTGATACAGCTGCCTCTATCAAGCCTGGACAGATCACTAATCTGGTTAGATTATAAGTGGAGGAACGGGGAAGTCGAAATACAATCTCCAAAAAAGAGATATCATTTTTCATTTGCTCACAAGCAATTATCGGAACCTTTTTAGAACTTTATAAACATCTTATAGTTCAAAAAAATTACATCATAGTCAATATTCATGTATATTTGTAGGGACTTTTATTATCATTGACAGTTATAATAAAATGCATTGAAATTAATTACAAGCAATATTCTTGATCAAAAACAAAGAGGCTTAATTTTATTGCATTAAAAAGCAGGTCTACCTTTATCAACCCATATTTCACTCTTCAGCGTTATTCATCCGCCAATAACACTGTTCATAGCTATACAATACCTAGCGTCCCTAAAACAAAACAACTTTTCACTTCCATAACAAAATGCTTGAATATGTCGCAAATATGTACGCACAATATACGCATGAACACATTATTTCCATATATTCATATTGCAATATACGACTCTAATGGGAAAAGTTCCATTAAAGGGGAAAAAATTCATATCTGCGAATATGCAAAAGGTAAAGAAATATTAATAGACATAAAGCCTATAACAAGCACATAATTCTTGAAATTTTCACACTATTTGGTAAAATCTCCTAAAAGTTGTTTAAGGCTCTAAACGAAACCATTGACTTCTACAGAAGAGAAGAAATATTATGCGGAAAGGTCTATATCTGGCAGAAGAAAAGAAGGATTCGCTGGGTCTAGTACTCATGCAATTGGCAAGGCATTAAGATTGGAAAAATTGGACGAGAAATATGTGGCGGAAATATATCTAGCTGTCAAAATCGAGTGATAGGGAAATATTAAATATAAACGACAAATTCTGTCAAAATGAAAAAAATAGAAACTACTATTAAACAGCACATAATATTACAATACAACAATCCTTCTATTACTTCAGCCATCTCTTGTAACTCTCCTCAAACTTAGCGGGAAATTCGAAAAAAATATATTGATTTTTCAAAAATCACATTTTTATGTATATGGCACTTGTGCCATAGAATTCAGTGATCAGTTCTTTATTCTTACAAAAATATCGAGCCGGTTTTAAGAAAATCGTGTTTACGTATTTGTCAAAAATTGTTTCGAGTTCTCGAAATATTACAAAAACTTACATTAAACTCTTGCATTAAAAAAATGGACCTGACATGATTTAAAGATGTAATATTGAGGAACAGTATGCGTTGAAAAAATCATCTTTAACGATGTACAATAGGAAAAATGTTGAACCCTCGCAATTTTCGATTTTACATCAATTTTAATACAAATACAATCAACTATTATTAAGCGAACATTTTCATTCGAGCCAACAAGGTATATATCCGTTTGATCAAAAAACGAAAGAAAAAATGTTGGAAACTTCTGTTTTAGAAAATTTTACGTACGTACTTTTTACGAGAGGAGAGGCGAATGACGAGAGGCGAATGACGAGAGGCGAATGACGACAGGCGAATGACGACAGGCGAATGACGAGAGGCGAATGACGAGAGGCGAATGGGAGAGTGGAGAGAGAGAGAGAGGGAGAGAGGCGAGTGGCGAGAGGCGAGTGGCGAGTGGCGAGAGGCGAGTGGCGAGAGTCCAAAGGCGAGAGGCGAAAGGCGGAAACCGAAAGGCGAGAGGCGAGAGGCGAGAGGGCGGAATAACAAAAGAGAGGCGCCACCGGGTCATCAGGTCGGATTATGGGGCAATAAAACGAACGGGGAGGCTGCGGCGCTATCCGCTTCCCCGATGGGCAACGAGACCGGCGCCCGCTTGCCTCGCGTGGATGCTTCTGCCGGCAGCGCCGCCATTCTGCCACTTCGCACTATGCGGCTTCCTATTCCTAGCGCAATTACCTTCAAGCGCATCAACGCCGCAACCTCCCGATCCCGTTCCAACACAAGTCCTCCACCCTCCGCCTTGTCTCCCTCCTCAAGCGCAGCAGGCGCCTCCTCAAACACTCTCTTATTCGTCCCTTTGCATTATATCAGCTCTACCATAGACTAAGGAGTTATAGTTCTTTTCTCTATGACTCTCCTATTCACATGACTGGCTTCCGCGGAGTTCTCAAGATTACCACCTCCACATTATCTCTATACCCTCGCCCTTCTCGCGGTTTCTCCGTCTTCTTCTTTAGCCATCCTTATCTTTCTCTTCCCTTTCCCTCTGCAAGCCGGCAACAGCGGCTAGGAGTGGCCCGCCCGGGAGTCGTGTCTTCCAAACAATATTAACTCGAGAACGGAACAGTCTTCGTCGTCGCCGCCACCGCCGCCGCCGTCGTCGCGCGAAGTTGACACGTCGCTGCACCCGCCTCTTCCCCAACCCCCGGCTGCTGGCTCCGCGCCCCGCCCACCGGTGCCTGCGGCTGCCAAACGCGCGAACGCTCGCTCTGCGTTATTAGTCGTCTCTTTCCGCGCGAACCGGGAAGGATGACGCCCCCGGCGCCCTCTCCGCCCGACGGGGCCCTCGCCGACTTCCCAAAGGCAGGAGCCCCGTTGCCGCCGCCGCGCCGCCGCTGCCGAAATTCCCAACTGGTGACGACGAGGGAAGAGCGCGCACTCCGGCTACGCTGCATTTCCAGAACTAACGATCGGAACTAATAAGCGCATCTCCAGCTACGCGAAGAGGTTGTTCGAGAGGTCACACTGATGTTGGGCCTCTCACAGATGGACGCAGTAGTAGCTATCGGAAGTATGGGTATAGAATTGATTGATTGGATAGTGATTCCGGACGCGTCAACTGATAAGGTCACCTGTCATGTATGTCTAGTGCATTCTTTTTATCGTGGAAGGTATCTGCGATATTCCCCACTGGATGGTGAGATCCAGCGCTAACTTACCCGCCTTTTCCCCAACCTGTCTCCCACCAGCGGGGCACAGACCCAACCAGGGTTATCTCTAAGCTTCCAACTGGTCTCCCGAAATCTGTGGTTTTGTAGTGGATGTAAATGTAAATGTAAGTAAGAGATGAGGATAGCACAAGGAAGAAGAAGGAAAGATCACGCGTGGTCTGTGGACCATTTGTTAGGGTACTGTTTCTATACTCGCCTGGTGTTGGTGGGCGAAACCACAGTAAACTACCAGTCACAGTAGCCGGCCGCGAAAACTGACCTCCAGGCAGTGGCTGAATTCAAACTAGCTATATACTAGCTAGTGTTCAAACTCCTGTCACCGTCAGGACTCGACCTCCCGGTTAGAAGCACTGCAATGAAATCAATTGATGTCATGAGCCCCTAAACCAGTGGTGGGGATATAGAAGGTGACACGGATATCTCTACGGTGACATTATATCTCCCTCTTCCTTGTCCTATCCTCACCCCCCCACACACACTTACACTAACATGCACTCCACTACCACACTTGAAGCGAAGGTTTAATGTGCGAGGGAAGACGAGTGCATTGGGAAGTAAACAGACTTCATTGGCAATCTTATAAAATAAACAACTAGATTTTCTGAACTCATGAAACTTGTCCCATCTTCATAACCGCCATTTTAAAAATCTCCCTGGAAAATCCATATATTCTGCACACTCCATCAAGGTAGAATACCCGTCGAAACAATTCCTTCCAACACCCTAAGAGGGGAGATCTAGTTTCCAGTCCTCCGACCCAACTCCCCGAATTTTCGCCTTCCGCGAAACAGTAAATTTCTCCAGATAAGAGTAATATCGTGTAATTTGCAGAACTGCTGCTATCTTTTATTCAATCTTAAACTCTCACAGCATTACGTATCCTTGCTTAAAAATCGAAGACACAACAGCAATTAATTATAGTTTATGACACTGTAAGTTCTCGAAGATGGAGCACTCTTTGCGCCCCACGCGGAATTTCCGATTATCCTGCAAAGTGTTAATCACGGAAAGTATAAGAAAGAAGAAGGGGCGGCTGACTATCTTCTTTACCAATGTTCATTAACAAAATTAAGAGCTCGTGTTTCTTTTCGCAAAAACGTTTTTCAAGGCTTTCACATGTTAGAGGTTTGAATAAAATGTTGACAGTCCACAATTAATTCGTGCTACGAATGTATTTTGAAACATTTTCTTTACCTACCAAATGTAGATATGTGTCATCTTTAAAAACTATAATTTTTCCAAAAAAAATTTCCCCCTACGTATTTTCCCCCCATAAAAAAGAGAAATTAAATTCTGCATCATTAAGTGTGTGCCAGTTTGAGATGTTCAGATTAATAGTTTCAGAGTATTATATGAGTGAGATTTTGGGGTAAATAACTACTTGAGCGTTTCTATGAAGTGACTGAAGCTGTCCCTAACTAGTGTAAATACATTGAAAAAATGTTACATTAAATTTAAAAAATGTTGCAACTTATATCTACTTAATACAGAGCTGAAAAACATACATTATCTAATATTAACTTTTCCTGTAGTCACCTCCTACAAATCCTGCTTCCATCTACGGTACATCAGGTAGGCCAATTAAATAAGCTCTTGAAACTTCAATTAACGATTCTGGACCGGGGTTAAGTGGTCCAGAACCCACAAACCACGAAAACCTTGTAGGAAAATTGAATTAATCTTAATTAAATGAAAATATACTGTGAATAAAAAATACAAGTTTGCACCAACAGCAATTCATGAAATAGCGCGACGAAATACACGTTTTTATCCATTACCGAAGGTCTCTGGGTAACATTACAACATTTTGTCCCCAAACCTCCTGGTTAGCTCTTTCGCACAGAGATGCCTAACATGCAATTTTTGTATAAATTGATAATTATCCAACAGAATGGATTTCGATTAATTGATTGATTATTTGTTTCCAGGCGCGTACACTGCTACGATAATGGCTACGATAATGTCCCGTAAGTTTAGCGCACGTTTTATCTCAGGGGTAGCGGTGTTCTTCCCCCACTGGATGCTGAGATCCGGCGCTTACCTACACGTCTACATGCGGGGTTTCCCCATCCTGGTATCTCTCACCAGCGGGCACCATCCCAGATGGAACAGACTCTTTGCTCCTGATTGGTCTCCCGACACGTGTGGTAGTGTAGTGCATGTAAGTATAATTGTCTGTAAGTAAAGGGAGAAGATACAAGGAAGACAGGAAAGATAGCGCGCGGTCCGTGACCCGTCAAGAGTACAGCTCCGACATTCGCCTAGTGTTGATCGGTGAAACCACGGTAAACTACTCAAAGCATCCGGTCCCTATAATTCTCCTCCAGACAGGGGCTGAATTTGACCAAGCTAGTGTCAAAAACCCTGCCACCGTCGGGACTCAAATCCTAGAACCTTTCGATTAGAGGCACTGCAGAGACCTCTCTTGATGCCCCTAGCCACCTCAGGCGGTATGGACTACGTTAAAACCGTAACTCCCTCCCCCAATTTGAATATTTAGATCCGCTCTCGGCCCCTGCTTTCCCCCCATCGTCGGCTCTCTGGCATACGCCAGAATCGTTCTCCCTCCCGCGTCGCGCCAGGATTGTTTGCGCCGAGTCGACTCGCGGCGTGGAAGGGCGCGGCGTCCCCTTTTCTCAGAAATTCCCGCTTGCGTAGTCGCAGATGCAAACCTGCGTTCCTCGCATCGCTTTAACGTGAGAGGAGACCCCTACGCCTTCTTGGAGAACATGCGGCTCTTTCGTCGCGCTACGTTAGAAATGAGAGAATGAGAATCTGTTATTTGGGATTCTTCCTAGAACCTGGATACGAAGGCCACAAAGAAAGAAAGGTCCCAACCCCGAACGGAAAGTAGAAATGTTAAATTAATTTTCGCTCCAGGTATTATTAACAATATCTATTCCAATTTCCATTAGAAATACTTAGAAACCAAACTATGTCCATTCAAGGCAAATTGTTGAAGTGGGAACTGATAAAAATAATTTCAAAAAAAATATGCAACATTGATGCTTAATCAGACCTGGGTAAAGTTTCGAGATGAAGACTGTAAGATAGAGACAACACACTCAACCACATTCTCCAATATGAGAGCCGAAGAATAGACAGTGGGAAACTAGCACTTAAATTAATTCCCAGAAAATGGAAATAACAGTTTTTTCTTCATGTACTCTACACGATGTACGGCCAACAGAAACTGCTAATGCTGTAGAAGAAATTAATATCTTTCCCATGAGAATTATCTGTTTGAAGAGTACGTACATACACCTGAAAATCAATATTTAGTGGCAGGATAAAAAAAATTATGAAATCGTGCAACAATAAAAAAGTAATTATGTATAATATTTTTAACAAAAGTAATTTGAACTTGCATAAATCCAAATCAATGTCGATATAATAAACGTACTGGAAATGAATTTTAAATGAAGTTGTATTAAAAATTAAACACAGAAATGTAATTACGCTCCAGGCCGGATAGAAAAGGTATTTTCAGGAGGGCTCCCCATTCTTCCCCCTTTCATTATTTTTACTTTCTTTCCTCCTGAGTAATTTCATAGTAAAGAAAAAGAATTTTAACACTTCAGCGGGAAGTGGCGAGTTTTCGACAGATAAATGCGTTTGACGGATCTCTGATGCATGAAAAGTGAATAAATCTGGGAAGGATGTAGAGATATCAATTGGAGTGGAAGTTAGGTAATTGTTTCCTTCTCACATGACGTTTTATCACCTGGTTGTACACTAGCATGTATTTAATCTAATATTGTGTCACATATGATGTACTAAATTAACACTGTCACTGATAACACACGTCACTTCCTCCTTATTGTGAGTATTCAATTATCCGAACTGAGCATCAGAAGAAAAGGAACATTAATTTTAACAATGATACTTAATGAATCATTTACCATTTGGACTGTATAAATGTGTATAAACAACATGTAACAAGTATTGTACTGCAGCCGCCGGGTCAATGACCCCCATCTCGATCAGGTTTTTCATCCAGTTTCCCTGATCCATTGATTAAATGCTGAGATGGCCCCTTGTTTTGCTTCTGGGCATTAATGTAACTTCATTATCTGTGCACGTCTTCTAGAATTCATTGGTAAATATAGTTATTCAAATTATCGTTTCCATGTCGTTGCGGCAGGAAGTATTATTCCTGGCGAAGGACATCATGGATAAGAGCCCAAAATTTATTTGCTTATTTATCCTTGAAAATAGATTTTATTATGTGAGGGCTTTTTTTATTTTCAAAATTTATGCAGTATATGACTCAGTGTAGGGATCACAGAATTTTGAAAATGTGCACAGAATTCACTTCTCCCCATAGCACGTCATACGCAGTTTCAACTGTTTTTTGACGTAAAATAAATAAAATTAAAAAAATAAAATATATCTTCATATACTCAATAGATCAATTAGAATATTTTCATACATTCCCAAAATCTCCAAGAAATGTTGCTCAATTTTTCATAAATATTCAAAATTCTATAAGTATATTATTAATTCACATTATGTCATGAATTTAAAACTTATTAGTTTAAATGAGAAAGAAAGTTAAGTTAATAATTTTACACCACTTTTTTAAACATGTTACACTTCTGGATCAGTAATAAAAACATTCAATTTCAATAGTTTAGTAAAGAAATTCATACTCCTAGCAGGGTCGCTCTTTTTGCGTTGTTGTTTCTTTCAAGTAAAGATGTCAGCAACGTGACCCGCGCCCTCACGTGTGTCGCTGACGTCGTCCACTTCTCAGAAATCCATTGCGGAAACGTGGCCGTTCTTCAAAACATATTTTTCAGACGGTTGTTATTTCCTTGTTGTCGTCAGTAACTTGAAGCCATTCGAAGACAACACAAATCACACTGGCTTCACATTTTGTGTAGCCAGCATACTATCTACGGTAGAGAATCTATGACCTTACGTTATTAAAATACAGTATTAGTGTACAGATGAGTTAGGAAAATGGTATTTCCCAATAATGTTTCGTCTCCGGGTATGTTGTGAATCTTATTACAAATAAGAATTCAGTTAGCGAAAAATTATAGCACATCTATTTCATGATAATATTCTAGGGTAACGCGTAAGTTAAATTCAAAATGTGAGAATAATTGATCAATATTTGTCGGTACTAATATTGCGTTGATTAATTTGGCGTTAATTTGGCGTTATTGGGTCGGTAGTCCGACTTCGCTGGCCAGCTACCGGTGTGCCCCATGCCTGAGCCTAGTTAAAGTCCCAAGCTTAGGGCTAAGAGCGACATGACGCGAACATGACGTATTTTTTTCGCCGTAACTAGCAAGGTCCGTCTCCATGAGATTTTCTTCGTCACACAGCTACAGAAAGTGTGGCGATTTTGTGCTGAATAGAGAGTATCTCCGTTTTTTAACCGCGTCTATTTATCAGTCCAATAGTTGCATTTGCTTCTTACAGTCAAGTTACAAGATTTAACAGACAAATACTACGTTAAAGGAGCTGTCCCTGCTTAAACGAGAATTGTGAATTTTGCAGAGACATGTTAATTTATTTCACATTGTTGTATATACATCAAATAACTAAATTATTTAATAAAAACACAAAACAATAACAAAGAAAGGATTCGCCATCGTCTCCTATATTATTTCAGTGGCATATATACCATTTGCGGCTCTCACACGCAATCAATCTTTAATAAGGAGGTCTCTAAATAATGGGAATTTCACACAGACGAGGCGAATTACGCTTTACTTTAAAAATATGAAGGATTCATTTTCAAAACTCATTTAAATATTCATGCCAAATGCAACTTGCAACACTCGGTCCGTTCTATCGTTAAATAACTTCTAAACGAAGCGTTCTAGGGTCATAAAAACAAATATTGGGGCCAAAGGTCTCAAATATTTGCCCGTTGAAAATGTTGTAATTGTCTTTTGGCGGAAAAGTTTGGAATGTTTAACGAATTTTTAAAAAATGTTCATCCACATGTTCAATATTAATTTTAATTTATTTGTATTATCCGTACCATTAACTAGGTGGCAAAATCGTACAATAGACCCAAAATGCCATATACATTGAAACAATGGCGCAATTTATAACAAATTCAGCCCCAGTGGGTGCGCTATTTGAAACAAACTGTCTGATTTGATTTTTAAATTAAACATATCCACTGCCCTTCTAATATTAATTCAACGTAACCCGTTCCAAATTTATAACAGAATATGGGCGTCAGGAAAAGATTGCGTTAATTCAATTATTAAAATTACTCTTCAACGGCTATTTCCATTAACTTAATATCCGGCTAACTGGGTCGATGGGTCTTATAAGAAATAATCGCTATTTCCTACTAATAACCGATTATTCGATCTTCCATCTGTACAGAGTGGCCGAGGAATCAGAAAAGCAAAGATACATTTCTAGCTACTCATTTGCTGGAATTGGCTAAATGAAAATCGTCTTTTATATTCACAGAAACTTGTAAGTTTATCCAATGTTCCTTGTTAACAACATGAAACTTTTGGTCATGACCAGTCTCAAACCTTATTTTGCAGTACCCGTCTTCGCATGCTATTGAGCGATGTCGCCGAGTAGAACCATTTTCCATCTTTCCCGGTGTCGATCGCTCCAGGTTCAAATACCATCTTCTTTTCTTCCGTGATTGATTGATTGATTTTCTTCCGTGTATTCAAGTCACTGATCCTCACCGCCTCATAAGTTGATAAGACTTACTTAATTTTCCTTTTAAACGTTCCCAGTTCTTTCTACTCGTATACTTAAAATATTAAAGTTCATCAAACTATATCTGCATCAAATATTCCCAGTCCTATTGCCGACAAATCCACCAAAGTTCACAATTCTAGCTGCGGCACTCGAAATATTTCCTAGTTCCAATTTCCGCACCTTCCATCAATATTCTAAGTCCGACAATCATACGCTCCAAAGTAAATGTTCACAATTCCCAAACTCCCAACATCAACTATCTACACACGATCCGCACAGCATAACGGCATAAGTCGGAATGCATTCACATTTCCCTCTTTTAGCCCTTCAAAACTCCGTTCATCTATCTACTGTTTCTTGTCAGAAAAAATTCCATGCCTAGTCAATCCCTCAATCACTAAAAAATTCAACTAGCCGCGCCCCAGACTGTCATTGCTTTCTCGGCCAATCCCTAAACAGTTTACTTTATCAACTAGCCGCGCCCCGTGGTTCAAAGCAATGAAGTTTGTTGACCTTGACGACTCGTCTACCGTTGCTATGCCGCCATATTTGCATTTGTTTATCCTTACCATTCACCCAGTTAACAATAAATGTCACTCAATTCAACGTCCCACATATTGGTATGTTAAAATATATATCGTCTATTGGACGATTTTGCCACCTAGTTAACGGTATTTTGAAACGACAACGAAAGGTATGTATATACATACATACATACATAAAGGATTTCCCGAGAGGAAACGTAGAAAATTCGAAAACAAGCTCTTAAGACAAAATTAAGTATATTTGGTCTAATTAACTACTTAGATTTTTTGAATGGTTGACCCACAATAAGCACTCAAAAGTTGGTTTAAAAAACGCTTTCTATGCGAAATTTTGCATTGTAGAAGCAAAGAAACACTCTAGAAACATGTAAATTGTTTATTATTTACAACAAAGTGAATGTATTTGTTCAGAAAGAAAAATAAATTGGGTGCTTTTTTATTTCTAGGTTAATTTTTCTTTCTGAAAAATTTTATTCATTTCTCCGACAACAAGAAAGTGATATCTCTCCCCAACGAGATATCACTTTCTCCGAAAGAGATAGTTCGGATATAGATAACCAAAACCGACATCAGGCTTAAAAAGTGAGAGTCACAGCCCAGGCGTGTCACAGGATCGCTTGCGAGGCGCGCGCGCCCACCTACTCGAAAGGTCCCAGACCCGCGTTAGAGGTAGGCTTCCAAGGAATCCTGGGTCGAGAAATAAAACTGCCATCGAACTGCTTTGAATATCCTCTTAGGGGATCACCAAGGATTGCATTTGATCTATTTATTACTACTACTACCATTCTCGCCAGAGATATGCCAAAATGATCTTTGGAATCGTCTCGAACATTACAAGAGTCTTTACATTGCAAACAAATTATGCCATTTTTCATTATTACCGAGGGGGAAAATCATGCCAACTATTCAATATGTTAATAATGAATGAGACACTCCGTGATTATTGTATGCCACTTTTAATAAATTAGAAATATGACCGTTGTTTTGCCTTTTCCATTTCCAAATTAGTAGTTTTTGTGAAAAGTGATTTACTGAAAGGACCACAAGAATTCTTACATAACGAAAATATTCATAACTGCAATACGGGTTGGAATAACTGTATTACACAAGGGTCAGTATCAACGACACGACAGAAGTTGATATTAAACTCGTGTACACGTTTTTACAATCATTTGCCAGTCAACATTAAAATACAAGACATTACCTTCTTCTAAAAATCATGTTAAATATTTCCCACTGCAAAACTGTTCTTATATTTTTATAACATATACTCACCCGGTGAAATAATTATTTTTATTTTTAAAATGAACCATCACGGCAAAGTAGCAATAAAATATTTATTCCTTTACTAATTAAAAAATGTTCTGTATTAATACCTGTAACACATTTTAAAACTGATTCTAGACCAATTACTTCAACTAGATCGGGTTCTCGAGCAGGTTTACTTCACCCATAGAGCGAATACTGAGACGAGGTGCTCAGCACAGGTCAATTGATTTCTAAATAGTATATTACAAATACGACATTAATGGAATCCTCAGAGAACACTAGAAGTAGATCCAAAACCAGAATCGAGGTCGTCTTTCTTTTTCCTTTGAAAATATACCAATTACAATTTTCGTCTAATGTTATCAACCGTTTAATGATATATCATTAGGGCCCGGAGCGATAACAATAAGCAGTGTCTATATATTTGTCTATAATGGAGGGCGGCGTCTTCCCTGAAGCATGCTGTTGCATGCTGGTCAGCTGTGATGCTAGGTTTGCACTAGGTTTGCAGTGATGCACTAGGTTTGAGAATTCGATACGCGCAGTATGAGAATATGAGAAATAACAGAATGAAATATTTGCACTCCACACACTTGTGTGAGGTGCCTGAGATGGAGGAGCATGCAGGACATATATTATGTTTTCACGTTGTGGTTGAAAGTCCTGAGGATCGAAATAAATTTTCCGAAACGTCGGCAATCAACCAGCTTGTAGTTCGTCGAAAATTTTTAAATTGAAGGACGGACAAAGATGAATTTCTTCTCCGTCTTTCCTCAGATCTGTCATTACCAGTTGCATTTGCTAGAGCCTAAGTCGTGTGAATAGATGAATGGTTCTCAATGCTTACTGAGAAAAGTACAGAAATAATAATAATAATAATAATAATAATAATAATAATAATAATAATAATAATAATAATAATAAGAAGAAGAAGAAGAAGAAGAAGAAGAAGAAGAAGAAGAAGAGTAGTAATAATAATAATACTCTGTTCCTCTTCGAGTACCTTCGGCTCCTAATACTGGTTTATAGTACACGATTCTTTGTGTTACCTATCCTAAAATGTACATTTTATGACATACTTAGTAGTTATATTTCAATCGCATAACCACATACTTTTAAACCATTTCAATCGATTAGGTAAGCCTTAAAATCAACAAAAAATATACTTAACTAATATACCGCCCTTTAGTTGACATGGCATTGCATTTAATGAACGATATAGATTTTAAACGTTCAACCACATAATATCTTTATCTTTCTCTCACTGTTCAGAACGTGCGAACACTAAAGTGCAGCTGGAGCCAGGGGTGGACTCAACGGATCATTGGGGAAGTGGGCGTCATCATAGATTTTGTTAAACAATAAACATATTTGTTATTCTATTGTATTTTTTGTCATGTATACGTGATACTACACATTATTATTTTTTAAATAATTACAACATTCTAACATAAACGAATATTTCAATCAATTTTGCACAATAACAAACACAAAACAATAACAAACGAAAACTATAGACCGTTTGGGGGCGTGGCCCCCTTGGTCCCCTCCTTGGACCCCCTTGGATCCGCCACTGGCTGGAGCAGACACTGCGAGGGTGTGCGTATCCCTGGAACCTCCTTGACGACAGGGGCTGGGGGGGCAGGTAGGGGGAGGAGACGAGGCGCCAGCGTCCATGGCAGATAACGGTGATCGCGCACCGCGTTATGGCTGGCGCGGCTTACTAAAGATTATGACAGACTCCATTGTCAGAGGCACCTCGCGAATGCCCGTGCTGCTTTTACAGCGCGGAAAAATAGACGACGCACAATGGCTCGTTAAATGGGACGCGCCGCCCGGCCGCATCCCACCCCGCCGCCAACACCACCGCACGCCCTCGCCCTGGTCTTCATCGAAAAGAGTCTTATTATTAGTACACTTCACCATGCTCGCATTCTATCAAAACCATTATTACCATAATTATTAAAAGTATTATGTAATTAAAAACGTCACTTCGTACCGGAACCACATTCTTGAGAAACAAAAATCTGAGCAGATTACACTTCTCCCCCATACAGTGTTGCATACAGTGTTTATTGTTCTTAAACGAAAATAAATCAAATCATAAATTATAAAATAATGTTAAATTATAAATTATCGAATCAAATTATAAAATAAATTATGTACCATCTGAAAAAATATATTTATGTTATATGTTAGTTAACTTCCCAAAATATAACATTTTCAAATACAAAACCAAATGCATGAATGGTCATAGAAGCAAATACACGTTCATATATTTTAAGCCTTTCATAATTATGTACACACTTTCCAGTTCAGTCAAGGGGTTAAAGGATGAAGACGTTCTTTGCTGAAACTGATAGCTTCATGATAGAAATTTAAGATGAAGTTTTTTACCCACCACCAACTGCACGGTCTTGCAGAACAACACATCAAAGAAATCTCGAGAAATTCGATGTCATCCAAGGCACTCGAAATCGATGCAAAAATAGGTCATTCTAAATACTTATCGGGTTGCCTGTGAACATTTTCAGTCAGATAACTGATCTCAATAGCAAATAACAACAAAAATAATGTACAATAGCAAATAAAACAAAAATAATGCACAACAGCAAATAATAATAATAAATAATAAGTTATCTACCGCAGTGGTTTCTAGAATGAAATCATTTAACCTAATAAAGGAATGGGGAAAGACATTTTGTTTTCGTAATTTATATTTCATTCTCTCGAAAGCAACGTTGCGTGTGTTCCATTTATTCTGTGGTGTGCAAAAGAAAAATCTATCATAACTAAATCGACGTTCTATTCTTCCTGGAATTAGATTTTCACGAGCACTGATGCAATACTGGTAGTTTCTTTGTCCTGAAAATCACCTCCGATAATTGAAGGAAAAAGACAAAGCAGATACCCTCTATGATGCTCTTTGAGAGTAAATTTGCAAATGCACTTACGTTCAAGAGCGTCTCCGACATTACACTCGACCGCTCCAAGTAATTTCTCGCATCACGCTCCAATCTTCACTTTTCCACCTTTGCGCTCTGTCGAATTGGCTTATTCATTATTCATCGTGCTCTCACTCTTCCGGTCTTGATTGCATATCTCATCCCTTTTCTACTACTTGCTCTACCATATTTCTCCGCTCTTTTCCATACTATCTCTCTCTTTAACATAACATCGGCTGAGTTGGCTCAGAGCCATGTGGATAGCGACTCTGGCCCGATGTCCAAGGATTCGAGTCCCAACAGTCCTTGACGGAACGTCACTACGTCACTAGCTATCTATATAGTTAGCTCGAATTTAGCCGCTATCTGGAGAAAAATTCTAATGGCCGGCTGCACTGATCAATAGTTTTCCGTGATTTCTCCTATCAATGCCAGCGGAATGTGAAAGCAATATCCTAACAAACGGGTTCGCGCGCGATCTTTCCTCCCTCTTCCTCGTCCTGTCCTTTCCTCTCTTTTAACTCTCACTCTCTTTGCGCTTACGTGAACTACACTGCTAAATATTATGAGATCAGTCAGAGTTGCGAACTTGCCCCGGATGGGGAGACGATCCATTGACGGTGATAACTGGAGAGGGAAGTCCTAAGCGAGCTGGGATGTAGGTAGGAGCAGGATCTGCCAGACTAGCAGGATAATACCGCAAAGTCCCGGGAAAAATATTTATTTCACTAACGTGAATAATGACCATGGTAGTTGACTCCACCGTAAACATCTAATGAGCGAAATCAACCTTTATCATAACTTTGTTTTGTATTTTCGACTCTTCCCGACGATTGACTCGTCCTCTTCCTCTCAATATCCCGATTCACAATCCTTCTGCCCCATGCCGCGAAAACTATTCACTTTTGTTGCTTCCACAGCGCGAGACATTCTGACCGCGTGCGGCCTCGGCCGCGGGCTCTGCCGCTTTACGGATTTCTGATCGGCCAAGTGATACAATTGGAGCAACAGAGAGAAGCCCCAGATTAGGTGAAAACGTTTCCGAAGTTGAGCTTCCGAACCTCGACCGGAAGTTTGGTGGAAGGGCGGAGGGGGAAGATAGAGGGAGAGGGAGAGCGGTGGTTCAGCTGCGCGGTGGCCAGACAAGGCAGGGAGGCGAGGTGGCGAAGAGCAATACATGGTGGAACAGAGCATAGATAGGGTGGGCCGAACAGAGCAGAGAAGGTCATGATAAAGAAGAGGAGTGCAGGGACGGGCGACGAGGTAGAGGGAAAGGTGGGGAAGTAAAGAGCGAGTGCAGAGAAGTGCAGAACGGGGCGTAAGAGGGTGAGAGAGGTAAGGGAGGGATAGAGGGTGGCATACTACGGGTTCAGCTGCTTTTCCGGCGGAGCAAACAGATGTCAACTCTAGGTAATTCGGTGCGGTCGGAAGCAAACGGTGACCCCGAACTGGCCAACGGCGGCGGCGGCGACCGTGGCCCCGGAGGTGGCGGCGTGTCGGGGCGAGAGGAGGGAGGGTGGGGGCACGACAGGGAGCCTGAGGGTGAAACCGGGAGCACCCGAGCAGCGACGAGGGCAGCAGACACCCAACCAGCGAGGCGCGACTCAGGGACGACAGGTCTGATGTAGAGGGACCTAACCCTCAGGCGTTAAATGCCAAAGGTTGTCTCCCTGCAGGATATGAGTATATGTATAACAGTCTTGTTTGTACAGTTCATAATTTGCACGAAAAACATAAGTAGAAAATTGATATTAACGCAAAATATATTACAAAATAACTGAAAAATTCCAGTTAAATAAAATTCAACTTTGTACACATATCCGAAACAGCCATGAATTTGAAATTCAGCAGCACATTTAGTGGTTCGAGAACCCTTCTAGCGGCTAGTTTCCGAGCGACTATGAAACAGATCTAGAAGAGACGAAGTGAGATGAAATAGACGGAGCAGTACGAGACGGTATGGGACGGAACTGAGCGGACACTGGAGGAATTGAGTTGGGGCAGGACGAGACGAGAATCGGCGGGGCAAAGTTGGGGGGGGGCAGGAGTGGACGGGGCGGAGAGGGGTGGGGCGGGACTGGATTGGGCGGGGTGGAACGGAGCGGGCATACAACGAGGTGGGGTGGGGAGATGAGGACAGGCAGATTAATCGGGAACGGGGAACGGTGCGACGCAGTGGGACAGAACGAGTTGATTGATTGATTGATTGATTGATTGATTTTTTCGTTTCCGGGCGCGTCAACTGCTTCGGTCATTAGTCCCGTTAGTGTAGTGCATTTTTTTCTCGGGAGATGGCGTTGATCTTCCCCCGCTGGATGGCGAGATCCGGTATCGACCTACCGTCGACTAGTTGGGTTTCCCCCAAACCAGGACTCTCGCACCAGCGGGGCACCCAGTCGGGACAAGCTTTAAGCTCCCGATCGGTCTCCCGGAATATGTGGTAGTGTGGTGCATGTTAGTGTAAGTGTGTGTGTGTAAGAGGAGAGGATAGGACAAGAGGAAGGAGAGATCGCGCGCGGTCCGTGGCCCGTTTAGTAGGGTACTGCTCGGGCATTCGCCTGGCGTTGATCGGAGAAACCACGGAAAACTACCGAGCAGAGCAGCCGACCGCTAGAATTCTCCTCCAGACAGCGACTGAATTCGACCTAGCTGAAAAGCTAGTATCGAAAATCCTGCCGCTATCAGGACTCGAACCTAGGATCTCCCGGACAGAAGCGCTGCAGGAACGAGTTGAGACGGGGATGGAACGAGACGAATTGAAACGAAACGATACGCAATGGGGTGGGACGAGACGAAACGGATGGAGATGGTCGATGCGAAATAAAAGTCTGCGCAGAATGGGAAAAAGGGGTACCAGAGTACAAGACTGAACGAGACGAGACGGACGCAATGGAACAGGACAGACCGGACACGGGGCGAGTTGCGAGGAGAGACGAGGTGGGAAAGACGAAGTAGGAAGAGGAAACGCGGACTGGATTGATTTTTTGATTATATAGTGTTTCCGGGCGCGTCAACTGCAGTGTTAATTAGTCCTGTAACTGCAGTGCGTGTTTTATCACGGAAGGTGGTGGTGTTCTTCCGCAGCTGGATGACGAGATTCGCCTCTGACATACATGTTGGCTTACGAGATTTTCCTCATACAGGTATCTCCCACCAACGGGGCAACGTCCCAGACAGGTCAAGCTCTACGTTTCTGACTGGTGTCCCGATATGTGCGGTAGTGTAGAGCATGTAAGTGTAAGAGTGTGTAAGTAATAGTTGAGGGAGAAGGAATAGGGAGAAGGAAGAGGAAGGAAAGATCGCGTGCGCGCTCTGGGGGGGTTGTTACAGAACTGCTCTGGCATTCCCCAGCTATCGGAGGAACTATCGATGTACAGCTCGTGTATGGAGGAGAGCAGCTAGCCGCAGCTCTCCTGCATACAGCGGCTGAATTCCATCTCGATAAAGTCGAAAATCGTGCCACCGGATTCAGTGTTGATAATGTGTAAATAACGTCTACAGTGCAGAATTCGATCTAGATAATGACGAAAATCCTGGCAACGTCGCGCCTCAAACCCTAGGACCTCCGGGTGAGAGATACTGCTCTATCAACAGTTAACGCCTGAACCTCGTCAGTCGGTACGCAGGGTGGTGTGAAGCACGCCTAAGTGAGAGCCGCGCGGGCAAAGCAAAGTGGGGTGGACCCCATCCAGAGCACGGAGTAAAACCGTGCGCATGGAGTTTGGGCGGAGGGTGAAGCGGCGCGACGCGGCGGTCTCGAGCGCTGTGGACAGACGAAACGGGGCGTGGGTAACCACAGCGCTCGAGAAAGGCTGGCGACGCGGGCCCAGGCCACGGGGGAGCGCGCAGACAAAACGGAGCGCGACCGAGCGGAAGGCACTCGGTGCCCGCGAGAGGGGGTGCGGCCAAGCCCGGCACCGCGCCACTAGGACGTATTGAAATAGGACAAAGTGGATAGAACAACAGACGAGCATGAACGGATTTAAATGGAGGTCCAAGGAAGCAAAACAATGTCGCAAGCGAGAAAATACAGGGCTTACCTAGAAATTGGGAATGAGAGGTTAAACGCGAAGCCCACAGAAGCAAAAGAAAGCGAAACGCGTACAAATGTAAACACCAAGATCAAATAAAAGCTCGACTCAAAAAAAATACCGTGAATTTAGTAGAAAACAAATTGAAATAAACGTAATAAAATACATATATGTGTACGTAGAAAAACAACTAAACTGAAAATCCAATAACAAAAATTTACTTGAAGGCGTAATGAAAATGGAGAAAATGAAGATAGTACCATGAGGGATAAAAATCATCATAAAATTACAATAATATGTATCCCCCATTACCATACATACGCAGGCGGAAGTTGTCTATAAGAATAGCGTGATTTTTTTTCCATACGGTGGGGGCTAAGGCCGATTTATATATATGATAGCCGGCGACGCTAGCTGAATTCGAGTACTATTGTAAAATGACGTGACAACTGTGATACTGTGAAACGACGACTTTGCGAATTTGCGACTTCGCGGGTTCCTGGTTGGGTGACCATCTGGAAACCCCCAATATCTAAAGGCGCCCAGTCGCAGGCCGACGGGCCAAAAGGCGCTGGCTGGCTGGCTGCGACATGACAAGACTTGACAGAAATAATAACGGAGAATTACTCCATACTCCATACATAATAACGGAGAATTACTCAACTCCCAACAAGGGTGCAGAGAGGCGTTGCGTCAACGAAGACGCAACAAATAAACTAGTGGTGCTACATAATGGCAAAGACTTTCTCATTTCTAATTTCTTTGGTTTGACTGTTTTTACGGTCTTGCCCCATCCTGTTGCCAGTTGCCATCTATCGCCGCCCAAAGTATATTTTTTTAATTTTCTCAACCTTTCGGTTTCCTAATAGTATAACCGTAATGTTACTTTTAAAATATTACAGAAGAGTAAAACCTCGCCCTAAATGGCAATTTGCATTGATAATTTTGGAGCTGTCTTTAGGAAAAATGGCGATTGAGTATTTCTGAAAATGCGGAATTTTGAGCTCATTTTAATAGAAAATTGTTGAGTTTTCGAAAAATTTTATATGACATTATTTAAAGCGTTACTCATAAAAACATTCATGTGAAGAAATGGCAGCTAATGTAAATTTTGCAGACGCGAGAGAAGTAAAAAAAAATAACATTTTTGTAATTTTTGAAACAAAAAAATGGACCAATATAGCGTTTATGTCATCGTATATGGTACATCTGGCACTACACCTACCAAAATTTTAAAAAAAAATTTGGAGCCTGTTTTGAGAAAATCTTGTTTTTGTAATTTTTTAAAATTGCAAATATTGCACGCCCTATTACACGACAACTACTAAAATTTTCAAAAAAACGAGTTGACCTTAATGAGAGAACTAATTATGGACAACAAATTTCATTTGACGGAAAAATCTGTGCTTTCAATTTTATAGTTGTAGGAAGGAGCCCAAAAAATCAATTTTTTTCAATTTTTGAAAATTCAGAATTAACCATCAAAATCAGACCTATTCCACCGTTGTAAGTGTATTTTACTTTATTCTTACAAGAAATGTAAAGGAAAACTGTTGAGATGTTTTTGAGAAAATTATGAAAATGTCCGGGGGCTTCATGTAGAGTACCCCGAAAATTTAAAGAATGGTTTTCAAAATTTTAAAGCTTCAAGTAGAGGCAGATCAACAGATAGACAGAGACACAGAGACACAGAGACACAGAGACACAGAGTCCCCCGAAAATTTAAAGAATGGTTTTCAAAATTTTAAAGCTTCAAGTAGAGGCAGATCACACAGAGAGACAGAGACACACAGACACACAGACACACAGACACACAGACACACAGACACACAGACACACAGACACACAGACACACAGACACACAGACACAGAGACACAGACACAGAGACACAGACACAGAGACACAGACACAGAGACACAGACACAGAGACACAGAGACACAGACACAGAGACACAGACACAGAGACACAGACACAGAGACACAGACAGAGCACACAGACACAAGACACAGACAGAGACACAGACAAGACACAGACAGAGACACAGACAGAGACACAGACAGAGACACAGACAGAGACACAGACAGAGACACAGACAGAGACACAGACAGAGACACAGACAGAGACACAGAGAGACACAGAGAGACACAGAGAGACAGACAGGCGGGCAGACACTTTTTCGGTATCAGGGAATCCCAAAACGTGTTTTGGGATCCGTTTAAATCTCGTTTAAATCCGTTTAAATCCGTTTAAATCTCGAAATCGTTTTTCCGCAGCATTACATAACTTTCTTTATACTATGTGTATTACTCCGTATATACGTATGTATACGAGGAAGGAAAAATGATTAGACTTCTAACGGCAAATCTGTTCCCAAAGGCGTTCGACAATAGTTCGTCCCGTCTCGCTCGTAACAACGGCCTCAGCTAGAATCTCATACACCCCAGATGTTTGGAGAGTTTGGACGCATTCTGACGTGTACTAGCGTTTGCCTGAGTTTTTTATGGGCGTCGAGGAAATTCCTCTTTGACACCCGCAAGCGGAGCGCGGAAGTGGGGGCGAGAGCGGAGCGCGGGGAGCGGAGCGGGAGCGGAGCGGAAGCGAGAAGAGAGAGTGGGGAGAGAAGCGAGAGCGAAGCGCGGGAGGGGAAGCAAGAGCGGAGCGAGAAGTGTGGAAGTGAGAGAGGAGCGCGGGAGGGGGAGCGAGAGCGGGGAGCGGGAGTGGAAGCGAGAGCGGAGCTCCAAAGCAGGAGCGTGGAGAGCGCGGGTTGCGGGGAGCGGAAGCGAGGGCGGAGCGCAGAGAGCGAAGCTAAAGCGGAGTGGGGAAGAAGCGAGAGCGAGCGCGGGAGGAAGCAGAGCGGAGCGGGGGGGGAAGTGGAAGGAGGCGGAGGGGGAGCAGAGCGGGGGCGGTGAGCGTCACCCCGAGGGAGCCCGGGCGCCGCGGGACGCGCCGAAAGCGAGGTGCGCGCCGCAGCATCAGCGGGAGCCCCCGAGACCTGGCAGGGCGCGGCGGCAGAAAGAACGCGCGGCAGTATATCGCATTCGCGCCGCCGCGCCGCGCCGGTGATAGCTCGTGGTCGCTGTTTGAAAGGAGTTGGGCGTACGATGACTCTAGACTCCGACGAGGTCCACCGAGTTTATAAATATAATTACAACATTTTTTTTCAGAATCGCCTTTTCCTGTTTCTATGGGGTCGGTGCTTATAGGGACGGGCTCATTTTTTATTTTCTGCACACTCCATTTTATACTGGTTTGCCAGTGGTTTTGTAGTCAGATGCCCTTCCTGACGCCAACAATCGGGGACCCATTAGTACATTACACATAGAGAACACACACAATCGGGAAACACACAATCATGCCCGACCGGGAGCGGTAGCTCAGTGCATCAACTGATGTCACTGTACCGCCTCTGACCGGGAGGTCCTAAGTTCGAGTCCTGACGGCGGTTGGATTTTCGACATTAGCTAGGTCAAATTCAGCCGCTGTCTGGAGGAGAATTCTAGCGGCCGGCTGCTCTGATCGATAGTTTTCCGTGGTTTCTCCGATCAACACCAGGCGAATGCCGGAGCAGTACCCTATCAAACGGGCCACGGACCGCGCCCGATCTGTCCTTCCCATTCCTTGTCCCATCCTCTCCCCTTACACACACACACTTACACAAACATGCACTACACTACCACATATCCCGGAAGACAGGTCGGGAGCTTAGAGCTTGTCCCGGCTGGGGCGGTGCCCCGCTGGTGGGAGAATCCTGGTTAGGGAGAAACCCCACTAGCCGACGGTAGGTCAGCGCTGGATCTCGCCATCCAGCGGGGTAAGATCGCCGCCATCTCCCGAGAAAAAGCATGCACTACAATAACGGGACTAATGACCAGAGCAGTTGACGCGCCCAGAAACATGAAAAAAATCAATCAAATCAATCAACCATGCCCGAGGCGGGATTCGGACTCACGATCCTTCGGACTGACGTCGCCACGGCACTACTGTCTTAGCGATTTCGGCTATCCGGATCGCCAAAATATAATTATAACCTTGTATGATCTTAATAATTATTAAAGTCATTAAGCAGATATAAAGAATAATAGTGTACCAATATAATCTCAAAGGAAGAAGAAATGTTGGCCGCCTGTTAACAAGATGGAGACTCATTCTGTTGATGTGAAAATAGGCCTTGATGCATAAATCTAAGATGTAGAAGAAGGACGTAGATTTAGAGCAAATAATGGTCGGGATAAAAGTTCGTAAACTAAGGCAAAAGCCGAGGTTTATAATCAACTGCGGCTGTAATTTGTGAAATTGGCAATTATTTTCGTCCACCATATTTTTAAAAAAGACATAAAAATGAGAAAAGGGTGCGTTTATTTTGCAAGGCTACTCATACACCATCTCTTGCTAAAAAAAAGTTTCGATCGTTTTTAGCAGATGTACAATTAATTCCTTATTGAAGGCCGACTTGAGAGCAACTTTTGGTTCCTGTGTATGGTATAAATTAGCAGTTCAGTATTACAAAAATGCATTTTAGAGAAATGACTTCATTATACGAGACAATAAAAGACAAGTACTCACTTATATCTTGAGGTCGTAGTACGTATCTATACAAATAAAATCAGAATGTTCATTTGTAATTTTAAAATAACTACCTTTTTAATCGTTATCGTTGTTTACTTTTATAAATATCAATTCAATTATTTCATGATTTTTTTTTTGTCTGTCTTGTCTGGTATAATCACTGGAAGGGATGAACACATGCGATTTTCACTGAAGGGTAGAGTGTTTTGTCGGTGATAACGTGAGCTACTTTTTTTCAAATTATAATTTTCTAATTATAAATTATAAAGAAGTGTTTTATTCAAAAATCTAGAGTTTTATTTAGATATTAATTATATGCTGTGCCTCCCATACAAAAGAAAAAAATCGTAAAAATTATCTCCAATCCCATTTCCTTCCCCTCAGAGCGACCACTCCTTGACGCAACGCGTCTCCAAGCCCCTTAAGGGGCGTTGAGCGCTTTGCCCTTGGGAGTAATCCTCCATTAATGTGCTTTATTATTTTTAATATTAGTCAAGTCTCGTCACGTCGCAATCAGTCAGTGCCTTTTATCCCTTCGGCCAGGGGCTCGACGCCGTTAGATCCCGGGGTTCCTGGCCGGTCACCCAACCACGAACCCGCGACTCTCGAATGCGCTTAACCTTCGTGACTTCACGGAGCGTAGTAAACGCATTCGGCTAGCGCCGCCGGCAAAATTGAGCAAAATTGAAGTGTACACTCCTTCAGCTGTTCGCAAATACCGCAAAAACAGTGTGTAAATCAACTAAAGGGATTTAAAAGATTCCACAAGCCCAAGACATTTCCTATCAATTTATATTGATTCATTCCAAAAACCGCAGTTTGGATCAGAGTAATTGCAGAAGAAAAGTGTTACTGAAAGTTCGCTACGAGTATGCAACAATACATTTGTTTCTAGATTTTTAGTTCTGATTTATTTTAGAGTGTTATTTTTAAAAACAGTTCTTGATCATAAATCATAATGAAAGCAGCTTCTTCATGAGACTTTGACAAGTTTAAATTATTTGTTTCCAGTTGTTTTTGAAAACTTATTTGAGGGATATACTAGATTCATAAGACCAGAAAGTATTAAAAACATACATAAACATAATTTTAGTTACATATACTATACATTTCAAGTGACTCAAAATTAACATTCGGAATTTAAAAAAATTAATTGAGAATACTTTCCACACAACATACAATGGAGGTAAATAGACATGTTGATTGGTAAGCAGATGTAGTGTGTGACCTATTATCGTGGCATCACCTCACACCTCACCATATTTACGATTAGCTAAATGTTGAAAAGAAAAGGAATCTAGCCAAACATGTACTATGTAACATATTTCCGCTAACAAAGACAATTGTAAAGGTTAAACCTCCAATTACAATGAAAGATAAAACAATGTTCAGACAAGGTAAACAAAAAATTAATATTGAAGCTATGATTATAGTTACTACATGCAATGTTAGCCACCTTATTTCTTGTTACACTCATCAATATTTTTATTTCAAGGAATTGTAACAAAATTGATATTGCCAAGTACTTGATTAGTAACAACTGTTGTATTTTTTTTTTTCCCGGGTTGTATATTGCAATTTGTATTTTTTTAACGTTTTTATATATTTTCTCAGTTTTTTGTTTATGTTTAATTATTTTATACTTGTATTTATGCTTTTCATATTTACTGCTCTGATATTTGTCTAGATGAACATAGTAACAATATTTATGAGTGCTACAAGCAATGAGTTGGCTAACATTCTCTGCAATAATCACCACCATAGATTCATTTTCTTTTTTAACCAGAACTGAGCATTGTTTATACACCTTTGGAATAGACTGTTACCAGAAGTGTATTTTGTTTCAACTAGTACATGCTTAGTCAATTTCCTTTTCTTTTGAACACTGCTAATTGTATACATGGTTTGGGTGTTGTGAGATACCATCATAGAAGAGCCATAAATTACTTCTGGTTATCAATCAGTATCTCTATTTAGCTCCATTGTTATTTGTTGTAAGTATTATCCGTTTATAATAGTTTTTTCAAACTCAGATCTTTATTTTAGTGTAATTGTTTATAATGTATGTGTGTAAATAAAATTGACTTGTTTTTATAACATTGCTTTTTGATTTTATGTACTGCGGCAGCATGTAGCATGGCAGCATGGTGTAGCGGTTAGCGTATCGGACTGCTATACCCAAGTTTGCGGGTTCAAACCCGATCGAAGCCGCGGATTTTTAAGGGCGAAAAAATCCTTCGTACGCCTTCCTTCGGAGGGGAAGTAAAGCCGGCTGTCCCATGTTAGTACATTTACTGCATGTAAAAGATCCTCAAGCCTAAATGACGCCTCTGAGCTAAATTCAAATCGCCTGTTTCGTCGCCCAAGTAATACCTTCTTTCTCCCATGATTGGTGAAAGAAGTGTAACGAAATTTGCGTGGTCAGACGGAAGAGCAGGCCTCATGGCCTGAGTCTCGCCACGTAAAATAAGGCAAATTCAATTGAATTAGTGGTAAACCGTACTTCCTCGCACGAATTTTCAAGCAAAATACGCGTAAATTACCCAAATCTTTCCAAAAAATTGTGCATAACTTTAATTCAAAACCTATTTTTAAGGAATATATCTCATTAAGGAAAAAATCTCTACCTTCGTAACTGTGGTTGTACAAAGACGCCGATTTTTTTCCCAATTTTCGAAATATCAGAACTTTCAAGGAAAATAAGACTTGCGCAATTCTCTTAAACGACTTTCACACTATCCAACAAAAATATTTAATCAAAATCAATGAAGCAATTTTTTTTCAATTTTTGAAATGTCCCAGGTGCTTCATAAATACTTCCATAATTAAGATATCGGTTTCAAACACAAAGGCCCGTGGCATCAGTCAGATCGATTGGGAAATATCAATAGGAATAGAAATAGAAAATCGGCTGAATGGTTTAGCCACTACCGTTGATCACAGACATACGGACGGACGTTTTGCCGTCATTTGATTTTTCGGTATCAAGGACCCACAAAACATGGATTAGAAGACTACACCACGTGTTAGAGGACTGTTTCCTAAATTTAGCAACTAGATTTATCCACTTTTTTGTAACCGGACCCTGTAATATTAGTTTTTCTGCCGAAAATTCGCCGTTTTTCACGCAGCATGATATAACTTTCTCCCTACTGCGTAAGCGGTACCGAGAAAGAAAAAACTTCAAATAAAATTCAGAACCTACCTTTGGGAAACAACCCATATCCAACCATGGCACACTCGCTCGTGAAATCATTCATGCCTCATCCAAACCCGCAACCCTATCGTTGAGTGATTGTCATCGCAGCCGTCCGCGCTATTCAGGACAACAGAACGGTCGGCAAATAGACGAATACATTGTGAAAGTGAACATTCATTTGTTGAATAAACAAAGATTCTGCTCAGAGATGGAAATTGCCAGTTAAACACCGGAGGATTTGCCGGTCAGTCACTTTTTAATGTAAACATCGGAAGTAATACGCTAAGCTATATTCGCTGTATGATAAATTGAACTTCATAATTCATATGAGAACTCTGTAAATACGCACTTAAAAGTATTGTTGTGTATAGACTAATCTTTTTGAGGAAGAAATGGCGAATGTACCCTTGTGTGTAGGTTTCGCGAGAACGTATGAAGAGAATTCGTCAGATGTTTTTAAAATGTATTTTTGTTGTTTCTCATTTGTTGTATTTGTTTGACCGTAGTATATTTGTTAGATATCCTAGAGAATTCACAATATATAAAAGGTTATTTCACATTGACGACACAAAATTGTTTCTAACCATTTATTTCGTGCTTTCACCTTTCCCTTGATTCGTTGTTGCATTTACCGTTCATTAATCACGTATTCACTACTCGTTCAATTGTGAATTCGTCCATTAGCTCAATCGTGCAATCAATCAGTCGTTAGTGCGTTCATCAATAATTTCTTCCATTATGGATCAATTTCATTCACCCATCCCTCACTTCAACATTTCCTCCTTTATATAGTGAGGCGAACCCAACCCCAAACTTAAATTGTAACAATTTATGTAATAGCATACAAGGAGATGCTAAGAAAATATGTTCACTAGCTAAACCTTTTAAAATGTTAATATTGCAATATTTTAATTTCTCGCAGAAAACAATTATTTCTTATTATGACAAGTGTTCTGAATTTATACCATAAATCAAAAACTGCATGGATTAAAAATTGCTGGAAACTTCGTTGTAATCGTTGCTATTTCCTTCTCTTCAGCAATCAGGGGCCTTCTGTGCAAGTGATGGTAAAAGAACACAAGTAATGCACTACAGAATTGTTCTGCCTGTACGATGGAGGTTTCTTATAGCTTAAATACCTTCGGACTATACACATATCATCAGGTAAATTAATTTACATTTGTAGTAAATTCTCTACGAAATGAAAATATAAACTTTATCTCTAACACGGAAGCAAGTCGCGAGTTTAACAAAGAGTGAATGTCATGCTATTATGACTTATTAAACCTGAATGTACATTAAAATGTGGAGAAATGTTGGTACACATAGTGAAGCCAAGCGGAAAACACAGCATTGAAGTAAAAACTAGTGGTACTACAACAGCACATTCTTCCTTGCATATTTCTAATTTTGCAATTTTCAGAAATTGAGTGAGCTCAACGAAAAGAAGACCTGCGACACCACAGACGGACAGACAGACGGGCGTTTTTCCGTCAATCGATATGTGATAATTTGAAAGATTGCAAATTTTGTGATAATTTCTCTGTCTGAAACATGTTGTATTCTGCTGAAATGTAATCTACTGAGTAAAAAAGATTTACCAAATACGAGTATGTAGTTCACAGTACAAACCAAGGCAGTCATTGTTTCCTCTTGATACATCTCAAAACGTACACTTCAGTACTTCAAATGGTTAATTCTTTAAAACGCGCAACGTTTTGTTACAGTAGCATGTTTTCACACCAATCTCAATGATATGCAGCCGACATTGTGTATGAGCGGACTGAATTCCATTTACCTCAATTTACCATTCAGCTTTAGCACTGACGGGGCACAACTCTCTTCCTTAATCCTTACAAAGTGGGAGCTGGAAACACACGAAATGAACGGATATCACCGGAGCTATACAGGAGACAAATTAGCCTACTGCCGCTTTGTTTCATTGTAGTATGGCTTCACAGAAAATTGTCGTGTCGAGAGGAGAATATTCTAAAGAGACAATTTGCCTATGAGAGAGGTAGTTAAGTCCCGTAAATCCACACCGATTTAATTTACAGAAATATTATATATATATATATATATATATATATATATATATATATATATATATATATTCTACCGCCACCAACTACCGAGGCAGTCGTTGGAAAGAATGCTCTTTCGAGCTTTGAATATCTCAGGGAGCAGGATCTTTGGGGTGTGAGAAAGACATACACCCAGACACAGAATTAGGTAAAAACAGTAATATATTCTTAGAAAGTACTCCACAAATTAAACCCTTTACACTGTCACAGAAAAGGGGAGAACAAAAAATATACCAAATTGTTAACTGCGCGCTAGGATGCATGCAAATCCACTAGTGGTTATAACTCTTAGAAAAATTGCAAAAAAATGTTTGCTTAATGATTTCACTCTTCACATAGCTAGCGATCATTTGCCTTATAACACCCGTGCACGGAGTTCTTGTTTGACAAATATTAGTGAATGAATTTAACTTTTCCTACACTTCCTGGATTGATTTACCAGTACATATTATCACAGGTCTTACTGCTATCCACATACAAAATTTTCCTCGTCAATAATTACATACACAAAATGAGAAACACAAATTAACTCTCTTTACTACAGCTTCGGAATGAAATGTACCACCGGCGTACGAGGTTATATCAAATACTTCGCCGTTACTCAGTTTAAGGCGAACATGCAAAAATTTAGTATTCTAGTTTCTGGTGCTAACACTATCTTTCTAGTTCCTGTCTCCCACTTCAGTTTTATGCAAATTTGGAAATCCAGCCGTGCCGCCTTTGGCGTTCCTGCCATGTAGCCCGCTTCGATGCCGCTCCGAAGGCCACTCGGTCTCCTTTGCGCCCGCCACCAGATCCACGGACCAGTCTTCTTAACGTCCACCACCAGATCCATGGATCAGTCTTCTTAACGCCCGCCACCAGATCCACGTCTCATCTTAATTTCGCCCGCCTATCTTGCGACACGAGTATGCGTATTGCCCAGTCTCTCTGCGTGTGTAGCTGGCGTGTCGTTTCACTAATGATTTATAAAACTCGTACAGTTCCGAAAACTCCACTATTCTGCTTCGTTCTAAATTTTCACAGTTCTTACAACCGTCTCATACAGTGCTCTGCTTAAATCACGTAGCCTCGTTACTATATCACTTCTCCCACTTCCTAACGCCTCAAGAACTACTACGGCTTCTCTCCAACAACTACCCCGCTATCGTACTCGATTTCTCACCTCGGCGTCTCACACAAGAAGGGCCCTTTCTCTCGCTTCTCCGCCGTTTAAATGGTGACGTGACATCACGGTGCAACCCTGCCGCGCTGCCCATAATGCGAAAGTACACCGCCGCCGCGCTTCAGGCCGCAACTAATAGGTAGCGCCTTTTGCGATCTGTAATCGGCTTTCTGCTATTCCTTCGATATTCACATCTCCACCGATGCCTCGTGGGCGTTGTGGGGTTTGTGGCGATGCCAGAAACGTCACTATATATATATATATATATATATATATATATATATATATATATAAGTGACGACAATCAAACTATTACAGTCGAGAAGAAAGAGCTTTTGCGTTCATTCTTATATTTTTGTGACAAAACTAATCAGTAGTGCCTTTTCATAATATTCTTTATGTACGCACCACCGTGAAAGTAGCCATGTGTGTATGTTCGCCCGTAAAGTGAAGGTTTCACGAACCAGATGAAAAAAACGTTTTTCTGAATTTCTACGGTAAAATCCCGACGATGTGATGCACAATAAAACTCATAACATAGTTAATACTTTAAGAAACTCACGATCAACTATCAATGAACATGATAACAATAGTTACGGGACTATAAACATTTACAGTTTGTATAGAAAATGAAAAGTTTGTATCTAGGTAGACAGAATATTTTTGTACTCGCGTTATTGCAGCATAGAAGTGGATACGTTTCCAGACAAGAGTACAAAAGCACGAACAGTGAAATTTCAACGCTTCTAAACGCTCCTTCACGAATCTTGTCAACAAACCCTCACATTTGGGCGTTGACATTTAAACTACTATTACAGACGTCTCTCATCACCAAATAACTCTGACCCTAGCATTTCAAAATGGTTCGTCAGCTTCTTCTTCAAACAGTTTTCGAGGACTTATTTTCCTGTTCCTGTCGTTTTCTCCCCAATTCTTTCCTATTTTCAATTGCTCGTATTTGTCCTTAATGCATGAAAAATCATTGTAATATACACAATCTATGAACCTTCTGAATGGTTTTCGTATTCCCTTCCTTCCCATAAGTTTGTCTTTCAGTAACTTAATTATTTAACCCAAAAACTATTAAAAACTGTGTGTGACGTATGGAAAAGAAACACAACCTGTGCACGGTCTCTAAATCTCTGGGATCTCGGCCATAACTCATATACATATTTAGTTGAATTATGAATAAAGGTAAAATGTAATTAAATGTTGGTTCCCCTCTAATACAAATTATTTTCATCAACAACTGAACTACATAGTAACTCTCTTATCGTGTACCATATGAAGGCATCGTCTCGCTTCTGAGAGAACATTGAGAACGATTATTTTATAGCCTAAGGGCTATAAAATAATCGTTGTGGAACGTAATGTTCGTAATCTAATGTTCGTAAATGGAATTAATGAAGAACTAACTACATTTCCCACTACGGACACGAAGAAATTAAGAAACCGTCTTCGGATTATGAAGCTACATTTTGTCCAGAGGCAATCAAAGGGACCATCTCAACATTTGATCACTCGATCGAAACACGTAAATGAAAATCTAAATACATTAAACAAACCAAAAACTAGCTAGTATACAACAAGAAAGAATACATTGACGTATTCACTTATAAACTTTTTTAGTTCGTGTTTGTACTATGTTTAAAAATGTATAATTTTCGTTTTTTGTGCATTATAAAATGTGCATTATGTATGCGCAATCCCATACAGTATAGCGGTTTACACTTTGAAATAATGCAATTGCAATATCTTACAAAACAAAATGCATTACTACAACAAAATATCGCAGTATATAAATTACTTTATCAAAAAGATAAGCAAATTGTCAAAATTCACCTACTGTGTAGAAACGGTTAGTTCATTATATATGAACTAATACCTGTCCCTACCGTTTATATTTCTTAGTACATACAGCAGACAATATTCACTTGACTAGCTTGTCAAAGACTGGCTTCTATTACCGATCTAATTAGATAGATACCTAAACAAATTTTCAAATATACGAATAGATCGTAATACCGCTTAATGGCATTCTTGACTGCAAATCGTGCCAGGTTGTTCGCGTTTCTTTGAACTCAGAAACATACTGCGAAAACGGTAAACCATTAAATCCTTCAGAGTTTCGCACGACTCTATTCTAAAATATGATAACCTCTGGATTCAAATAACAAATGAACACTGAAAATCGTGTAAATATCGATTTCTACGTAAGCAATTCATTCCTACACATTACATTGTATCTATATGTCTAAGTTCCTTCCAAAACGACTGTAGTTACGATTGAAGGTAAATCACGAAACACATTTCTAATCCTTTTTGTCGCTGGGCGAATAAACAAGTTGTAAACTGCATGCGCCCGAACCACACTGCGCACACGACCGCACATTCTGTTTCAGTGCACGTTCCTCTTGCATATTCATCAACTGTAAACTTGTATGCTATATGGCAGATTTCAGACCGTCATAAAACTATAAAATCCTCTTGTTTCCGTGCTTTATGCTTTCGTCGCCAAACAGATGTATTCTTGTCCGATACACCTAAAACAAAACTTTGAGCTACTCTCCGAGGTCACATTATTACTTATGAAATCTATTTATTGATTTTATTATATTGTTTCTGATTGCGTGACATTCGATTATTTACATCTCGTGCCTGATTTTTATCTCAACTGTTATAGAAAGTGTGCCTACATTTAAATAAAAAAGCAAAATGATTATTTACAAAACAACTAGATATATTAACTTATATATAATCTTATATTATATATAATATATTAGCTTGCTTGCTTCCTTATGTGACTGACGTGTTTTGGCTGTGCTCCAATATTTTACCAATTTTTACTACTCTTTTACACCTTTCAGGTACTTTTTGTTGTTAAACTTATCTTTACTTGTTACAGATAAGATGAAACAGATTTATATTGTCCGAAGCAGTGGAAAAGAAGTAATACAAATATTTGGTTTAAAAGACGGCGTAGCGGGAAACGTGTATTTTAACGAGTTTAAAGACTTCCAATACTATTTGCTCTATAAATGATAACGAATAACCTAGTATTCAGTTAAAACGATTCACAAATTCTTATAATTACCAGTATTTTGAACTCTGTCACATTAAATAATACATGCATGAGTAGATCATTCACTAAAACTACAATAGAATTATTTACAGACCACTTGCTGCAGGAGTCATGGGACGCAGTTTATAACAATGTTGACACAAACGAAAAAATAATTTATTATTGTCAAAGCTTTCATTTCATTTTAACGCGTGATTTAATTTGAAAAAGAGGAAACTAGACTTTTCATGGTAGAGCAATATTTGGATTACAGGAATTAGAACATCGTGTAAAAAAACTAACTCTTTACTTTATTTCTAAACATTATAATGTATCGTCCAGTTACCATGTCTACTTCCGAAAATACACAAGCATTTTAAGGAAAGTGATAGCAAGTCAAAAAATGAAAAAAATCTGTATACTTTGGAAGTAAGCAGTCCCGTAAAAATTGCAAGTTCTCCAACTAACACTTTTCGAGAATTGCGTTCATTTCATGAATGTACTAAAACCCCAAAATTAAACATACGTTTCAAAAAACATCGATACGATGTTTTTTCAACGAAACTTGTTCCAGTCCAGTCCTCGAAATAGTAAACTAAAAATTAAATATTCAACTAGTTTAGATGAAATTTTGGATTCTTTATTGAAAAGTTGTGCACCTGCCTTTATATATCCATTAACTCAGATATATCAATGCTTCTTTATAGGCACAAATATTTCCAGATATTTTCATAATAGCAACATTTAAGCCACTTTTTTTTAAAAAAGCGACAATAATAAGATATTAATAATAACAAAAATAACATAAAGTGTATACCAACAGTTTTGCCAGGGTCTCTCGGAATCGTAATAATATTTACTAAATGGCTCAGTAATGCAGACTATAACTTCCACCGTGTTACACCTACCTGCAGTTTAAATGAATTGATCTTTATCTTATCTTTATCTTTATCTTTATCATTATATTGATTAATTCTCATATACTCCCAACAATAACAAATCAGGGGGCAATATTTGGCACCTATGGGAAATCTGGCATATGTTTTAGATTTATGCACCACCAGATCTACCCAAAGCCTTCCTACGGTATATGCATGTTCAATTCTTATTCTTTTTTAATGTAAAATCGACGGCTGACTGTTGATAGCAGCGGGAGCCGAAGGGCACTTTCCACAAATTACTGAAGCACATCTCCAACTGCGGCGTTTCTCAACCTTTTTAACTCCGAGGACCGCATAGAATTATTAGAGGATTCCTGTGGATTCCTTGTGTACACTTTCTTCAAATCTACTCAGAAAAATTACCGCCTTTAAGATCAAGGGATCTGAATCCATAAAAATCACGACTATAGGTGTTTTCATCGCAGAAGAGAGAAAGAAAAGAATCTTCGTGCGCCTTCCTTCGGAGGGGAAGTAAGCTTTACTAGTAGGCTAACCCTTGTTAGTAGATTTACTGCATATAAAAAGATCCTCAAGCCTAAATGAAGCTTCTGAGCTAAAATGGATATTGCCTGTTTCGTCGCCCAAGTAATACCTTCTTTCTCTCCTAGTTGGTGAAAGGAGCGTAGCGAAATTTGCGTGGTCGGAAGGAAGATCAGGCCTCATGGCCTGTCTCGCCATGTGAAACAAGGCAACTTCAAAAGAAGATGAATGTGCTGCAGTTAGTCAGAAAGTCTTGAAGATGTGTGTAGTGTATCTGGACTAATAAGCAGTCTCAGCACAAATTGTAATGTACGTAGCACTACTCAGAAACGATGGAAAAGCATCGCGCAGTGGCGCCAGACCGGACTCGCGGGAGCGTCTCTGGAGTGCAACGAGGGCCCATGCAACGACCGATATCTGCGCTGGCCGACAACATGAAATCACTAGAACCGTATACTATCTAAACCTACGATTCCTTCGACGTCTCTGACTCCATTATGAAATATTATGAACATTAATTTAGGTAAGTACACAAATTAGTTAATGTTTCGAACGTATCATAATAGGATTTTTACTGTTTGTGCCATAGTTCAGAACCTGAAGATAGAAAAAATAACTCTCAACACGTCGGGTAAAAAAAGCACTGTAATGAAAAATGTGAACTATATACTTGGATTTTTGCTGAGATTTTTTACTGTTGTCTTCCAATTCTTTTGATTTCCCTACAAAAGTGGACTTCTAGTATAATTTATTGAACAACAATTAAACATTTAAAATATGTTAATTTTGTGGTATTCATTTCAGGTGGCGTACATTGAATGATGTTATGGATATAATGAGCACTGAACAACGCTGGAATATACACTACATCCGCGTCCACCATTGCTAGCTATGTTCGAAAGAGTTTAGAAAGGATATGTCTCCTGACAAGCTATCCCCTTTAAGAGATTATCCATAACCCTGTCTTTCAGATGGCTTCCTGCAGCTATGATGAGCTTAAGAGACTCGCTGCGGTAATACCAGGGCCTGAAAACTTCAAAATAGGTGTTGTAGTGGCTTAGGATCCTTCGCCCTGACTTCCCCTTTTCATCCCATGGCGCTAAACAACCATTTGGGTCTTCACATAACAGCCTACTCGAAGTTCTGGCCGAGTCTTTAGACCGTATGTGATGGACGCGATCAGTTCCTTACCAGAATCTCAAATATGTGAATGGGGAAGGACATATCTCACGCGGGCCTGGGCACGTTCATTACGGTACTGCTTCTGCAGTCACGAGAAATTTATCAGAAAAAAAATCACGGAAACGATCAATCAGACCATCTGACCTTTAGAATTCGCACTTAATCCGCGACGGCGTCCGTCCTGTAAAGATGTTGAAAATAGGGACTCAAACCTGATACCCTGTCAACAAACCTTCAGTTAGCAACTTGCAGATATACACGCAAACGCATGCGAAGTTTGTCACGTACAGAACCAAGTAAAATGTTTCATTGGCGTACTTGCTAATGAAAAAAAAACTCCGTCTGCCTCTACACCAGGTCTCGCTCCAAGAACTGCAAGCGCTGCGAGCCCAGCTAGGAAAAGGCCAAACGCGCCAGCCGCAGTGACAGTGACAGTGACAGACGAAAGCCGCCCATCGCACCGCGTGGGCTGCGAGAAGGTGAGCATACAGTTCACTGCGCTCGCGAAAGGGACAGTGAATCCTGCTTGTCTACCGTTTCCCGCTCCGCCACACAACAAAGAACGTACGCTCTCTCCAGACATACAAGGCATAAATCTCCTCTGAAGTTCACTGTAAACACTGTAAGGAGCTGTTATGAATGGGTGCTTTACGGTGCAGACTCCGAAGCTGCTGGATTCTACAGTGGAGCACGAGGTTTCGTATCTCGGTAGCTGCGTGTGAAAGGGGTATAATTGATTAAAGCAAGTACTCTTGAGTTGAGGCTACTGACAGTGCCTCTCTCCACAATTCGTTTTAATTGATTGACTAGAGATTCCGGGCGCGTCATTTGTTAATGTCATTAGTCCCGTAAGTGCAATGGCTTTTCTTCTTCGGAAGGTGGCGGTGATCTTTCCCCGCTGGATGGTGAGATCCGGCGCCGACCTGCCTGTCTGCTAACGTTTTTTTTTCTGACCAGGTATCTCCCATCAGTGGGGCACCACCCAGCCGGGATAAACTCTCCCGACCGGTCTCCCGTCACATGTGGGAGCATAGAGCATGTATGTGTGTGCGTGTCTGTGTGTGTGTGCGTGTGCGTGTGCGTGTGCTTGTGCTTGTGCGTGTGCGTGTGTGAGCGTGTGCTTGTGCGTGTGCGTGTGTGTGCGTGTGTGTGCGTGTGTGCGTGTGTGCGTGTGTGTGTGTGTGTGTGTGTATGTGTGTTAGAGGTGAGGATAGCGCAGGGAAGAGATAGCAAAGATCGCGCGCGGTCCGTGTCCCGTTTGTCAGAATACTGCTCCAACATTCGCTTGGTGTTGATCGGAAACCACTGAAAACTACCGAACAGAGCAGCCGATCGCAAGAATTCTCCAGACAGCGGCTAAACACACCTAGATATCTAACTAGTGTGGAAAACCTTGCCTCCGTCGGGGCTCGAACCTAGACTTCCCGGTCAGAGGGACTGCAGAGACATCTGTTGATTTCCTGAGCCATCTCAGACGGTATAATTCGTTTTAATATACACAAGTGTGCAAATGAGTATTTCGTGTTTCCCGGTATGTTAATTACTTTGTCCATTGATCCCGTGACTACATTTTATATTATGGCCGGAAGGTGGCGGAGTTTTTCCCCCAATATAATTTGTGATCCGGTGTCCACCTACACTTCGGTTTGCGGATTCTCCTGCCCTTCCCTTCCCCTGTGGGATCCTGCCTTAGGCGGAACAGGCTCTATGATCCCTACTATTCTCTCAGCATGTGAGAGTGTGGTTCATGTAAATGTGTGTCACTATGTGTAGTATGTAAACGTAGAAGAGGAGTCAAGTATGTGGAACGGAAGATCGAACACAGTCCGTAACCGTTTTGTTAACGTACTGTTCTCATGTTAACGTTTACAGCAACCGACAGCTATAGTTCTCCGGAAAGCGGCTAAATTCGATACTACTGTTTAGCTGAAAATCCGCCAGTGTCGAGACTCCAAACCTAATCCCTAAACCTTTGTCCTCCCTGTGAAAGATGCTGCAATGTCAAGTTTGTTTAAGTTGAAAAATCTCAGCCGGTTTTAATATACACCAGGTACTGACATTTTCGCATTTTGTAAAAAATTATTCTACAACCATATTGTTTTTTCTTTAATTGCACGCCCCCTTCATACCAATTTTGAACAAAATAATGCACACAATTTCATAAGTTTAAAATCGAATTTCCTTATTGCTACATACTGTCATTCGTACAGTCGTGAATGTTAGCGACACCTCAACTAACATAAGTAATGTCAACGATAAAATTCTGATAGAGGAACTTAAATTTCTCTTCAGTTACAATGCTCACTAGTATACAAAATACGAAATAATAAATTAAGTAACTGAAGCATTAGATGCAATAAGAGCATAAGTCAATTTCCGCTTTGAAAATATAATGAATTTTAAATATTATGCTTCTTTGCACAAAGAAAGGGCTGAAGATTAAGTTCTTCTGTGGTATGTAATAAATCAAAGCATGAGTTACATTCAATCATAACATTAATAAAACTTGTCGTTTACGTAGTACAAAAAATTAAGGAGTTTTTATACGCTTTTATTGCATGAAAGATTATAAATATTACATCAATGTATTTTTCAATGAAAAATCTTTTGAGTGTGACTTAGAATATGGAAGTGTAAAAGGATATCTACTGAAACAAAAATCTGTCGTAGTTTCCGTGAAAAGAGTTTGTTTTGTTAACACTTTCACATTCTGAAGACTCATTCACGTGTTTCTTCTGGCGTAGAGCCTGACGCTAAGGTCTTTGAACAATTCTTGATCACATTTCAGAGTTTTGCAGCAATGGAAAGAACTTTGTACACACAGATACCTCTGTATTATTTACTTTTACATAGTAATTCTACATGTTTCTTTCTTTCAATCTATTTAGCTGTTGGGACACTTTCTTCGTCTCCTTCATATAGCCCATCAAAACAGTACCCTTCAGTAATTTGTCACCACATGTAATGAATGAAAACATCCTTTTGCAAAGTAATGAGAAATGTTTCAAAGCCTCCAATAAATTAAGGAAACTAATAAACATTCACTCTCTCAAATACTCAGTTTACAAGCGAAGGAAATACACGTAACTTATCGTGCAGCATGCATTTACATAGAAGAATCATTTTCCTTTCACCTCCTTAGTACTAGAGACATAACGTTTTCCCGAGTTTCACTTGCGCTTGACAACAATTCTGTTCCAATTTTCAGCATTTTATATTTTTCCTCCCATTGCTCATTAGCGTTGAATTATTAGAGGACCATAAATACCCTTTCAGATCAAAGTCAGAAGTAGTCAACATACCCGATAGAGATCGTGAGCAACTAATAACATGAGATATAGATATTTTCTCCTCGTGTACACAACACTGACAGCTCCACACTTGCACGCTTGCGTTCGCGCTTACATGCAAGAACAACGTAACATCGGATGCTACATAAATAACTCTCTCATGCTCTAAAGGCAATGTAGATATATAAAATTAATATCTCCGTGTAGAAGAAATCGCAATTCACAAAACTATGCTTATGCAATAACAGCGTAAAACGACTCAAGTTCTTATTTCTTCTAATTCTTCAATTAACGTTAAGTAAAATGGTTGTATGTAAACTTCTTCGATATCAAGAAGAATACATTTAGAAAAACACCCATCAATAAACATTGCATTCATGAAAATATCTGCCGCTGTAGGAACTCAAAAACTGAAAGAAATAGCATAAAGAATCGGGGCTGCATTGCTTCACAGAGGCGCCAGATTCACCTCTTCCTCGGAGGGAAGCTACGGTAAACTTCGTCGGAGGCAAAAGTTTCGAAGCTTGACCGGGAGTCAATTAAAAAGGTCCTAAACCCCAAAGGCTAAATCTAAAGTGAAGTCTTCTCAGGAAGAGCAAGTCCGTTCGAAAAGAAAGAGAGAATGGTTGGCAAAATACGAGTTCCTTCCACTTTTCCACGAGCCCGTTTTGCCTTTTTACGTCTTCTTGACTTAACCCTTCCCTCTCCCTTTCCCCAACGGAAGAGTCTGACCCTACTTCCACGAGAAAAATCATACTCTCGTCTTCCCCCTTTACAAAGGTCAAAAACTTTAATATTGCAGTCCGTCCCGTACCTACCCTGCCAATAACCCCCTAAAAGGTATTTTCTGCGGAAAAATCCTCTTTTCCTTCCCGTCATGTTTCTCTGGTAACATTTACGGCTAAGCAAAGAGGAATAGCCCGAATGGACCGACTAAAACAAACAACGCAAGAATAAACTACGACTGTTATACATTATGATACATATATGGAGCGATACATGTGTTATAGAGTTTTGTAACGAGTATTATAATTTTTGGCGGTACATAATCTAAAGCACGTAAGATTGATACAGTATGATTATTACAAAGTTCTACAAATAAACGTGGGCGCCCAAGATCAAATCGCGACTCGAGCAAAAACTTCTGCATATTGGGAACACTCCCAGAGGCGTCCGTTGAATCAATATAGCGATCTCCATGTGAAGTAACCGATCGCTAGCGGCGAAAAAGTGCAGTCGAGAACAAACATGCGAGATTTCGCATTCAGCTAGCATAATAATAGTTTCACAAAGAACAAACTGTTGTATCCCCAATACATGGGGGATGGGGGTTATAACAACTCTATAACCCATATATCACTCCATATATGTACCATAATGTATAACAGTCGTTATTAAATATGTATAATCATGTGTAATAATGATTATGTCAACAGTGATAAAATAAAACTATAATAAAAATTTGCGTAGGTAAAATGTATTCACGATTTTAGAGAAAATATATTAAATTAACTTGATCTTACATTGTTATTGGATTACATAACAAGTACCAAAACACCGACTCCAAATATACAATATTAAAAATCCACATATCGTTTAAAAATCTAATTACAATATTAAACTACTGTAATTAAAATAATTAAAAATAAAACTTGCTAGTGCGTCACGCATAATGTATATCGAATCAGGAGATAAATAAATGGTTAAATCTAAGAGAAAAATTTTAAATTCTGGAAGTGACTCCGTTTGGAAGAGATGGTATCATTATTGAAGATAAAAAATTGCAAAAGTGTGTCTTGATTTGCGTAATTAACTTTAAATAGAATATGAACGATATCCCCGGATAGCCAAGTTAATCAATATGAACGAAGTAGGAAATTCAATTCTTTTCTTGAGGAAATCAATCAGACAAATTGCTATAACTATGTCAATTGCAAAATCATATCTACTTGACACCATGTTGTTTATCCAGTTCCCTTTTCCATTTCATGTGTATTTTGCTTCAATTACAAATATACCAAGCCCATCTTTGCGTTTTTCGTCCTCTCCTCGGTTGTCCGCCTCATCAATTTCATCCTCTATTCCAGTTCGCGTCCTCAACATGGCCTGTTCCTCACCCTTCACCGCCACCATTTTCATTTCAATCCTCTCCTGAGCCCACTGTAAAACCTTCCTTCACAAAGCACGCGCTTTACATGGATTAGCATAACTTAAATTGCAAAGAATCAAATGCGACTTTTTTCTTAGAAAATGGTTGTGTTTAAAGTTTAACAAGAATAGAAAATGAACCTACAGTTCCCAGAAATTCAATGCATTTATGACTAAATAATTATGTATTGTTTATACACAAAAACGTATTGTTTATATACTTAAATAAAATATATTGCAAATTCTTTCGTGTGCATTTTACGTTAATCTACACAAAATTTACAATTTCCATGCACAATATGTTATTATTGCCAGTCCGGATAGCCGAGATCGCTAAGGTAGTAGGTGCCGTGGCGATCTCGGTCGGAAGAATCGCGGGTTCGAGTTCCGCCTTGAGCATGAGTGAGTTTGTGTATGTCTGTCTGTGTGTGCCGTCCATTCACCTTTAATAATTATCATCATTCCATCTTCCATCCCCCTGGACTAACAACCCTGGGGTACAAAAATCGTATTCAGCCTAATGCTGATCCCCCTCGTTAGTTACATGCAAGACTTGCAACGTCAAAAAATTACACTGAGCCCGTGCAAGTGCATGTTATGCGTGGTCCAAGATGGCCTATTCGCGAGCAAAAAAATGTTGTTATTATTATTATTCAGAGTACTAGCAGATTTGAACGTCTAAATGAAATGCAAATATTTTTTACACGATAATAATTTATCGGAGGACCTACATAATACATTGAATCCTCTCTTAAAACGTCAACTCAAATTACAGATGAAATTATAAAGACCGCGAAATTGGTATGGTTATAGCTGATTGTTTCGGTCGAGCATTAGGAAAGAAATTGTAAAATCTGTAAACAAATATGAATAGGAATGATTCATTACGGTCTTGTTTGAAATGTAAGTAATGGAACACGTTCACGACTAAAAAATGAAGAAAAAAGCACATTAATCCTCTCAATTGAATATGATAAAAAACGTAAATAATCCAAAAATTTTAAAAACTAAATAATCACCGAAACGAAATTAAGCAGAGATTAGCAGGATATGTTAAATAACACTTATGGCCAAGAGGCTCTTTTCAAACCGAAAAGTCGAAAGATTACGTAATTTTAAATATAGTGGTATGGAACATACAGTAATTAGTCATGATAAAACATAAAATTCCTCTTGTGTAATTTGTTACAGTAACATAATATTATAATATTACAACTTTTATCTTTTGAATACATCAGATATCTCTTGGGAAACGCTTCACCAAATGAAGCGTACGAGATACGAAAGAAGGCTGGGAATCCATAAATTGTGCTACATATATTTTTTTATTTCGCCAAGCCGGAAACTTACCACGTGCACTCTTCGTTAATTATAATTATACACAATTCTTAAGCGTTTAATAAAGACTTTACAAATCTGTAGTTTATGAAACAATATTTGAAATAATTGAAGGCAAAGTTTTGTGAATGATAATCTCATGAACAAAGCTGTGAGATTTAAACTATCGTTCAGGTTAGTGAATTCTCTTCCAAAGCTTTGCCCTTCCAGGCGGCGTGTATAGAATGCCAATCAGGAGATGAAGATTGTCGAAGGGCACGTGTCAGATGCATATGACCTTCTGACAAGGAAAGTAACCTTTCAAAGTTGATTCCAAAGTAAAGAGCTCTCCGTGCTGCATTTTAAATATGTCTGTTCTAAGTATAAGAGGAGCGCAAGGTATTTTGCGTGATAGCAAAAAAGTTAATTTATATTAGAGTAGGAGTTAATATTCACCAGGTATCAACCCGGCATTCCAAAAAATGCACATACGCTTACGTAAGTATTTTCATACTGCTGCAGATGATTTTAACAAAGTGGAGACCTGAAACGAAAACTTGATTTTAGCTCTTGAAATCAAATAGACTAGTTTAAGAACTATTTAAAGCGTTTCCTGCTACTTACATAACTTTTTGTATCAGAATTTGTTTTTAAATTTGTATAAAAATGAAACATTCATTATATAATAATATTTACCCTCATCACATACCAATGCGTCAATAATTGCGAGTGTGCAACTAAACCTTTGTGGACCGGGAGGTCCTATTTTATGGCACAAATTTTATCAGCTAATTTGCTGGTTGAAAACCTGCCATTGGCTGGATGAAAACTCTGGACTCCGGCAGCTTTCTTGGTCATTTGCTTTCATGGTGTCATTCACTCGATTTCAGGTGGATTGCGGAGCGCTACGCTAGTCAAGAAGCCGTATTTCACATTAATAGACACACGGACTTGAGAAAAACTGTTTGCTTCACAAAGTGAATTTAAGAAGCTGTCCGGTTTTTGCTATCGACCATTGAATTTCGGAACCATTCTATCAGCTTTCGAAATAACTTCATTGTTCATCGAATCACCTGTGATTAATGTAATTTGCACAAGATTTTTCCACACGGAAAAATCTTATTTTAAATGTGACTGAATAATTTAAACAATATACATTTATTGCACCTGGAGATATAACAGACAGATCAGTTTACAGAATTTATTTCTCAACTAATGATATGACTTGTTTTGTATCTAAACAAACTGGACACCTGGCCAACCAGTGTCCTAATAATCCCACACAGAATACAGAAAGAATGAAAAGTAAGGAAACACATGATCAACAGAAATGGAAATAACTGAAACACACCTAGAAGTGGTAGATGAACAAACCGAAATTGAAAAGCTAAGAGTAGATAATACTAACTTCCCACCTATACAAAAAAGAACCCTCCCATCAGATTGATCATCAATAATAGAACCAGACAAAAATAAAGTAGAAAACCTAATATGAAACAAAAAAAAAGAAAAAGTCACAGGAAAAATGAAGAAAACGATACCCAAGAAAAGTCCAATAATAAATAATTAGAAGACCTTCTTACTCCTATAAAAGGAGAATTTGAAAATAAAACACACACATATCGTCTCGCTTATAATCAACTAAGAAACTTCATAGACAAGGCAACTGGTTCAAGCAACCCAACTTTAATAGCAAAAGATTTCACTAATGATATACAATCTATTATTCATATGATGTCAGACACTTACTCAAATCTTACAGAAAAATCAATAAAAAGCAGATTCACAAGAATTATGAACAAGTTAAAAGAATCACTTCAAATGAATGAGGAAACTGATTCTGATTTCTCAGAATAAACCTTCTCAATGCAAATCATTCAATGGAACTGTAATGGGTTCTACGCCAGATTACCTTATCTGAAATTATTAGTAAATGACAACAAACCACAAATATTATGCTTGCAGAAAGCAAATTTTAAAGAAAACAATTCTGGAAAGCTTCCAGGATACAAGCCATCTGTTCATAATAGAATTAATACCCAAAATGCTAGTGGAGGAGTAACTATCTTAGTCAAGATGAAAGTTTTATACATGCTATACCTCTTCAAACCACCCTAGAAGCCATAGCAGTGAAAGTTAAAATCAAGTCACACATAAGTATTTGTAATATCTATATTCCTAATAGCAAACATTTTGACATCCATGATCTAGATAATATTACTACCCAATTACCTAAACCATTTATAATTGTGGGTGACTTCAACAGCCACAATAACTTGTGGGGTTCCACCAAAACAGATAGAAGAGGTAAAATATTTGAAGAATGGTTAGACAACCACAGTGATCTGATCCTATTGAATACTGGACTAGCTACCCACTTTGATATAAGCAGTGGTACAGAGAGTACAATTGATCTGAGCATTGCATCTAATGACATAGCTACAAGTACAGTATGGTCCACTAATCCCAGCCTATATGATAGTGACCATTACCCTATAAACATATATTTTCCTGATCCAAATCCAACCACTGACATTAAATGCTATCCAAACGTATTATAGAGCAAGCAAAATGGAAACAATTTCAACACGATATTAAGATAAACATTGAAAAATTAAAAAATCTGATAACTTAACCCCACAAAATATCAATAGTTTAACCAATGACTTTATCAAGATAATCATTTCAGCTGCTGAAATGTCAATCCCACAAACTACAGGAAAAATTAAAAATCACAATTTTCATGGTGGAATATAGAGTGTACAGAAGCCATAAAAAACAAAAAGAGAGCTTTCAGGAAATTTAAGAAAAACAAAACTACGGAAAATGGCATTGCTCACAGAAAGGCCAAAGCCCAAGCTAGACTAACCTTGAAGTCTACAATGATCCAATTTTAGCAGAAGTACACCTCTTCTATCACAAACCAAACTTTAACAACAGAACTCTGGCACAAAGTGAAGGTCATTAGTGGAATAAGAACACACAAGCTACAATGTCTGAATTATGCATATTCAACGTTTAGTATCCCATCCAATCTTACAAACTCAACCATTTTCCAAAATCCTAAAACAACCATATATGAAACACATCCAAAATCCCCACTACCTCTGAGAGAAAGACTCCTTAAATACATGAATGACCTTAATATTGTTAAACCACTCATCTTACCTAGACGTTTAAATCCCATCCCACCCTCGCAAGACCATACGATTACCATAAACACCCAATTAGCAAATAGTCCTTGCCCTTCCTCTGAATCTAATATAAATGTACAAGATGTGATAAAAGCAACGCTCCAAAAATATGATAACTTCTACCACGTTTACACTGACGGATCAAAACGAGAAGGAAAAGCTGGTTGTGTAATAATTCTAACAAATGATAATGAAGTCAATTCATAACGTCTCCCGGACTACGTTTCCACTTTCGCATGTGAAGCATGGGCAGTGCTTAATGCCATTGAAATCAGCATCAGATCTGGTAACAACATGCCTATTGTCATGTTTTCAGATTCAATGTCAACCCTTAAAGCCATTGAAAACCGATACACCAGCAACCCAATAATCCAATCTATCCAAGAACTTATAGTTACCTAAAACACAAAAGGAGTCAACATAGAACTAGTTTGGATTCCTTCTCATAAGAAAATTACTGGAAATGAGAAGGCAGACATTGCTGCAAAAATGGCAACATCATTACCAAATGCTGAATCGCAAATCCATGGCACCCAGAAAGATATAAGAAACCTTTTTAAGGACTCCTCTTTAACGTATTGGAACTCGAAGTCTTCAAAGCTACATCGAGTAAGAAACTCCATTCTGGAACCAAGTCTACCGAAATCAAACTTCAAAAGAAGAGAAGAAGTCATTACAAGATTAAGGATCGGTCACTTTAACCTAGATTACTGTCATCTGTTCAAAAAATCCAACCCTGAACCCTGTCCTAAATGTGGCGCTACCGTGTCTACTCCTCATTTTATTCTTGACTGCCAAGGACTTGTTAATATAAGGAAATCATTAAACATAGAAGGCAGCTTATATTCACTGTTCAAATCAGAAGGAGGTTGTAAACAAGTTTTGAAACTACTAGAAATAAGTAAATCGTTGAATGTTATTACATTACATTACATCATTATTATATTTAATAATGATGCAATTTTTGTTATGATATATTGATATAATGTTTATGGTGTAATGATTCAACTATTTGTAACCTTGAAATGTCATGTACTGATGTAAACACAATGAGATCGCTGATGACCTGAGCTGTTATAAAGCGACCATAAATAAACAAATTTAAAAAATACATTAAATGAACGGTCGTAATATAGTTCAGCAACTACAATGTAGTGGGTACCAGACTATTTTATCAATAATATTTGCTGTCGTGAAGAAACGCCTCAATTATTGATTTTATACATTTACATAAAAAACACCCATGCTATAATAACCTTGTGAATGGACAAATACTAAGTAAGAGAGAGAGAAAGCAGCACGCCCCAGTCCCTTCTTTCTTCTCTCTCATTGTCGCTTCCTAACACTAGCTCTCTTTCTTTGCATTTACTCCTGACATCGCAACCGAGTGCAGTGTTTCCAGTCCTCATGCATAGATACGGCAAAGCAGCTCAAAATATGATTGCGGTATGAAATTTCACTTCATCTTTCTACGATTTTCTGTGATAACGATGCTGCCCCCGTTTCTCTCGCACGAGATGCGAACAGACTCCCCGCAGAAAAGACAGAGCACTCAGCCCGCGCTCCATACATTTGCATGAAGCGCTGTGAAGTTTGAAGCTCCACGCCCCGAGACAAGCGTTTCGCCTGGTGCAGCTCCAGGCTGACACCCCGCTGCCTTTTCGCCGACTGACCTCCACTAGGGGCTCGCACAGGCAAGGCCCCGGCTCCGGCCCGGCCCGGCCGCACCCGCCACGCTCCCCGCCACGCTCCCCGCCACGCTCCCCGCCACGCTCCCCGCCACGCTCCCCGCCACGCTCCCCGCCACGCTCCCCGCCACGCTCCCCGCCACGCTCCCGCCACGCTCCCCGCCACGCTCCCCGCCGCGCTCCCCGCCGCGCTCCCCGCCACGCTCCCCGCCACGCTCCCCGCCACCACTGGCCGTCCCGCGCCCTCCGCCGCCCCGCGCTCCACCATCCGACCGTCCACCCGTTCACCACCCTCCGACAATGCCTGCTTTTAACCTTTGACCTAAGCACTTCTTAAATATTGCCTTCCTTTTGAGTGGCTGTTGGTCGCATGAGTGAGTGAGTATTGATTCTGGGAACGTCACCGACTGAAGTCTTTATTCCCGTAAGTGAATTGCATGTTGTATGACGAGAGGTGGCGGTGTTCACCCTGCTGTAACACGACATCCTACGCCAACCAGCGTCAGCTTGCATAGTTTCACTCTCCAGGTGCCTCCCCCCATTGGCACCGTCCCAGCAGAGACAGAGATCTAAGCTCTCGGCTTGTTTCCCGACATGTGCGGTAGGGTAGTGCATGAATGGGTGTAGGATGAGGATGAGGAAGGGAAGATTGCGCGCGGTCCATGGTCCATTTGCTTGGGCAGGGGTGGCCACTAACCTTAGTTTTGGGAGCCGCAAACATTTGAAGTGGCCACTAACCTTGGTTTTGGGAGCCACCAAAATTCGAAGCAACCCACATTGTGAAGAGACATTTATAAAATGGTTTATAAAATAAAGACTTTTTCATTTTATAACAAATGAAGGAACAATTAGTTTTTACACTACGCAGAACATTATTATTCAGGAACACACGAGGGAATGCAATTTTACTTTTGACAAATGCTTTTTCGAGTGTTAATTTTTGTTGTTAGTTTTTTAATCTGGCTGATAATTGGCAAGAGCAATTCGCAGAAGTTCACTTAAATGTTTAAATATTTCAGATCTATTTTTAGATTTAATGGATTTAAAGCGTCGAGTACAGTAATTCGCACAATAAGTAGTGCCAAAAATTGTGATAAATCTCTTAGCACACTCTTTGATTAGTGTGCATTTTTCTTCTGAAACATTCTTCCAAAATTCTTTGGTAAAAACGTCATTTCATCTGAATCCTTTTAGTGCTTCGTCCTCTTGTAGTTCTAGTAGCTCCAACTGTACAACTGCTGCATCCTTTGTTGGTGAAAAAACAGGACAGCCATCGCCTGCAACATCAACAGCATATGGATTTTCCAGAAATGAAAATTATGGTTTAAGTGACCTCAAACCATTAAATATACTATTGATTTCTTCAGCAAGAGCAGACATTTTACTCAAGTAATCAGTTTCCACCTGAACGTCAGAAAGGTTTCCAGTAATTTTCTTTAAACATCTAAAAGGAGCACGTGTTTTAGCTTGAATATCTTTCCCAAGAAGCTTTAACTTGCTATGACAGCTAAATACAGTCTGGGCCAAATCAGAAATATACTTTTCTCTTCCTTGTAAAGATATGTTTAGAGTTTGTAAATGCTGAACCACATCTGTAAAACATCCTAATCTAACGACCACTGGGGATCATTAAGATCAGGGAAAGATTTTTATTTTTCTTCCATAAACTGTTTAATGGGATCAAGTAATTCAAAAACTCTGCCAAGAGCATTGCTTACTGATAGCCTCCTCACGAAGCAGTACCAAGATACATCATCAGAAAGCTCATCATTGTTCATATCTTCTGTAAAAGACGAACTGTCGGGTCTGTTTTGGCATTTGAGCGTATACAGTTCGCAATTTTTAGAACTACCTGCATAAAATGCGGGTATTGAAAATATTTTGCTGCTAAATGTTCTCTGTCAATAATGTACAAGTGCAATGTACAAGTACTAGTAGGACCTCGTGAAATGATACGTCAGCATTTAAATGTCCAATAAGCCTCTGTTTCGTGCCAGTCTTAGATGGTGCACCATTGGTAGCAATGCTGACAATATTATCGATAGATACTGAGTTTTTCTGTAAAACATCTAGGGCTTCTTCTATAATGTCACAACCATGAGTAACGATCCTTCAATGTAACCAGGTCTAAGAGTTCTTCTTCCACTTCGAAGTCCTTTAAACATGTACCGCGCTAATGTGGTGTGATTTATCTTTGATGTCAGTAGACTCGTCCAGAGCCAGTCTTACTGCTGATGACTCGCTTAGATTTCTGTATTTTTTTTAAAATATCCGAACTAATAAGAGCAACTCACCTCTCTATTGTGTGCCTAGTAGCGGGCATTTGGTCGATTACTTTCTGCAGTTTCTTATTTTCGGGTTCTAAAACAAATAACTTGTGTTCGTCTTAATGAATTCCCCCTCTATGTAAGATATTTTTGCTTTTGCAATATTAAAAACCAAGATGAAGCCAGCTTCAGTTGTCAAATCTGCTTCCTTGGTAAAAGTTGGCATAACCCTACTCTGACCATGAGGGTTTTCCTTCAGTGATTACAGTTTGATTTTTCTTAACCGACAGTCAACAGCAAATTATTTAAACCACCGTGGTTAGTGTCATGATAGCGCTGTAGATTACCGGACTTGAACTGTGTCAAAGCAATTTGACACAAAAGACACGTTGGCTTACAGTTTGTTTCTACAAAAGCAAATTCTTCTTCCCAGTTTGTATTAAAAGCTCGATGCTCCTCTTTATACTTACGCTTCTTAGACTGTTCAATCTCGCGATCAAATTTTCGATCTTGCCACCAAGGCGCAGCCCCTAAGCTCTTCCCGCGCGGCCACCCACTATCAAGAGCGTACTTTCACCAACCTCTCGCAAGTCGCTCTCTGTGCATTCCAGCACGCGGCGGCAATAAAATCATTTACATTGTCTTCCGCGCAAACCGCCGTTCTCACAAGCCCACCCCCGACGAGAACGCTGACCGCCGCCACAGCTGGGGACTAAGCCCTCATTAGGCTGGGGCTGGGCCACCCCGGCGCGCGGCGCCCCTTCACTCACCCCATCGCTCGCTACCTGACAAGCAATGTATACAAATATTTCTGGGAATCGCTTCCGGCCTCCCTCGCCCGTCAATGCACTGCCAGCGTGCCGCCCCGCTCCTTGTCCATCTGCTAGCCAGATGCCTCAATTTCCGTTAAAACTCTCGAATGCAAACAGGCTGCCGTCGCGGGCACTTCTAACTTTCCCGCCTTACCATAGGCCAAGTTATAGCCACGTGACCCTCCCCTCCACGGCCTCAAATCACACCCGCGACACAATAAATACTGAAACTTCGCTCACACAGAACGGTTCTCAGAATCATGGACAGAACATAACAGAATTGACAGAATACAGAATATAGAATCTGGACAGAACATAACAGTTCTCAGAATCATCACAGAACAGTTCTCAGAATCACTGACAGAATCATGACAGAATCATAGACAGAATCATATACCAAACAGTACCGAGAACTACAATGCTCCGAACTGGTCAAACTAACTGACCGACAAGACTCAACAGAGTCGGCTGTTCCTGCTTCGCCTATCAAGGCGATTAGTACGGCCACATCTAGCCTGCCTCAAATTCGTGCCATTCGCGGGCCGCAGCCGCCACCGGCCGAATTCACGGCAATCTCCACCACCAGCTCCGGTCGGCTGAGTCCGCGCCCATGCCAGTTCGCACCACCGAATTGCCTGGAGCCAACCACAGCCCGGACAGCGACACACTCAGCCGAGTGATTTGGGTTGGTGCCTTCCTTTCAAAGTTGTAAGTAAGCTAAACCCGCGCACTACAAGAAAGAAGAGCAGCAGTAAACTTTGCAAACTTTGTAAACTTTCTATGGTCCTCCGGTAAACAAAATCAACTGTATTATACTTTGCAATTAAATTCATATTCATTCACGTTGCATACTGTTTATCATTCCCCTAAAGACAAACAATTCCCTGAAACCCGTTCTGATCCCCGTATGTAGCCGCACTCGCAGCACGGCACCTCACACGGGCTGCATCTGCTACATATAGTGGTCAATCTCCGGGCCGGATCAAGCCAGTGCCATTTCTAGTGCAATACAGCCACTTACTCAATATATCAGACGGGATTCAAGAATTGTTTCGAGAGGGAATGAAACTTCAAAACTATTTTCAATCAATTTAATTTAACTATTCAACAGTGTCGTGAAAAGTGTTAAAATCTAAAACACATTCATTAAGTGTAATCAAACTTTATTCAGTGCTTCGTTACTTATTCAGTGTTTCTATTTACTATTGTACTATCCAGTATTTTACTGGCCAGTGCATTATTCAGTGTTTCTATTTACAATTTCTCTATTCAGTGTTTTTACTTGCCAGTGCATTATTCAGTGTCTTTATTTACTATTACATTATTCAGCGTTTTTACTTACTATTTCATTATTGCGTGCAGTGTTTCTAGCAACAATTGCACCATTCAGTGATTTCATTAGCAATTGTATCATTCAGTGTTTTTTCTCAGTTTCTATGTGTCATTCAGTGTTTTTTGTCAATTTTTGTTTATTTGTTATTTTTCATTTTTTTTCTCATTTTTTTCATTAAGTTTTTTTTCAGTTTCAATGTTTGTACAGGTCAGCATCAGCCCAAATCAACGGCTGAGTGTGTATCCCCCCCCACTTATCGCGATTTGCAAGTCATCAATAATTGCCATTTTCAAATTAGCATTCCTCAACGCGGGCACTCAATAATTTCTTGCAAAATTTCAAAATGCCGCCAAACAATACTTTACGCAAAAATCTCGCGGCTCGAGATGCCATTCTCAACCGATTTAGAGCCCGGGAAGGAATCATTAGAAATTTAGAAATTACAGACAAACAGTCATACCAGAAATTACTTGCATCAAACGCGCTTGCAGGAAATTTGGAGCGATTTCAGGCAAATCGAAAACGAGTTAGTCGAAGATCCAGACGCCAACTCATCTATATACATTGAATTTGAAAATGACTTTTACGACTTAATGAGCGAAGTAACAGTAAAAATTGACAACAACTCTCAATTTTCACCCACTCAGGCCAGACCGTCTTCCCCGTGCCCCTCCGCGGCATCAGGTCACAGCTGTACTTCACAGTCAGCTCCCGCTTTACGCCTCCCTGAAGTGCCTCTACCAAACTTCAGTGGTAACCACACCGAGTGGTTGTCATATCGTGACATTTTCCAGGCCCTGGTCATTGACAATCCGCAGCTAGCGGATATTAGCCGATTTTATTATCTCAATCAGTCGTTAATCGGTGAAGCGAAAGGCGCAATAGCCAACATACCTCTTACAGGTGACAATTTCTCGACCGCCTGGAATACTCTTTGCTCACGCTATTCCAATCCTCGATTGATAGCGTTTTCTCACTTATCAGGGCTAGACAAACCTCCGCATTTAGTACCCGACTCCGCCAAATCTCTCAGTGCATTTATTGATCACTGCCAGTCTAACATCAATGCGCTCTCAAATCTTAACTTAGGCGTAGAATTAAGCGAACTGCTTTTTGTACATAAGGTCGTCAACCACCTTGACAGGGCCAGTATGTGTCAGTGGGAAAATTCAATATCCGCCGACCGTATTCCTACTTTACGCGACTTATGGGACTTTTTGCAACGGCGATGCAAAATTTTGCAAATAACTGAAGCCGCCGTCCCGTGCGCTCCCGCGCAGCTCAACCCTCGCGCGCAAGCTACCGCGCCGGCTCCTGCACGCACGTCACCACCCTCCAACAACTGCCTTAAATGTCGCGAAAAACATATGCTTCACCAATGTGCTAGTTTCCGCGCCCTGAGCGCCGACGCGAAACGAAGCTTCGTAAAGAACAATAAACTTTGTAACAATTGCTTACGAAAATACGTCGCTGGTCATAAGTGTAGCGATCGAAAATGTTTCCACTGTGGAAAAGGCCATCACAGTCTTCTGCATGAATCATTTTCTGCCCCTCGGCCATCCAACATTTCGAGCATAATACATCACGCGGCGGCCGCCCCGGGCCACGTGTCTAGTACTAGCGTACATTCAGCTTCACAGCTCAATTCTCAATCAAATGCTCAATCCCAGGTATGGCAAAATGCAATTCATGAACGGGTTGACAATATCTCGTTGCCCGAAGACTCTTCTCACGCGCCGCGTCAAGTGAACGCAAATGCTTGCTCTTCTCCAGCCACACACGGCTGTATTCTGCCTACTGCTATTGTAAATGTTGTCATCGCACGAGGCTACTATCACCCGGCTATCTCTCTCCTCGATTCAGGATCAAATTGCAACCTAATCACTGAAAGATTTTTCAAATCTCTACAACTCAATCCTACAATGTCTTCAGTTACTATTCAAAGTGTTGGTCGCGCCTCATCTTCCGCTTCGAAGATCGCGAAAATACAGCTACAATCCCGTTGCAAGGATTGGAGCTCTACCGAGGAATTCATTGTAGTAGACGCCATCTCCCATCCGCTTCCTGCCGTCGAAGCAGACATTTCCAAGTGGCACTTACCCGCCAAATACGAACTTGCGGACCCAAATTTTCATCTCGAAAAACCGCTGGATTTATTGTTAGGCGCCTCCATTGTCGCCGAAATCAACGAAGGTGGCATCCACCGCATCGAGAATAACGGGCCTACACTCACACAAACTAAGTTAGGATGGGTTACTAGCGGCGCCTACTCTCGTGACAAGTCAAACCGCAGCAACGACTGCGTCATCTCTAACTTTATTGTTTCTAACCAAATGCCATCAGACCAACTCGAACGCTTCTGGAAGCTAGAAAACCTACCTGACAAGGTGCCTCTCACAGCCGAGGAAAAATTATGCGAAGACAGTTTCGTAGCCACTACTACTCGCACACCGCAGGGGCGATATCAAGTTCGTTTACCCTTCAAGGGCCCGCCAGAATCGCCGGGCAACTCTAGGACGCAAGCCCTTGGCAGATTTCAGAATTTAGAGCAACGATTCAGCCGAGACTTTCTTCATGCGGAAATGTTCTCAGATTTTATGCGCGAGAATCTCGAGTTAGGTCACACGCGCCCCGCCCCTCCCGTGGAAGAAGGAAAACTTCACCTTTATTCCACATCACTCAATTCTAAGAGCCGAAAGCGCCTCCACAAAGTTGAAAACCGTGTTCGATGGCGCGGCGATCACCTCTACAAAGATAGCATCGAACGATATTCTCGCAGTCGGGCCCACTGTGCAGTCAGGCCCTATTAGGTTAATGGCATCTACAAAAGAGCCATTCACAACTTAGTTCCGCTGCCCACTCCATCAGAGTGATATAACAATTTATCGCTCAATTGAACAACTAGTCATTATTTATATCAACATGTACACAATATTTAATTTCGTGATTTTCCCTTCCTTAGAAAAATCACGCGCGGGCACCTTTGTTCAATCTCGCGATCAAATTTTCGATCTTGCCACCAAGGCGCAGCCCCTAAGCTCTTCCCGCGCGGCCACCCACTATCAAGAGCGTACTTTCACCAACCTCTCGCAAGTCGCTCTCTGTGCATTCCAGCACGCGGCGGCAATAAAATCATTTACATTGTCTTCCGCGCAAACCGCCGTTCTCACAAGCCCACCCCCGACGAGAACGCTGACCGCCGCCACAGCTGGGGACTAAGCCCTCATTAGGCTGGGGCTGGGCCACCCCGGCGCGCGGCGCCCCTTCACTCACCCCATCGCTCGCTACCTGACAAGCAATGTATACAAATATTTCTGGAATCGCTTCCGGCCTCCTCGCCCGTCAATGCACGCCAGCGTGCCGCCCTCCTTGTCCATCTGCTAGCCAGATGCCTCAATTCTCGTTAAAACTCTCGAATGCAAACAGGCTGCCGTCGCGGGCACTTCACGTGCCACCGCCTTCGCTTCCGATCGCCGTCAGTGTCACGTGACACTCTCCCCTTGCCGAAGGCGCATCACGAATCAGGAACCGATCGCGGGCACTTCTAACTTTCCCGCCTTACCATAGGCCAAGTTATAGCCACGTGACCCTCCCCTCCACGGCCTCAAATCACACCCGCGACACAATAAATACTGAAACTTCGCTCACACAGAACGGTTCTCAGAATCATGGACAGAACATAACAGAATTGAGAATAACAGTTCTCAGAATCACAGTTCTCAGAATCACTGACAGAATCACAGAATCATAGAATCATGGACAGAACATAACAGTTCTCAGAATCATCACAGAACAGTTCTCAGAATCACTGACAGAATCATGACAGAATCATAGACAGAATCATATACCAAACAGTACCGAGAACTACAATGCTCCGAACTGGTCAAACTAACTGACCGACAAGACTCAACAGAGTCGGCTGTTCCTGCTTCGCCTATCAAGGCGATTAGTACGGCCACATCTAGCCTGCCTCAAATTCGTGCCATTCGCGGGCCGCAGCCGCCACCTGGCCGAATTCACGGCAATCTCCACCACCAGCTCCGGTCGGCTGAGTCCGCGCCCATGCCAGTTCGCACCACCGAATTGCCTGGAGCCAACCACAGCCCGGACAGCGACACACTCAGCCGAGTGATTTGGGTTGGTGCCTTCCTTTCAAAGTTGTAAGTAAGCTAAACCCGCGCACTACAAGAAAGAAGAGCAGCAGTAAACTTTGCAAACTTTGTAAACTTTCTATGGTCCTCCGGTAAACAAAATCAACTGTATTATACTTTGCAATTAAATTCATATTCATTCACGTTGCATACTGTTTATCATTCCCTAAAGACAAACAATTCCTGAAACCCGTTCTGATCCCCGTATGTAGCCGCACTCGCAGCACGGCACCTCACACGGGCTGCATCTGCTACATAGACAGCATTGTGATTGTTCAGACACTCGGCCACAACAGTACTCAAACATCACACAACAACTGCACACAAAAAATATCGCCACTCACTACCATTACCCGTTCACTTTACAATTGCAGACGAAGCGCTGCGATGTTTACATGAATCACCACGTTCTGATCATATTTCACATCAAGACGCTGACCCACTTGCCCTCAAAGCGCTGTCTAACATCACGGAACTATCCTCTATCCTCTTTTCCCATCTCTCACCACTGACATACAGCGCTCTCTGTCGGAATTTCGTGATACTAAGATCGTTGAACTCAATAACCTAAGTTAGCCACTGACTGCCGCGACTGACTGCCGCGACTGACTACCGCGACTGACTACCGCGACTGACTACCGCGACTGACTACCGCGACTGACTGCCGCGACTGACTGCCGCTACTGACTGCCGCTACTGACTGCCGCTACTGACTGCCTATTATTTAATTTTACTCTCAGCTCGGTGTCAAGAACCGCACAAGATTGACTGGCGGCTCACGAGCCTCGTTGTGGCCAGTTCTTGACTTTCTTCAAAATTTAGTTTTGCCTCATTAGACGTAAATGTTTTTCAGACATATTTACAATCTGTTTAAATGCATATCTTGTCTTCTCTTGCATAAAAATAAACGCTTAAGTCTTTTAAATTTCACTGTTCCCAATAGTTGTAATGAAGTTCCATTTTCTTGCGCAATCTTAATTAATCATTTAAGTTTGCATGACATTTTATAACTTAGAAGGCCAAAACTCGCTTTTCTTGCATATTTTTACACAATTAAAAAATGGGGATGGGTCATGGGGAGCACTGGGACAGATTCCTAGCGCAATTCACTCATGCGTAAGGGAGCAGGTCGATAACTCTAATTTCCTTCATTGATTTTTCCAGGAAGGTAAGGTAAAGTAAGGAAGGTTCTATTAATACAAAGACTGAATGATGTCACTTTCGTACTCGTCGCCCAATTAGAGGAAATGACTCTGAAATGGAGCGAACGGCGATTGTACCATTTCAGTGATCACGATATATTCCTATTTGATTAATGAAATGCCCATCATTCCCAATTTTCTCGAGGATGGAAGATCAGGAGCATTATTTGTCGCGCAAATGCCCTTCACGTCGTCAATTTTCATTGCAACTACTGAAAATTCGGTGCAATCTCTTCTTACAATTTTCTTGAAGTGGTCTGTTTAAAGAAATAAATTTAAAAAATTGGTATTAAGGAGCTAGTCGGTGGTCGGGTAAGATATGGTCTATTAAAGGTGATTCTGAAAAATGTGTATTCAGAATTCAACTTATATTAAGTTAGAGATCCCAGGAAAAGTGCGTACAGTACACTTCTCCCCACAATACGTACGTCATACAATTATTTTACTGATTTTTACGTTAAATAAATGGGGTTACCACTTACACAACATTTCTTGGGCGTTCAGTGTCCTTTCCAATAAAAATGGAGATTGAAGGGGTGGGTGGTCGTTAAAATGTGATGATCTTTCAGAGAAATTTCACTGTATTCACGTAATTTTGCGTCATTTCGTTTGATTTTTTTAAATTATGGATAAATAGTTAATGCAAGACGATACAGTATGATATTACTTAACCGTGACCAAGAAAATAACAATACAAGTTCACTTGTTTTACTTATTATTCTGACGACATTCATCAAGATCTAAGAATGGAAACGCTAAGAAGTTACGACGCAGGAAGGACTTCGTCATGAAAATATGGATAGGCTATTGGTTTTCGTCAACACTATGAGTAAATGGAGGTTAAAAGGAACAAAACCTAGTTATACAGAAGGGCACAAAAATGTATATACTATTTGACAGTGAATACACTTGGAATGGGAAGACATACAGCTGTGATTCTTGCTTGCTATTCCAATTGAATATTTAGTTACATGTTCTTATGATTAGGTGTGATCAGAGTGATCCGGATTAGCAGCTAAATGTCGATGTCGCTGAACTACTGAATGAGTACATACATTTTTGAACCTCTCTGTATAGTACTAATAAAATGCTGTAAAAAGGCGTAAGCGGATGTAAAAATTTGAAAGTTTCTTTGGAAAAGAATATGAAATGATATGAACACTGATTTTAATGAGTTACAAGAAGCTATTAATCTACGAGGGATTATGATAATATGGTAACAATAGGTAAGTGGAATGAGAATCCGAAAAAAACAGGAGAGCTCAAGAAAACTGACTGCGAACCCGATTTGTTAAGAAATAATCTAGGAGATCCGAGAATCGAATCCCGAAAGAAAGAGTGCTCGTTACTATTACGCTGCGAGTCGCCCATTCAACTGCCGCACTTTCCGCGAAAGGAAGTCCATTTCGCTAGCTACTACATGGCGCGTTGCGCTTATAACGGAGGGCAACGAGCGACGCCGAATGACGTAGAGCTTGACAGGTAAGAAAAATGGAGCCTTCTCAGAAAGTCTTTGATGGGCTGCGGTAGGGTGGTATGAGGAGGGGAGGGGAAGGGAACAGGGGGGGAAAGCCTTGGTGGGGCGAAGTGAACAGCTTTGGGATGCGGGGGGCGGCGGGATGTAACAGGGTATGGCGAGCTGTGATGGAGCGAAGCGAGGCGAAGCTAGGAGCGGATATGAGCGGAGTAGGACAAGGCAGGGCAAGGCAGGCCAGGGCAGCGTAGGACAGGCTAGGGCAGGGTAGAGTAGGGCAGGGCAGGATAAAGAAGGGTAGGGCAGGATAGGGCAGAGTAGGGCAGGACAGGGTACGTGTGAGGCAAAATGGGACAAGGTGGAGAAAGGTCGGGATCAGGGTAAGGGAAGGGGAGCGGAAGAGACTTGTGTGGGGGGGGGGGCTGGGAATAGGCAATTTGGGGCGCTTTCGGCGAGCTTCTCTTGCCATCGCCTATCACATTTTCTACATTATCGTTCAAACACTATTACAGGCGTTGTCTGCGTGTACTTCATTTTAGTGCCGACGCTGTTAACTTAAGAATACTATCACTTTTAACTTTTCACTTTTAATTTTCCCAAACAAAATAACCATTGAAATTTCCTACTTATTTAGCCTTTCCCCAATTCCTCTTGTTTAAGTTCAGCACATTTTTCTATATATTTCTCTCCAGGTCCATTTTTTTCAGTTTCCTTCCTATCGTTGTGTACATCACTTTCAAACATGTTTGCCTTCTCGGTCTCTCATTTCCTCACGTTTCTATTTTTTGGGTTCGGCGTATTACTTTTTAGATCGTGCATCTTCCGTCAAACATTTCACTGCCAATTGGTGCCCGAGTTGTTTCGTTTTTTCCCATCGCTTCTCATTGTTTCCACCTTCCTCTTTTACTCTTAACACAACACCGTACACCACTTCCATCACCTATCTCATTACCATTCCGCAAATGTCTGTTAACACCTTTTCTGCATCAGCTTTTTCTTCTTCCCTCTGCACTCTCCCCCCGTAAACACGTCCTTCCATCCATTCTTTTGCCTTCCCGCGTCTCTCCTCCCGCGTGTTGCCGGACACAGTGATGGGCCGGGCCTGATGAATTGCTAATGATATAAAGCAGCAACAGCACGTGGGTCGATATTTGCTTTGTTTGTACCCTGGAAAGGGGGAGGCTGCGCACAGGGGGGGAGTTCTCCGTGGCCTCTCGCGTTGTGTTGCCACGCACCTTCTCCCCGCCCCTTCCTTGTATTCTTGGAATTCTTGGAAGCAGGCTTGCCAAATGTATCGCGAGCTCCCCATCACCTATCACTACTATTACTACAGAATTGCCCTCAAAAAACCCTCTGCAATGAAAGAAAATTCCCCAATATCCCCAATGAACATTATTCTCCAAATTAAGGAACAACGACACGAGTTGTCACTAACACTTCCATTGGCCGGCCCCTTAAATTCAAATAATTCAAATTGACCAATTATCGAGCTGCTCGAAGCCCATCCTCGTTTTCTCATGTTTTTCTTTCTCTATGCCTGTCTATTGTTTTCTGTTTTCTGTCTTCTGTCTATGCCTGTCTGTTTATTTTTCTCTTTCTGATACGTAATAATGAGAGAATAATGCCTATTGTTTCTTTTTTATTCATAGTAAATAATTAATCTCGACTCCGGATGAAAATAATTTCCCTAAAAATTCCCCAAACGTATCCCCGTCCATTTATGCTACCCATTCTTTCCCCACAACAAACAAAATCCCCATTTTGGGAACAAAATTCTCTAATCTGACAACTCTGCTCGGAAGGCAAGCGCGTTAGGGGACATCAGAGGGCCCTAAACAGAGACGACGAAAGTAAACTATTCTTTCGAAAGAAATGTGAAAGAGTTGAGTCTTGATTGTCTTGAAGAGCAAGTGGCTATTCTGAGTCGATTGCCGTATAAAAATAGTACGTTTGAAACTGACAGGTTTTTTTCAATTGATCTCTCATCCACCAGATGCGTTATTTTAACGCAAAGGTCAAACGTATAAACGAGGAGACTGCAAGTGATCATTATAAGCGGCTGACACGGACAGTGGGAAGCTGATCAAGGTGGTTTTGATAAGCCATTTTTAGCAAAACCAGTTTGTGATTAATTACCTTCAACGTAATGAAAGCATTACGAGCAATCACTTGCTAGTAATGTACGCGACTTATTAATGCATCAAAATTTCGCCCCATATTTTCTGTTACCATTTTAATGAAGAAAACCTAAAAGGTGCAAAAACCTGATAGTCCAATCTATCCTCATAAGGGCATTTGTACTCAACACTTCACGAAAATAATTTGCAAAATGAATAACAATTATGTAAGTAATGTTCAAAATGATATTTTACTTAAATCGTACAAAAATGAAAGAAATTAATTAAGAAATACACAAGAAACTTTTAATTTCTAGCAAACAATTGAGAATGTTTGCGCGAGCTTTTCAGAAAAATATTGATTGCTCCGTCGGTGTGACGAGAAGGAATTTATCTTGTAAATATCTTCAAATACTGCCACTAATTTTTCCTTAATTGACGAGGAAATGAAAGTCACGCATTTCGAAGGAAGAATCTCATTCATATTTTGGCTGAATCAACTCAATTCTCCCAAAGAATTGCACGAGTTGTTTTATGATGAAATTTCATAAAAATCTCCTTTTTCATTTCTTCAGCACATTAATTATATTCCCAACTTTCACACTCAGAAAACTGCGAAGAATTAAAGGTAAACCTTTTGATTCTTCACACAATTCTTCGCTGTGATCTTTCCTTTCAAGCAACCTTCAGGTGTCTTTTTCTCTCGGGAACGGGACGTCCTTTTTACTTGCTTGTCTTATAATACGTACGAAGCATTGAGAAGGTAATGTAATGTTGTAGCAAAAATCGGTGCCATTTCGACACGCAAATTCAGTATTGTGAAGTCCTGATATCGAAAAAGTGGTTAAAACTTGTTCCAATATGTTTTAAATTGCTTCATTTAACAAATTGTGTTGTCACAAAACGTGTTTTGTGGGTCTTGATACCGAAAAATTGATTGACGTCAAAAAGCCCGTCTCTCAAACTGTGGTCAATGTCAATATATATATACCGTTCCGAAGATTTGCTCTCAAACTGATATTACCCAACCATCTAGACGAACCTGAGGTCCTGTAAGTTTGAACCGGCCACTTCAAATTTGGGGGGGTACATTACATGAACTCTCAGTATGGGTCAGTCAGACGGGTAGCGTGAGACGGGAGTGGCGGCGGCGGGTGGCGGGATGCGGGAGTGGTGGCGGCGGGTGGCGGGAGGCGGGAGTGATGGCGGCGGGAGTGGCGGCGGCGGGAGGCGGGAGTGGCGGGAGACGGGAGTGGCGGCGGCGGGTGGCGGTAGGCGGGAGTGGCGGCGGCGGTGGGATACCGAAGACGGGAGTGTCGGTGTCGGCAGCGGCGGCGGCGGTGGGGGGAGATGGGAGTTGCGAGAACGGAGGATGGTGGCGAGCGAAGGCGGCGGCGCCTATGGCAGAGGCGACCGCAAGCGCCGCCCGGTGAGCGTCCGCGTCCTTCGTACTCGTTAACCGCGAGCCCAAGTGCTAATTAAAGATTCGCGGGAACAATGACGCCCCCGCGGTCAGGTAGCGCCGCTCCGCTCAGACGCCGCCGCCGCCGGATGAGGAGGCGGAACGAGGGCGCTGCGCGTCCGGAGGAGAGTTTTGCTTCCGGATACCTCCGAGAGGAGGAGAATAAAAATTACGTTCGCAAAGAGCTTTGCCGCAGTTCCGGAATATCAACAGGAACGTAAGGAACATTGGGAAGTATGCATAAATTATGTAAAGGATGAACAATTTAACTTTATTAAATTTGGTGCTTAATTAATGGTCAGAAAAAGGGTTTTTGTTTGATGTCCTAAAATGAAATTTCATGTACCTGATACCAAAAAATTAATCCATTGGCTTTGAAAAAATGTTAAGTTCAGCGGGTGCAATTATCTGAGTGTATAACGTGGTCTGGAAAAAAGACATGAAATGAAATGTTAAAAAATTCGTTGAAATAATACATGGATACGTTTACTACACATGGCAGGTTCCATTCGTAACGTAGAGATGTAATTCCAAACTGTGTCGAATTTGGTGTACTCATAATGCACACCAATTTCTGCAAAGACTTCGTAAAGAAATGAACACTAATTAAATGCCGAAATGTTCCCCCGAAATGGTATATTTCAGGAGAGTGAACTGCATTGCCGGTAAAGTCCGATGACCAGTTAGCGAGTCCTGGGATATGAAATGCCGCAAACGTTTGTCACGTTTTGAAGAATAGAAAATATTTTCAAACATCACAAAAAGACAAGTCCGAATTATAATGATGAAGTAACAGCAGAATGTAGTTATTTTCCTAGTTTTGTGGAAAAGAGACGTCCTTTCATCTCGGCAGAAAAGCCTCCTATTTGTTAAATACAACTAAGTCACACTACACTACTCTACATACAGTGTAAAAAATCAAGATAATGTAGTAGTATTTACATTTAATATTGTATTGGAAATGGAAAATTGAATACTGTTAGGTAACCATACGTAGGAATCACCTCGCGCACGTACTGTCTCTTTTTTGTATTTGAAGTAAGTTTGTATGTCCCGTAAAGTGCAAAGAATTAGATCATTCTCGTCATTACTTGTTAATAATCACATTCGAATGTGTGATGTGGATGCTTGAATTTCCAACTTACTCTGACGTAAATCAAGGTAAAATATAAAATCAACAGCAAACATAATAACTTTTATTGTATTTTGAAAAATTAAGTTTAAATTAAAATTAGTTAACGGTCAAGGCTCATCAATACTTAATACTGAAATCATTGGTTGCATAAATAATAATGACAAATCTTCATTATAGTCAGTTTCGTTTAACACACATTTTGCTTCCAATGACATTTCACTCTCGGCCTCAGAGATAGAATGCCAGAACGAGCAGGCACATAGCAAATTCAGTCAAAACAAACAATTAAAAACAATTAGTTCCAAAACATCGACGGGAAACATGAACACGCTGTATTTCATATTTTTCCTTTCCCTTCCAGATAGCAATATTTCAAACATTAATATTGAATCAAATCGTGATTGAGCATGGAGAAATTAAAATTCGATATATTCCGCTTCCACATATAAAATGATGACAGGCGAACGATTGATGAGAAAATTCTACTAATTACAAATAAGGAAGTCGTAATAAATAAATATGACCGATGTCCTTTTCTGATAGAATTATAACTCGTAGAGAACATGCAATACCGTTTGGCACACACATTCCATTTTTCTTAACAGTCATCCATCGGAACGTGAAATTATGGGGGGGGGAAACCCTTAAAATACGTTATCATACGATCCTTCACCCGAAGCCATTAAACAAATAAAACCAACATACAAGTTGAAATGTCTGGTGGAATCGTTTCAATAGCATTACTGTATTTTATAAAATTTGAGGCTATACTGACCATCAAAAAAGTAATATTCTAATTTCTATATTATGATAATACTAATACATAAGTAATTTTGCTTTCTCGCATATTCCTTATGTAGCAGAGAGAAAGTATTGTAATGCTGAGGGAAATAGCGATATGACGACAGAAAAAAAAGTATTGGGGCACAGATATCGAAGAAGTGGATAAATCGTGTTCTTTCGTGTAGTAAATAACTTCCTCTAATATATCGAGTAGTCAGAATTCACGTTTTGTAGTTCCTTTAGTTTACAGCAAAAGGTCTGTCTGTCCGGGTGATGATCAAAGCTATCGTCTACAATATTGAGACGATTTTCTCCAAAATTAATATTCTCCAATTCATATGGCCGAAATCAACGCCCTGCGAATTTGAAGCAATGGGAACATATTTTCGTGCAATACTGATATTTATAATTACAGCACATGTCGTAGAAATCGTATTAATCAAGTGTCAGTATCAACAGAAATCTGCATACAATACATGTACGTTACTTTGCATTACCAGATGATATTAACCAATTAGAATAGGTATCCAAATTTAATTTAAAAGTAAAATCATAGTTCTTCTGGAAAAAAGTAAATTCTACTGCATAACTATTTTTATAGAATTAAAGACTATAGTGATCATCAAATAGAAAAATAATGTTTTTTTTAGCCAATGATATGCAATCCATTTCTTTACGTTTGTTGTATATTTTTTTAAGACTTGATATGTCTGTAACAAGTAATGTACTTCAGCTTCCAGGTCAAACTCGATCAGGTTTGTCCATTGAGCAAATTTTGAGATGGCCTCCCTTGTTTTGCTTTTGAACAAAACTGTTTCACTACGCGAAGGTTTTGCTGAGTTCTCCGTTTGCTTGTAATGATAGGAGAAGAACTGGGGATGGGTAACAATTTTGTTATTTTTAAACGATTATTCATCTTTCAACTATTTATAGTTAAAATGTTGTGAAGGGATTCTGGAGCTCAAGACCACGCGATGATGGTCTCTCCCATACGTCATATTCAGTTTTACTGTTTTTTTTTTTTTTTTACTAAAGTCAAATCAAATGGATTTTTCGATTTTGAAGGATATTTTACGTGTAGTCTTAACGTTTTCCATTTTTCCCAAATGGCTCCAAATGCTTCGGTTAATTTTTCCTCATATAGAGTAAACGATGCTTAAAACAATGGCACAGGTTACTTTTTTTCCATTTCTTTTCCCTTTCATTTTTTAAATCCCTGAATTTTTTTAAATTGTACTACACTAGTAAATATAGAAATTCTACCTTGATTAATTTTTGTCAAAGAGAGGATTTTCAATACCCGTTCAATTGTTCGAAAACACGAATAGTTTTCGATAATTTTGCGTGAAATGTAGGCAATTTTGTTTTAAATTATCACAAACGGCTCAATATTTTTTCTTTCAATTGTTTCCTCGCATACATCATAAGTCGCTTAAAATGGCACAGGTGTAATTTTTGTTGAACTCTGTATTTTCGAAAATTGCAACAGCTACATATAACCCAAGAAAGTAAGTGTTTTTGGGGCCCCACAAGTTAATATTTCTAGTATAAACAGAACTGTTGTACTCTAGTTATACTACACTAAATTATTGAAGTATTTGTTAAGCCTGTTTTGGTTAAAATATTTAATTTGTTGCATACGTCAGTATTTTATTTGTTGTTCTTGAGCAGAGGTTTCAAAAACCATTTTGTGCTGCTGCAACAACTAGTCTATATTACTATTTTCCAATGCGTGCAGAAATTGAAACAAAGCTTACAGCTTCCGCGTGTTATGTTTATGTATTATTCACATACTGCTCGTACCGATTGAATTCCCATGAACACTGCATTACAGATGCAGCAACGTTTTTCGGTATTCTTGGTATATTAAGGGCTATTGTAACTTGTATTTAAATATAATACTACGTTATAATTTTATTTGTGAAGACTGTTTTTGTTAAAATATTTAATTAATCGCTTATTATACGAGTTTTATTTGTTGTTTTTGAGCAGTGTCCGACCTACACTTTGAAAACCCAATTTACGTGGAATTGTTCAGTCGCATTATTACAGATCAGGAACCTAGTTAATAAAACAAATTCATAAGAGTGTCTGTATTGTGTAAAAAATTGACCTGTGGCGTGATGTACGAGATAAATCTAGAAAGCATTCCTTAGGTCAACGAAAGGAATCACAAATTCATGAGAAATCTTGTAACAAACACAGCAAATGTTGCACTTTTTGCTAATTGCCAACAGACCTGAGAAATTTGTCATATCATGGTATCAAAATTTGTATTCCTGTAACGCTTAAGTCTGCCATAGGGATTAAGTATCAGTGTTTGACAGCCATCTTCAATTCTGGGACACTGTAACAGAGACTACGACATGATAACCAGAGCAGAATTTCTTGATATAAGAAAATATGGAAACCGCACGAGGGGGGGAGGCGAGATCCGAATTATAGGATCGACATACTTTCTTTCAATTTTCTCCTTAGTTATAACAAAAAATGCTAAAAAATTGGGTAAGTCGGTAAAATCTCTGTATTTTCGACAAAACGACGTATTTGCGTTGTTTTTGCTTCAAATTCGTGCAGTTTATAATTTTTAAAAAACGCTCGAAATGTCATTTTCCTCGGATCGAGCCAGGACGCTTAAAAATGGACCAGGTGTCATTTTTGTTAAACATTGTGAAGTTTTGAAAATGGTAAACGTTATAAATAATGCACGAAATTATATGGTGTAGAGCCACAAGTTTCATTTCGTGCACGGAACGAAGTTGGTGAAGTGTGGCTGAAGCAATTGCTGAAGCGTCGGGGAGGCGGCGCGATCGCGGCTCGGGCGAGCGGGAGACAAGGGGCGAGTGGCATCGCTGGCGCCAGGAGCGACTGGGCGACCCCACGCAAATCTCGTTCCCATTTCCTCGCGCGCCGCACGATTTCCGTTGGGTGACCGGCTCGAGGTGTTTTGGTCACGCCTCGACGCCATTGCAAGCCCTTGCCCCCTACACTCACTCTCCACCCCCTTCCGCCCACAATTCTCCACCCCCCTACGCCCACCCTCTCCATCCCCACTACGCCCACACTCTCCTCTACCCCTCCGCCCACACTCTCCCCCCTCCCCTCACTCTCCCCCCCTCCGCTCACCTCTCCCCCCCATCCGCCCAAACTCCCCAACCCCCCCCCCAAATCCTCCCCCGACTAAACTCACCCCTCCCCTGCCCCACCCTCGCTGCTTCCCCTCCAGAATCACGCATCATCCACTTCTTCCCAGCCCGTCACAAAGTCCTTCACATTCCCGCTCAGTCAAACCAGCTCGGTGACACTGCTCTTGTCTATCGTCATTCTCCCGCTGCCAGCCGGGCCGCGCCCTCCCATCGTCCCAATGTTTTCTCTCTGTTGCCGCTTGCTTCAACAAAGCCCTAGGTGCTGAAGGCGGTACGACGCAAACTCGGTAGGTCAGGGCAAATATTAGAATTCGAGCCCATTAAAGAATACAAAGATGGTTATAAACTAAGACATGTAGATAAAATAAAAATCCATAAAATTACGAAGTAGTATCTTACTTTATTTTATAAGAAACACCTCGAAAGTTATATCAATATTAAAAGTAAGTAAAATATTCTTAATGTGAAAGTAAACTGAGTGAATGTTAAAGATAGACAGATTCACATGACATCCCGAAGATCAATGGTAGTGGGTAATGTAAGCTCCACAACAGAATAGAGAAATTGTTTCGCTTAAACTAAGAGTTACGATTGTTATCATATGAATGGATATGGATATTTTTTAATTTAATTCGCTGCAAAAACGTATTTTATTTTTCAATGACTTTAAATATTTTAAATCTCTGTATTGTCGAAACAGTGACTCGCTCTCACAGAACAAAAACAAATTCATAGACTTGTATTATGGCAGAGCCTTGGAATAGAGATTCGAACATGTTTGGTGTAATTGGAGTTTCGTGGTGCCCACTTACTCTAGAAAATATACATTCCGCAGTGGAACGATAGTATGCCAGTGATTCTCTCACGTTCTTAAGCAGTAGAAGGAAAAGGAAAACGATCTGTGCTGAAGGGCAATTGAAGACGAGCTGTATACTTGGGTTACACAACAAAAAAATAAAGACTTTTCAAAAATTAAGTAGTCTAAATGAAACTAATCAGCATTCTTAAAAATAATTCAGGGAGTTCGGCGATGAAGAAAGCATTGTGTCTGGGTGGTGTACGCCTTTTGTACGAGGAGACAAAAGGATCAGGGGAAAACTTGGCGGCGAACAACAAAGCGAATTAACGTCAAGATCAAAAGCGTTGCAAAGTTGGTGCGTAAAATTAACCAGTATATTTGTCGTGCTCCCCTTTCCTCAATTTGGAAAATCACCATTCGTCGAATCTTTCCAACACGGAAAAGACTTATGGTCAAACCTTTCCAACACGGAAAAGACTTATGGTCAAACCTTTCCAACACGGAAAAGACTTATGGTCAAACCTTTCCAACACGGAAAAGACTTATGGTCAAACCTTTCCAACACGGAAAAGACTTATGGTCAAACATTTCCAACACGGAAAAGACTTATGGTCAAACCTTTCCAACACGGAAAAGACTTATGGTCAAACCTTTCCAACACGGAAAAGACTTATGGTCAAACCTTTCCAACACGGAAAAGACTTATGGTCAAACATTTCCAACACGGAAAAGACTTATGGTCAAACCTTTCCAACACGGAAAAGACTTATGGTCAAACCTTTCCAACACGGAAAAGACTTATGGTCAAACCTTTCCAACACGGAAAAGCCAAATCGTCAAACCTTTCCAACGCGGAAAAGACTTATGGTCAAACCTTTCCAACACGGAAAAGACTTATGGTCAAACCTTTCCAACGCGGAAAAGGCTTACGGTCAAACCTTTCCAACACGGAAAAGACTAATCGTCAAATCTTTCCAACACGGAAAAGACTAATCGTCAAATCTTTCCAACGCGGAAAAGACTAATCGTCAAATCTTTCCAACACGGAAAAGACTAATCGTCAAATCTTTCCAACACGGAAAAGACTAATCGTCAAATCTTTCCAACACGGAAAAGACTAATCGTCAAATCTTTCCAACACGGAAAAGACTAATCGTCAAATCTTTCCAACACGGAAAAGACTAATCGTCAAATCTTTCCAACACGGAAAAGACTAATCGTCAAATCTTTCCAACACGCAAAAGACAAATCGTCAACTCTTTCCTACCGGAAAAGACTAATCGTCGAGTATTTCCGAAAGGACTAATCGTCAAATATTTCCCGCACGGAAAAGACTAATCGTCAAAAGATTTCCCACACGGAAAAAACTAATTGTATAACCTTTCCAATGCGGGTAAGATTGACCTGTAATTTGGCTTGACTTTTCCTTTCCAATCGGAAAAGGAAACACTAATCCATATTCCAAGCAAACAACTCACATGTTTTACAACCTAATGAAGAAAAATTCAAATTCTGAAATTAAGAAAATGTGTATTTTTATACGATTATTCCAAATCCCTGCAATTGCGCTGCCAACGATGTTTGCGCTTCATCTATTTTTCTTTATCTCCCATCCCGTACATCTCACCAGCACAAGCCCTGCCTCTCGCAGCTGGCGCGACGTCGAAGATGCCAAGGCGACTCCATCGACTTCCCTCCGTCGCCGAGCTCTCAAGCGCAACTGGCCGCCGCGCAACGCAATCTCCGGCGCGGGTCGCGGCGGTGGTGCCGCTTAAAGCCAAAGCCCGTGTCTTAATCTCTGCTTCGTCGTCACGCCACACCAAACCACGCCTTCCCTCGATCGGTGTGTCTGTGAGCCCGCGGGATCCAAGCCAAAGACAAGGAGACGACTTCATCTGGAATCGGAAGTGGAAGTGGAAGTGGAAGGATGTGTGGTCGGCGGGGCGGGGAGGGGGGTATAATAACGGTCGGTATATGGCGGACAGGAAATGGAAGGCTGAGTGGATGCGCGACTACAGCGGGCCGGCTAGGGCGGGCTAGAGCGTACGATATAGGGCGGGTGGGAGTGGCTAGGTCAGACGCGCAAGGGCGGCCGGAATACCTAGGGCGGGCGCTCTTGCTGGCTGGCTAGGGCGGACAGACGGGCTATGTCGGTAATCAATAATTTCCCGCGAGCGGGCGGGTAGGTTATTGCGGACTGGAATTGGAAGGCTAAGTGGACGGACGGCTAATACAAGAGGGTTAGGACTGAGAGTGGGGGGCCGGGGGGTTTGGGGGTTAGAGTGGGCGCGTAAGCGCGGCCGAAGTTGGCTAGGGTGGGTGAACTTGTTGGCTGGCAATTGGGCTGGGGACGGGCTACGGGCGTGCTAGGACAGGCTGGGAAGGACGGGCTGGGAAGGACGGGCTGGGAAGGACAGGCTGGGAAGGACGGGCTGGAAGGACGGGCTGGGAAGGACGGGCTGGAAGGACGGGCTGGGAAGGACGGGCTGGGAAGGACGGGCTGGGAAGGACGGGCTGGGAAGGACGGGCTGGGAAGGACGGGCTGGGAAGGACGGGCTGGGAAGGACGGGCTGGGAAGACGGCTGGGAAGAACGGCTGGGAAAGACAGGCTGGGAAAGACAGGCTGGGAAAGACAGGCTGGGAAAGACAGGCTGGGAAAGACAGGCTGGGAAAGACAGGCTGGGAAAGACAGGCTGGGAAAGACGGGCTGGGAAAGACAGGCTGGGAAAGACAGGCTGGGAAAGGACGGGCTGGGAAGGACGGGCTGGGAAGGACGGGCTGGGAAAGGACAGGCTGGGAAAGACAGGCTGGGAAAGACAGGCTGGGAAAGACAGGCTGGGAAAGACAGGCTGGGAAAGACAGGCTGGGAAAGACAGGCTGGGAAAGACAGGCTGGGAAAGACAGGCTGGGAAAGACAGGCTGGGAAAGACAGGCTGGGAAAGACAGGCTGGGAAAGACAGGCTGGGAAAGACAGGCTGGGAAAGACAGGCTGGGAAAGACAGGCTGGGAAAGACAGGCTGGGAAAGACAGGCTGGGAAAGACAGGCTGGGAAAGACAGGCTGGGAAAGACAGGCTGGGAAAGACAGGCTGGGAAAGACAGGCTGGGAAAGACAGGCTGGGAAAAGACAGGCTGGGAAAGACAGGCTGGGAAAGACAGGCTGGGAAAGACAGGCTGGGAAAGACAGGCTGGGAAAGACAGGCTGGGAAAGACAGGCTGGGAAAGACAGGCTGGGAAAGACAGGCTGGGAAAGACAGGCTGGGAAAGACAGGCTGGGAAAGACAGGCTGGGAAAGACAGGCTGGGAAAGACAGGCTGGGAAGAAGAGACAGGCTGGGAAAGACAGGCTGGGAAAGACAGGCTGGGAAAGACAGGCTGGGAAAGACAGGCTGGGAAAGACAGGCTGGGAAAGACAGGCTGGGAAAGACAGGCTGGGAAAGAACAGGCTGGGAAAGACAGGCTGGGAAAGACAGGCTGGGAAAGACAGGCTGGGAAAGACAGGCTGGGAAAGACAGGCTGGGAAAGACAGGCTGGGAAAGACAGGCTGGGAAAGACAGGCTGGAAGACAGGCTGGGAAAGACAGGCTGGGAAAGACAGGCTGGGAAGGACAGAATGAGAGGGACAGGCTGGGAAGGACAGGCTGGGAGGGACAGGCTGTGGGGGAGACAGGCTGGGAAAGACAGGCTGGGAAGGACAGGCTGGGAAGGACAGGCTGGGAAGGACAGGCTGGGAAGGACAGGCTGGGAAGGACAGGCTGGGAAGGACAGGCGGGGAAGGACAGGCTGGGAAGGACAGGCTGGGGGCTGGGAAGACAGGCTGGGAAGGACAGGCTGGGAAGGACAGGCTGGGAAGGACAGGCTCGGAAGGTCGGACTGGCCGGGGAGGGCTGGGCGGGGGTTAGTGGGTGATTGCGTGGGAGGTGGGCAGGCCGGCGGTCTGGGGATGGAGAGGGAGGGTCAGCTGGGGTGGACGGGTGAGCTTGAATAGGCAGGAGGAGGGGCGTCGGCTTGTGCGGGGCCTCTGCCACAGGTCCATATTTCTCCGCGAGCGAGCACGTCGTTTGTCAAGGCGTTATCGCGGACGAAGAGGTTGGGGTGGGTTGGGCTCGCGGTTCCGGGGCGTTTCGAATAGAGTTCCCCCTTCCCTTTACCAAAACAATTGCTACAGACATTGGAGGTACATTGCATTTTTGGCTTCACTGGCCGAAGAAAGCAATTTAGGATGCAATTACAAAAAATGTATATCAACGGCGGCAACCACTGAGTAACTGAGTTGAACAATTCTTTGAACAGTTTCTTAAACCTAATGTTTTACCATTATGTGATATTCAATTATCAACTTGACACCCGGGTTAGAGAGGCAATTACGTCAGAAATATGTTCCGCCCAGTTAATGTTTCCTAATGGAAACATTGTATTTTCATAAGGAAGTTAATGCATTGAATTGTCACCCCGACCGGGAATCAAACCTGGACCTCCCGGTTTTTCGGCGTCTCCATAGCTCATTGCTTACAGCAACTGGACGTAAACCAGAAGAGTACGATTTCCGGTCAAGGTGACAATTCTCTGAACAAATTTAATTATGAAAATGAATTTGTTAGACAGAAACAAAGTCACATTATGGAAACACTGTGTAAAACATATTCTACTGGGTCTCGAACACGAAACCTTGTAGACACAGCACGATGTGAATGACTTAGATGCCTGATACTTCAGGAAATGATCCTGTAATTACTTGGAAAGAAGAGAAGAAATATTACAATCTAAAATTTCTGAGTTCGAGGAGCTCCATTAAAGATCTTTTCAAGCATTTGTAGTAATAAATGCATTAAATTATAAAATAAGTAATCTATTCATTTTTAATAAGCTTTTGCTTAATTGCACTTGTCTCAAATAATTCAGTATATTGTGCTTTATCCTTACGACAAGTTTAAAGAAAAAGTTAGCAGCAACTTTGCGAAATATCTAGTTTAGACTAGTAACGATTTAACTAACATTTTCACAAACACTACAGTTGAATATGATGAAGACGCCATTGAAGTTTAAAAAATTGTTTTGAATCGAATTTATTTAAAATGAGTTCTTGAATTTATTGAGAAAATTCAAAGTCTCACGCTATGACACCATCTTTTAAATAGCTACGATATTTCTCCGCCCCTCCTACATGATGGCCTCATTGGCTTAAACACTAGAAAAGCTTAAGTGAGACAACGCGACGAAAAATAAAAGAGTTAACATTCATTGATCGATTAATTCGAGTTTCAGGGCGCGTCAGCTGGAATGGTAATTAGTCCGTTAGTGTACTGCTTTTTTATCACGGGTGGTGGGACGGTTCCTCCCACGCTGGAAGATGAGATCCGGCAACGAACTACACCCCAGCTTGGTGACTTTCCCGATTTTCCCCATCCAAATACCACCAGCAGGGCACCGTTGCAGCCGGGCTGAGGATAGAATAAGAGGAAGGAAGGAAATATAGCGCGGGGTCCGTGGCACGTTCGTTTGGGCACAGCTTTGGTTTCGCTTCATATTGATCGAAGAAATCATAGGAAACTACCTATCAGAGCAGCCAGCACCTAGAATTCTCCTCCAGATAGCGATTGAATTCGATCCAGCTATGTAGCTAGTAACCGAAATCCTCCTACCTGTCGAGACTCGAATCGCAGGATCTCGCGGTCAGAGACAATCGAGTGTCATCAGTTGATACCGTGAACCCCCTCATCCGGTAAAATATTTCACACAATGATGGCCGCCTGCTTAGGATAAATTTAGAGGTTAAAAGTTTTGAAAAAGCAACAAAATTCACTAAAATAATTACAAGTCCCCACAATGGTAATAAAAAGGTGGTTAGCCTTTGACACGACACAGCAGCGGTACAACTATTCTCCAACAATTTTAACGCCTCGTTAGAAACTTCGGCAGTCGCTGCATAGTGCGTGGTGTCTCGCAGCGTTCATGCCAGTTCCAGGTCACTGCGACACAGCCCGCACTGTCGCTATACGTTAAGCGCATTGTAGTCTACAAGGATTGTTTCTGCTAAAACTCTTGTGTCCAGCAGTCTCGTATTCACTCTCACGCGGAATCTCCCCTACAACCGTAGCCTTGCTAAAAAACCAACTGCAGCGCCAGCCGAGAGCCGATGCCTTCTCTACGATTCTGCATCTCTACACACATTCGGCTAGTAGCGATCGATCGCTCGTCGAACTCCAAGTTGTATGGAGAGGTTGCTTGCTATTTTCCGAGCGATGAATATTCTGTACTCGCCCTACCCACCGCTTGTTGGTCTATTGGACACACCAAAGGAAGCGGAAATTCACCAAACACATCAACTGCTTGAAGTGGACTAGCAGAAGCTCGCTACTCGGCGAATGCCGAATGTATGGAGCAACCTTTACGTTCCTTTCCCAGTTGCTGGCCTATGCGGTCTGCCCTGCGCGTATCCTACTCCTGTCTCGAGACGGCCTCTCTCGACGTCCGTAGTCGAATGGGTCGTTTTCCCTCCTCGCTGCCCTACCTCACTACTTCCGTCCTACGGAGGGAGGTGCTGACGCAACCTCTCCCTACTTAGTGGTGTTCAGCTACAACAAATGGCAAAATTATCATACAACTTCGAAATGCCAGCGGGAAATTCAACTACTAGAATATACTAAAAAGAACTTATATTAAATTTCTTTCGTGACCCAATGTTGAGGAATTGATAGAATTAAAAAGAAAATCTGAGGTCAGTCTGTGCTTGGTCGTCGAAGGGTGCGGACGTGTTCTGGGAGGCTCCGCAGGTAGAAGTGAAACGCGATGGGCTGCTGCTTAACGGTATGCAGGGCGCGATTTGGGAGGAGGCGCGGCTAGCACGCTTGCATATAACGACGCATAGCGTGTGGAAAAGAAATATTGGTAGTCGTGGAGTGGCATTGTTGTGTACTGTGAGTCTCGCCACGTTGTTGTTAATTGGTCGAAGCGAATCCTGGTCCCGGGGTGAAAGATGGAAACAAGTGAAATAAGTGCGAAAGGACAGTGGCAGGCGCTCGTTTCAAAACTCGGAGAGACCCAGGAAAATTCAGGCAAGGAATCTGATTGTGAAATTGAAAGTCAAATACCATTGATTTACTAGTAAACTGTTATTGGTGACATTCCAAATAAAATAATTAAATTTAATATTTATCTTCTTTCATGATTACTACTTCGTGCAAACGGGCACTTCCAATGAATATTGTATTGTGCTCACTGAAATACAGAGTCTGCCACACTACCACCGTCGCAACCACAGAGCATTCACTGTCTATGACCGCAACACGCCTTTGCAGGAGGCCAGACGTGCGAGATCCTCCGTGTCAAACCAACTCCAAAGCTGGACAAAATGAAACTACCCTTTCATTACTGTTTGAGGCACGTTATCATGGAAGCAGGGAAGGTGCGCTTCAGCTTGGGTCGCCGGTATCCTGCACACACAAGCCTTACTAGTACTTGGTGCTACCTATGTGTAACGCATAGAACTGCTTGGCTCCATCTTTAATTGTGACGCTGTTTGCAGAAAGCGAAAAGATTTCTTTTAAATGTTTACTTGCCAGCCGCGAACATTTATGTCAATTTTAGACAAAGTTAATTCTAACAATGTTTAAGTTCAAAAAATATAAATCTTTTAGTGTTGTTAATTAAGATGCATAAGAAATTTCCAGATGCTAAGATCGTTCTTAGTGATGCGGAGTGCTACGGAGGAGGGATATTGCGTGGAGATACATTAGCAAGGTGAATGAGGCCTATGAGTTGGTGACAGAACAAAAAATGTCATGTTTGTGGACGCGAACTCCTGGATTCGATAGGCATGATTTTGGACCCACACGTGGCTTTGGTCGAGACGGACTGCATTTAAATCGGAGAGAAGCAACTAGTCTTGGGCGGCAGTTCTCAAGAATCGGTGCGAACGATGGTCGGGGAACATTTCCAGACAGCGGGGCCGAACAATGAGTAGCAATGGATGGGAAGGATAAGTCTCTATTAGGGTTGCAAGTAAATTGAAGAACCTTAGTAAACAAATATGAACAATTTTGGAATGTGATAGATCAATATTACCCTGATGTAATAGGTACGGAGTCATGGCTTAAAGCTGAAATTTCTAATGCAGTAATATTTCGCTATTATTATGCCGCTTTTTGGGAGAGACAGACATGGACGCGGGGGTGGGAAGTTTATTTGTGTTAATTCTAGTTTGAATGCAGAAGAGTTCTGGAAAGACGCGGAATTTGAGAAGAAATAGATCATTGGAAATAATAGGTGCATACAGGTCTCCATATGAAAATTTATTAATGTTTAATAAACTAAGTGAGCAAAGGCGTAGAGAGAACGATAAGACTAAACGTTGAGACTTAAATATTCCTCATGTAAACTGGGTGGGCGAGGTGACTCATGAGAGAGGGGCGCAAGCCAAAGTAAATGAGTTGGTTTGGGAAAACGGATTCACCCAGGATGTGTGGGAGCCTACAAGGGGCACAGCTGGACGCCTCTCTAATCCGTCCAAAGACCTTGCTCGTTAACTGTAAAGTGGTACAGAGGATTAGTGACCATCCGCGGTACTTTTAGGAATAGCAGGGAATGTTTCTCGTGTCGGAGATTCTAAACCTACAAAGGTCTATCGCTATCGTAAGGTAAATGCAAAGGGTTTACAGGAATATCTGAGAGCAAATTACTCGGACTGGTGTAGCACGGGAAGCAGCGTAGAAGAAATCTGGAGGAACTATAAAGAAATTGTGGATGAGGAAATAGAGCGTTTCGTACCACAGAAATAACATAAAAAGAATCTAGATCTCGGGAACTACAATGAAAAGATAAGTAAACTGAAATCAAAAGTTAGAATAGCTTATGGAAAGCGCTGGAGATGTACAGAAAATAGGGGAAAATGAAGGTTCTCTGTAGGGTGATTCTCCAAGAGAAACTGGCGACACAATTTTTTGTCTACAATATATATTATCCTAGTCTAAGCAGGGGCCAAATAAGTTTTTTCAAATACGTAAAAAGAAAGAGAAATATGGAGGACATTCCTAGGTTAAGAGACGCAAATAAAAACAAAATTACAGAAAAAAGGCAAAGAACGCTTTAATTCCTTTTTGGTCCGGTATTTGCAGCAAAAAATGACGCATCTGCCTTGAACGGGTCAGAAGGTGATTACTAAGTCACGTAATCTTCTAAAAAAAATAGCGAGAATTGGAAAGAATAAATCGGTGGGCCCCGATGACATTTAGGGTGTCTTGTTAAAAGCACGAGGTGAAGCCATGCTTCTATTACAGTTACGCCTTTTGGATTTTATTTTATATAATAAATCAAGTATTCCTCAGGCTTGGAAAGAAGCATTTATAGTTCCCATTTATAAGGGTGGGTCTCAATTCCAAGTTAAAAATTATCGGATGTTGGCCTAACAGCAGTTGTCTCTAAGCAGATGAAGCACCTAATCGCTGAACATATTAGAAATGTGTGGGGTAGAGAAAATTGTCTATTTGTGGGTGAGTATGGGTTCAGAAAGAGTTATTCGTGCGAGGCTTGCGTTAAATGAAATACGTTTGCACTATGTATATTGTATGTATTTAGTGTTCTTTATTGTATTAGATATATAATAAGTATGAAGAATTTGCCACCGGGCTTAATTCCCAAAGCAAATTAAATAAATTATCTATCTATGGATCTAAATTCTTGGTTCAATCTTGAAGGTGTTGGACAGGTTCGAAAAAAGTTTACTTTTGGAATTTTGTTCAAAACTATTTCGAACTCAAGGGAAAAATACTTAAAATTCCATGAACAAAATGCATTATTATATTATTAATGTAAAAAATACTTAATTCCTTGAATTCCTTTAATTTCAGGAGTACGTAAATAACGAAAACAATCGCCGAAAAGGGTGACATCAAAACCCATACGAGAAATTTAGGTTACATTATTTAACGTGTGCTTAAAATAATTGCAATGAATTCTTCTGAGCGGATATCGTGAAAGAGGAGAGAAACTTTAAAACTGTCGCTGTGCGTCAGCGATACCGGGAATGGCGGATTGATTCTTCTGTCGAGTATTACTGTGGAAATTCTCAAAAGCTTTCTGAAAATTGCATATCATGAGTTTTTGACAAAATAATCTAGTGACACAACGGATTAGAAAGGGCTTTACTCTCAAAATTCCTTTTATAAAATATAGGAAGGGTTTCATGACATCAAAGTGACAACCCTCTCATAAACGAATGACACAAAGAGATCGACAGCACTTACTGCTCGTCAAAAAGTAAAGTACGTAAGATTACTGTCTTCTGTACACAATAAAACAGTTTCCAAAGCAGAAGAGCATTTTCAACAATCGAAAGTTAGTTCAAACAAGAAAACTGTATATGTATGAATGGTGCTGGGACAAAATCTCTGGCTGAACTTCATACTTGTGCAACAACTGTGTTGCACAAATTTTTATCAATAATTGGTTAATTTATTATGAAAAAATGATATATAACATAACATAGCGACTGTTTCTTGGATATAATACATTGATGTCAAAAATATTAAATGCAGGTCGCATTACAATATAAATTACAGAAGTAAAGCTCATCTCAATTTTAATATCTTACACATCCCATGCATCCCCCGTATTCGCATTGCATACCAGCAACCAAAATTCACAGCACGTTATTGTCATGGCATAGAGAAAATAAAACAACTAATCCAGAAGGGAATAAGAAACGTTAAGTTGAAGGGATGGCTAATATCAATTGAATCGGTGATTTCACAAATGGAAATAAGTCCATACTTTACGTAAAAAGAATTGAGATGCACATTTTCACACACAAGCTATAGATCACTGTAAAAATCGCAGATGGTGGGAAATACATAGTTGGAGAAAACCGCTAACCATTGGTAGGGCGGCGCCGGATCTCACCATCTAACAAAGATTACCGCAACCTCTCGAGGAAAAACATGCACTACACTTACGAGTCTACCTTAGCCGTTGCCGCGCCCGAAAACACTAAAAAACAATCAATCAAAAAACAAACATTCGCCGTCACCAAACCCCTGCACAACCAGATACGTAAGGTTAAAAAACGTGGCGTCAACGCGGGCCGGCGCCAACGCGGGCGGCGCCAACGCGGGCGGCGCCAACGCGGGCGGCGCCAACGCGGGCGGCGCCAACGCGGGCGGCGCCAACGCGGGCGGCGCCAACGCGGGCGGCGCCAACGCGGGCGGCGCCAACGCGGGCGGCGCCAACGCGGGCGGCGCCAACGCGGGCGGCGCCAACGCGGGCGGCGCCAACGCGGGCGGCGCCAACGCGGGCGGCGCCACGCGGGCGGCGCCAACGCGGGCGGCGCCAACGCGGGCGGCGCCAACGCGGGCGGCGCCACGCGGGCGGCGCCAACGGGGCGGCGCCAACGCGGGCGGCGCCAACGCGGACGGCGCCAACGCGGACGGCGCCAACGCGGGCGTCGCCAACGCGGGCGTCGCCAACGCGGGCGTCGCCAACGCGGGCGTCGCCAACGCGGGCGTCGCCAACGCGGGCGTCGCCAACGCGGACGTCGCCAACGCGGGCGTCGCCAACGCGGGCGTCGCCAACGCGGGCGTCGCCAACGCGGGCGTCGCCAACGCGGGCGTCGCCAACGCGGGCGTCGCCAACGCGGGCGTCGCCAACGCGGCGTCGCCAACGCGGGCGTCGCCAACGCGGGCGTCGCCAACGCGGGCGTCGCCAACGCGGGCGTCGCCAACGCGGGCGTCGCCAACGCGGGCGTCGCCAACGCGGGCGTCGCCAACGCGGGCGTCGCCAACGCGGGCGTCGCCAACGCGGGCGTCAACGCGAGCATCGCCAACGCGGGCGTCAATGCGAGCGGCGCCAACCGGAGCGGCGCCAAAGCGAGCGGCGCCAAAACGAGCGGCGCCAAAGCGAGCGGCACCAACGCGGGCGGCGCCAACGCGGGCGGCGCCAACGCGGGCGGCGCCAACGCGGGCGGCGCCAACGCGGGCGGCGCCAACGCGGGCGGCGCCAACGCGGGCGGCGCCAACGCGGGCGACGCCAACGCGGGCGACGCAAACGCAAGGGGCGCCAACGCGAGCGGCGCCAACGCGAGAGGCGCCAACGCGAGCGACGCCAACGCGAGCGGCGCCAAGCCGAGCGGCGCCATCCCGAGCGGCGCCAACCCCAGCGGCGTCAACGCGAGCGGCGCCAACGCGAGAGGCGTCAACGCGGGACGTGTCAACGTGGAAGGTATTGGCGCTTGGGGCCAACGTGGGATGAGCCAACGTGGGCTTTGACGGTGCCAGCGTGGGCGGTGCCGGCGTAAGCGGTGCCGGCGTCGGTTGCAATCACATAAAAGTGACGGTGGTCGGCGAAGAATGTGGTGCGGCGTGCGGGCATGGGGGCGAGGGCGGGGTGCGAGGGAAGGAAGTGGGTGGCGAGGGCGCCGCTGCGGCGCCAGGGCCGCCCCAACCTCCGACCTCCCGCTGCGGTTCTTCTGTGGCAAGAACGAGAGCAACGAACGGCCCACTTTCGGCCGCACCGCGCGCCCCGCTCCTCTCCTCGACACGTGTGTAGCCCTACTAGAGGCTGAACGCGTGGACATGAGTGCGAAAAAATTGAGAGCAAAACTTGGGGTGAATGCTGACGCGTACGTTTTATAAATGAAAGGTTAAGTCAACTATTTTCCCATTCAAACTACTTAATTTTATGTATATTTGCTTTTTTGCACTACATTTGATAACTCCACACTTAGAAAATGAAATATTTACTCTTTCTCTACTCGTTCAAAATATTGAATAATTTCATAATATTCTTATGTCTAGGAGAGCTGGGCTTGAGGCATATGTTTTGCTTGTGTATGGCTTCTGATTTGAGACATGGAGTATAATGGAATTGGTGGTAAACAAAACGCCATTGGAAGATATTTCAAGACATTGCTCCTTCTTCTGCCACACGTTCTTTTCCAAGTCGCAAGTATCAGGAAAGAATATTTGCGTTATTTACATGTGTTACGTACGATGAATGATTCAGAATATATAGTGAATTAACAATTACGACAAGTAAATTTAAGAAAGATTTCAAAAGGATGAACGACCAAAAAGTGAAGTGGAAGGTATAAGGAGGAAAACACCACGTGTTTTTCCTACCAACTCTCTTAATCTGAATCAGTGAAATAGTCGCCGATTCAATCAGTGAGAGCAAAGTCACTGATATCTTCAGTCGAAATGTGTAGTTTCGCTGACAATCAGTGAATATGAGAACCTTTTCATAATGACCGCCAGCATTTCACTGGTTGTCAGTGGTAAAGTGCCGCGCCACCATACCGACTGATCGTCCAGTCATTCACGTTCTGTGTTGAGTATGTAAGCAAAATCCCACGGCGGAACGAGTGAAATAGAGGTTTCCTGTGAGAAAGCTGACCTGTGTCTGAAGATTGTTTCAATTGCGTTAGGTAAGGAGTTTTCGCTTTTCTGTGACTCGTCTTGTTGATAACTGTGAGACGTTTTATTTTATGGTGAACATTTAGCCATACTAAGAAATAGGTCATGAACACGTGGTTAAAACCACGTATTTGTTTTTGTTATTAACTTGGAAACTTCTTATGTAACTTAAGAGTTTTAATGTAACTGTTTGCTGATACAGTGTGAAATATCTGACGTGCATTGGATAATTTAGATTATGAAAGTTGTGAAAAGTCCAAAATGCTCTCGATTACACCATAGCAGAGCCGGTCATACCAGCAAACTATTAACTCATTCTTTGTTTTTTCCAATTTAGTTTAATGATACCAGTCCAGGAGTGGAGTTTTGAAGAAGTGTAAGTAAAAGTGCTGGAGCTAACTGGAGACTACCACAGTGAATATTTTGAAAGGTATTTTAATTTGCTAAAAACTGCTGTAAAACTGAGATATTTTGATCAATGTTCCTTGCTTTCCTTAGTCTCTAAACACATTATATTTTACTCATTTACGTGACGAGGCTAGTTTGGCAGAGTGGAGGGGGAGTGCAGATGGTACATCAAAGCCATTTGCCACTCCTGAGGTTCCTAATCCATACCTCATAATAATTCTGCCTGTTAGTATGTTTTTGTATGTAATCTGAAAATAAAGTAATGATTATAATCTTCAAGTATTTAATTTGAAATATAAACTCAGTTTGGTTTCTGTAATAACCCCCCTTCCTGGGAAATGAACAATGCTTCTGCAATTGTTCAATTATCATAACCTTCTACCATTGGAGTTAGTTTTGTTATATCAAAGAAATTTAATTCTTTTGTTCTGTGCCCGCTAGATTGACTTCATAGATTGACTTAGAGATTTTCCCAATATCGAGTATGGCCCAATTCTCAATTCATCTAATTTCTTCCTATTCAGGCGATTTTCATGTTCTATGTACACAAGATCTCCCTTTTTAATTCAATTTGTCTCCTGTGTATGTCGAATATTTTTTTGTTGTCATTATGAAGTTTTATTGTATTCTTGAGTGCTATTTTCCTCTCTCTTTCTAAATCCTCAGCTGTGCACTGTATTTTTAATTCATGTGGTAGGATATTTATGGTTTTACTCTCTAGCAAGTATTTTGGTGAGAATTTGGTCACTGTATGCTCTGTCTCGTATTTCTTTCAGCTTTTTTGACAATAGCTGTCCATGCAGTCTTTTTGTCAGTTTCATTCATAATACATCTTATTTTATTCACTAAAGTCTGTAACCTCCGATGGTATCTATAGAAACTATTTTGAATGTGTATGTTGCTCGACCTAAGTGTGACATTAATCCAAATTTTGATTTTCTTCGTGATTTATTCTTTAAGCAGATGTCACAAGTTTCACAAATCTTCTCTACGTTTATATTAATTTTTCGCTGTAAAGAATGGTGTTATTTTATTTATCATCTGCGCCCTTCTCAGGTGATAATAAGAATTTTGTACATATTTTAGTAATATTTTACTAAATTCTCCTGATAATGAGAGTTTTTCTCTTCTTTTTAATTTCTATAATAAATTTCATTTTTTAATATTAGTTTTTTCTTATTGTTTTGTAGTACTGTGCATTTTCTTTGATCCTTTTTTATGTCTTCTAAGTTCACTAGGTTTACAATTTTTAATATGTCATCTGAATTTTCATCAGGCTCTAGAACTGGATGCCTGCTTAAGCAGTCTGCCTCTTGGTTTAATTTTCCAGGATTATATTTAACTTTAAAATTGTATAGGGACAGATAGTATGTCAAACCACCCAGTTCTTAATCTGTTCTTGCTTTTATATTTAAATTTTTTTAAGGTTTATGATTGGAGTGTACCAAAAATTCTCTTCCAAGTAGCCAATGTTGCCAATATATCACAACCTCTTTTACTGCCAAGCACTCAAGGTAAATTGCTTTTTTTCCCTTTTGAGCTTCACTCATTTTTTTCGAAAAATATGCCACTGGCTTATTATCCCCATTTTTGTCGTTGTTTTAGTACAGCTCCGATTTCTTTTATGCGTGCGTTCTTTTTCCAATTGTTCCATTCTGATTCTACTGTATTTTATCTTATAAATATATCTTATAAATATCTTATAAATTTATATACTTTATCTTATCTTCTAAAATTTTCTTTCAAAGTTTCTCAATTGTTTCATCTGAGGTACTCAGGTAGAATTTTCACCTTTTCCCTCTGTAATCTCTTCTATTCAGTAGTTGTAAAATTGCAAATTTTCCTCTTCATCCAAATATACTTTTGATTGATTTTCTGATAAAGAAATCCAGACTTTTTGAAATTGATGTCTCTTTTTTTAAGTATTTCTTACCTTACCAAATTATTAGATCCTTGTGAAGGTTTGTGTTTTGTAGTTCATCAGGTAAGCCATTTAAAGTTTTTTACCTCAGGTGAATTAATAGCTTAGAACTTGCGTTTCTTGACACATACCATCATTCATCATTCACCAATTGTCTTCCTGTCTTTGAAATCAGTCACCAAGTGCCTCCATTGTGGTGTCAGGTATCAGTCATTTGTTCGGTAGCATGGCAGATTCGAATTTTTAGGAAACGACACACTGTTTTCTTTACACACACACACACACACACATCTATATATATAGATGTGTGTGTGTGTGTGTAAACACATCTATATATATAGATGTGTGTGTGTGTATATATATACATGTGTATACATATATATGTACATATGAATAGAAACAAAGGCATGCAGTGCTGTTAACATTTCCAATTTTAAGCTTGGCAATGCTGCTGATTTTAATTATGAAAATTTAATTAGGAGGAACTGTTAAGTTGCCTAAAACTTGCAACTTGTAATATATCAAATGTTTATTTGTATTTTTACTTTATAAATTTTGAGAGATTTAATGTCCTTTATTTATTTTTATTGAAAAATTCACATAAAAATCCATTGAAATGAATTTATAAACATTTAAATTATAAGAGTCCTTTCCTCCCAACTTTCTTTTCAGAATTTGTTGTATTGTCACCAGAATTGTCAATAATATGTACATAAAATAAAGAGTGTTAACTGCAGGTCAATTTTTCTCCGTAGTGATTTTTGAAAAGTTTCTGAACATCGGTTTTCTTCTCTATTGTATGTTTTTCATTGGTTTAAATACAGACTTGTATTCACCTACCACACTTAAAAAGGCAGTATCTCCCTTTAAAATTACCTTAATTCCAACATATCTCTTTACCAGTATTCCTTTTCATTGAAAAGCCAATTTTTTGTAAGTAAATGATGTAACAAAACTCTCCCTACCCCAAGGATAATGTGATTTACGGAACTAAACCATAACATCAGACAGTTTTTTTCTACGTGATAATGTTGAAGACAATAAATGAACAGATATATGGATTGCTCATATGAAATAGTATACAGATCTATTATTACCTCAATTTTCATTTTTTTTGCGAGTGAAGATTTTGAGTGACTTAATATCTATTGCCATAATATGTACATGTCTATTGTATTTGTTTTGTAATTAATAATTACAGTGCTGTTCAAGTAGATCATTTTCCCATAAAATCTTGCAATAAATTTGTGCCTAATTAACTTTCTTTACACAATATGTCGCTACCTCTGTACTATACTGCATAAACTCAAAAATCCTACTATTGAGATATTAAGGGAAAAATACTTCAAATACAGATATAAATTTGTTGTAGTGTATTTATTAAATTTTTATGTTTTTGAAGCATTTATTTAAAGCAATACAGTGATTTCTCAGTAGTAGGATTTTTGGGTTTGTGCTTTACAGTACTGGAGAAGCAATGTGATTCACTGATTCAAATCAGTGAAGCCTTACTTTCACAGATTGCTACAGCTATTTAATCAACTGGTTCAATTAGTTGTCACAGATTTCACTGATTCAAACAGTAAAGTTTCACTGATTCAAAAAGTGGACTCGTTTTTCACTGATTCATTCAGTTCAATTCACTGATTGCCAGTGAAAGTGCCAGTTATAACTGACACAATCAGTGAATAGTCACCGTCAATCAGTAGTTTTTCACTGATTCAAGCTGAGAGAGAAGGGGGCGAATGAAGCTGCGGGTGGCGGGCGGGGGCAGGGGGAGGGGTGGGATGGCGGGCAGCGCGCTCCTTTAAAGAGACGGGCGCGAAGGATCGCGAAGGCGGCAGAGGCTTTTCTTTGCCGTTCCCCGCGCTACGTAATCGGCAGTGGAATTACGGCGCTGCTAAAGGGCCAGTGGCGGTGGCGTGCACGAGAGTAAAGCGGACTAAAAGCCGACGAGTGGGGCAGGCTTCAAACGGCCCGCACCAAGAAGAAGAAGAAGAAGAAGAAGAAGCACAAGAGATGGCGGAAGAAGAAAAGAAGAAGAATATAAGAAGAAAAGAAGGAAAGAGAAAGAAGAAACAGAAGTAGAAAAAAAGCAAAAGAAGAAGCAGAAAAAAGAGAAGCAGTAAAAGACGAGAAAAAGGAGACTAAACAACGTTGATCCAATCGTTGCGGAAAATAGGGTGTGAAAGCGCACCTCCTCCCCACCTTAAAAAGCATTTCCTTCTAAGCCTTGTTCGCAGCCTATAGACCACACTTCTCTGCCACATCAGTCACCTCCACTGTTACGCCAAGACCCCCACGGCTGCCATCCCCAGTGTGACCTTCGCCTCAGCAAAATCTCAATAACACCTCCTCCAAAACAACTCTTCACACGTAGAATAGTTCCCTTGCCAATATCCCCACCTTCAGACTTTGCAACAGCATCCACGTTCGACCCCAAGAACACGCCTAGTGTTTATTGTCTTACGTTACAGAAAGGCCTTGAACACATCAAAGACGGCCTCCTCGCCTCTCCCGTAGACCCCTCCGCTCCGTCCGGCGACGCAGCCTGCGTCAGGCCCGCCGCACCTGGCAGCCTCCGCGCCCGTCGTAAACCCCCTCCACAAGCGCGCCGCAGGCCCTTCTGTATTTTACCGGTAAGCAGCGCGCCCCGGCGCCCGAGAGAAAGGCGTTGGACGCACACGCGGCCCACGCGACGGGCTGGGGTTGCAATATTCAAAACAGCGCGGCGCGGCGGCGCGGCGGCGCGGCTGGGTGGGAGGGGTGCAGGGCCGGGGCTTGGCATGGATGGGTGAAGCATGGCGAGGTGAGTGGGCAGGTAGAGGGGGAAGATGAGTGGGGGGGGGGGGGGGGGGGGGGGGGGGGGAGGTCGGGGCGGCACGTGGCGGGGCGGGAGGCGCGGGGCGGCGCGTGACGGGATTCGGTGAGGCGGGGAGGGGGTGGGAGGAGGTGGTCGGAGCGGGATGCTGCAGAACGGGGCGTGGCGTGGCGGGACGGGGCGGGGCGAAGCGAAGGCGCTGGGAGTCCTGGCGGTCATAAAATGAAAACGCCCGCACATTTCACGTGGCAGCGCATCCCATTGAAAATTTACATTAGCTCGGAAGGAGCGGCGCGCTGCGCACGGGGACCGAGGGACTGTGGGGCTGAGCGGAGGTGGATGTGGTGTGAGGGTGGCGGGGGCAGATCCGCGGGCATTGGAGACTACTGCGATCCTCCCAGCTCTCCGACTGTCCTCCGCACTTTCAATACGCTCTTCCAGAACGAAGGATCAAGCAATCATAATTCAGATTTTTATACAATCGTCATAGACGTAGTAAATGACAATGTCTAGTTCGCGCGTCTCACGTTTGTCCAGAATTGTATCAGCTGCAACTTCCTTGTTTTGAAAAACTGCATGCTCATGTAAAGATATAGAAAAATTGCCATTAAGGTGTCCAAGTAACTAACTTCAAAAACCATAAATGAATATTGAAGCGTCAAAAAGCACCAAAGTATTGTATAATAGACATCAGATGTATGTAGTAACTAAATGTAATGGAATATTGTACAAAGACTTCTCTATGATTCATCGTAGTGTGAACGATCACTTCTAGAAAGGTCGTGGATAAACTGAATTCACACCGCATCAGGATTCACAAGTTTACATGGATCAAAAAACAAGATCAGGGTGATGCAATAGAGGAAATAATTCACTAAGAATTGTCCATAACACTAGTTTGTAGTTATGACTAGACTACAACAGCATTATCTATTCATAAAATCTAGAAAGTTGGTGGAAAAATCGAACTCACCGTGCGATAGAAAGATTCTCACTGATAGAACAGTTGCCGGTAACTTACCTCATAGTTAAATTCTACAAATAAAATCTGCAATTGTTAATAAAAACTGCAAACTGCATTTATCTCCATTCTCACTTCTTCGATTCTTCAGAATAAATATACATAAAACAAAGGTATGCAAATATCTGAAGTCTCCGAGACAAATATCAAGGAGACATTGTGCTCTGAGAATAATTTATAATCTAAAATCAAGTATTGGATCTATGCAGAAGTCTTTACAATAAAGTCTCTACTACATTAAATATTTAAAGAAATACGGAAATATGGAATAAAATAAATATTTTTAAAAAATATTATATTCTACTGCCAATGGCTGCTATCATTTCAACGTCTAGAATGTTTAGAAAGATTGTGGGAAATGAGATTATAATTATCTCGTAGGTCAACATTTCTCCCACTCTTGTTTATTACGATGCCCCGCAGAGGAGAGGGGGTCGTGCCCACATAGGTGAAAACGATCTCTGAGGGAGAGTTGTAGACGACCACACGGGCCTAAGTTTCACAGTGCAACTCACATCGTTAGCTTCAAGGTGGTGGCAGTTAGAAGGCATATGGTAAATACCGTGTTGCAAGGCTCGCCGGTAACTCAATGGTGCCTACCCTTTGGCTGGATTGGACCAACGTTCCGGGTCCCTACAAGAAGTCCAGACGAGGAACACGACTAACCCTCCCCCCATCGGATTTCCTAGGTCCTGGTTATATTCACGTCAATAGCCTCAAGGCGAAGCCAGTGAGGAGACGGGAAGAGGGACCAGAGCCGCTCGAACCTTGGTCGGGTGGCCCCCTGATTGCCTCTCGCCTTCGTCATGGCAGTGGCCCGATACTCGGGGCAAAGAGGAGCTTGTTCCCGACGCATGTAAGTTGGCAGGGCGACTCCACCCAGGCATTAATTGGGGAAGTTGCCGTGAGGGCAAACTGCGTTCCGGCGGGATACGAATGCCAGCCTGTCGGCGGAGTGAGGATAAAAGCGAAAAGCTTAGGTGCGCACCCCGGGGATTCGTTCCCCTGGAAGAGCAAGTAGACGGGTGGAGTGGTAGCTCACGCAGGGTCCAGACTGTATATTGCGATTACGTTAATCTGCATAATCAGCATAGAATGATATGATAATTAATAATAAATAACAATAATAATAACAATAATAATAACAATAACAACAACAACAATAATAATGATAATAATAATAATAATATTAATATTATTATTAATTATAATTATAATTAATTATAATTAATAATAATAATATTATTATTATTATTAATAATATTAATATTATACACCTAGTACCATCGCACCATAGTAGTTGATCGCTCGATGCTTACTCTTGAGTGCTTACTGAAGAAAATAAAGAATTGATTAAGGAATGCTAAAAAGGAAGCGTGCGCTGATTTTACTTTTCCCCCATGCAACTATTTTTGGAGGTTGTTTGACTTTAAATTAAAAGCGTTTTTAATCTAACAATTGAACATGATGTGGATCAAACAAACGTCTCATTAAAGAGCTCTCGGCACCAAGCGATAATAATATCAAAGTCAAACGGCTGGGATCAGGAGCTTGTGAAAAACAAATATTTATGCCATTCTTATCGAACATATAATTATAATTTCTCCTATTGTTAGTAATGTTTGCAATTTTCGAAAATTTAGTGTTCAACGAAAAAGGGTCCATCCCAATTTATATCTGCAAACTTTGCTCTATTCAAGGAAAAGAGCCGTTTATCAAAATTTATGGCTACAAGTTCAAGCAAGAATTACGCAATAACTACTAATATTTTTATTGCGAATCCGGGCGCGTCAACTGCTATGGTCATTAGTCCCGTAAGTGTAGTGTGTTTCTGATCGGGAGGATGCTGTGGTCTACCCCCACTGAATGGCCAGATCCGGCGCCGACCTACCGTTGGCTAACGGGGTTTTCCCGAACTAAGTATCTCCCACCAGCGGAGCACCGCCCCAGCCGGGACACGTTCTAAATCCCAGACTGGTGTCCCAGCATGTATGGTAGTGTAGAGCATGTTAGTGTGTGTGTGTGTGTGTGTGTGTGCGCGCGTGCTTGAGGGGTGAAGTTAGGAGAAGAAAGAGGTAGGAATGATCGTGCGCGGTCCGTGGCCCGTTTGTTAGGGTACGGCTCCGGCTTCTGCCTGGTGTCGATAGGAGAAACCATGGAAAACTACCGATCAGAGCATCCAACCGCTAGAATTTTCCTCCAGATAGCGACTGTATTTGACCTAGCTGAAACGCTAGTGTCGAAAATCCTGTCGCCGTCGGGACTCGAACCTAGGACCTCCCGATCAGAAGCGCTGCAGTGGCATCAGATGATGCACTGAGCCACCGCTCTCGGTCATATTTTTGAAAAATTATACCTTGCCTTACGTAAAGATCAAATATTTTAAAACATATTTCAGTAAGGTACAAATTTCTAATACCAATATTGTAGTTTTATAATGTTAAGTTTTTGCAATTCTCAAAACTACGGAGAATTCATCGAAAATGGAATACGCGCAATTTCTATTATCGTACCTTAGAATATAAGACAAAAATTCAAGAAAACTTTTGGAGGTGCATTTAAGAACGTTGTTTTAATTTCCAATAATCCACGCAAAATTACGCAAAAACTACATTATATAAAAATTGTAACTAAACTGTTTTAAAGAGATCTTTGCAGAGAAAATTTTATTCTGGAAACAAATCTCTATTTCCTATACTGAATCCGCAGGAAGACATCAAAATATTAGAACTTTGAACTCTGAATTTTCGAAAATTATCAATGAAAATTTGAACTGAGCCATTTTAAGCGGACTTTGCTCTATCCAAGCAATACTGTTTCCAAAAATGTGGGGCTATATTTTAGAAAGTTTTACAAATGTTACGGCTTCGTTTAAGTACCTTTAAAAATAAAAATAAAAACTTTCAGTTTCGCAAGCACTTTAGTTAACACAGATCGATCGCGGAATATCAGTTTTGAAGAAAATATTCAGAACTGTTTAGACGATAGCGTTGACATAGACGCATGGACGATTTATCGTAAACCAATTTTTCTATATCGAAGCCCACAAAACGTGGTTTTTGGAAGTATAGCAATAAGCTTCATTTTTTTCGATATCAGTGCCTCACAATACGAGTTTTTCTGACATAAATTGCTACTTTACGCTTCAGTTTTACAGTACTTTCTCGTAAAAAAATGGAAATTATTATTATTCTTATCGTTTACTTCTAATTCACAGAGGGTGAGTTCATTAATAATAATAATAATTATTATTATTATTATTATTATTATTATCATTATCCTAATTATGACTAACATTATCAATATTAAATTACCAGTTCCTGGGGCTTCACAGTAATGCATTATTCATAAGTCTGAAATAATCTGCAGAATACATAATTCGTAAATCGAACACAGAGCAAATAACACTGACCTACTTCAACAGTTCCATATTTATTGCTAATCTTTTTCTCATCTTTCTCATCTTCCTTATTCTTTGTTCCTTCTCACTGTTTCAAAGCGGTTTCAATGTAATATGACAACAATTGTAGAGGTCGCAGCTACACGAAGGCGTGTACAATATCAACGTCAAGCAAGTTGTCTAATAAAACAATTGATAGGCGTCAGCGATTCGTGGAACTCCGCAAAATGCATTAGTCGATTAGTATTATAAACATCCTCCTGAAAAATTAAACACGATACATTAATTTTCTCTTTGTCCCAATAGGTAATTATAAAACTACTTTTGTTCGAATTGTTTGTCGCTCTGTAAATGCTTCTGTAGTTTCAGAAGAAACTCTTACTTTTACGAGTACTTTTGAAGTAATGTTGGTATATATGCTTTTTCCAGATGAAATTTACTTTCAGAATAATATTACCTCTATCACATCATCGTTCGTGCAAACTATTCATTACTCATTACGGCATGTACCGTCAACGAGCAGAAACACTGCGCAATGAGCACCAATCAAAATCTGCTCCATATTTGTATGAACAGCCAATGTATACACATTTACCCTGGGCATTGGTATGCGAATGTGCACATTGACCAATGTATATTTACTCGCATACATTCACATATATCCACGTAGAGATTGCCCAGGATCTTCACAAGTCACAATCATCGGAAAGGATGTGAAATTAGAGCACGTGCTCGTCAATATGTTTTGTGTCTTAAACGGACACATTGTAACGTGTTTTTGCGAGTAGATTAGACATTATTTATGTAAATTAAACGACGGCATGGGCGGGTCTTTATCCACAAGGTAGAGTGGATCTCCGTTGAACATCACATTTTCTTCCCTGAAATGTTCTTCGGCAAGTTCAGCACAAAATAAATGTATTCAAATACCTCATTAATAAAAACTAGTTGAACTCATTCGAAAATCCAATATTTTTTAAATAATTGTTCTAAAAGAGAAAACAAGTTCATGATTGTGTAATTGTGAAAATATAGGATAAGTTCTTCTTCTATTTGCGTCAGAGGATACATAGAAGAAGTTTTTTGAAAACAGAATTATAATGAACACATATCCTGTTTAAATCTTTCATAAAGAACTTCATTACAGACTGATTGTTTACAACACACAATGTCACAATCACACCCTCCTTGATGACAGCGACGCAATGCGAAATCGGACGCGTCAACGGGGCAGTGAAACAAATTCAAATATCATTAATAGAAAGTAAATTTTGCAATTCTACATAATTATTACTTATTTTCATTAATTTGCTGCAGCATTCAATTCTATTTCCTCCAGTTCTCTGGGATATGCGATAGGACGCCATCCATCATTAACTCATTTATTATATTTTCTTTCGATGGCGAGTTAGAAGAGCCACTCCAATCAAACATAAGATCCTAATAGGACGGCGTTTGTGAACTGTGGCATAGGAAACATAGCTCGAGCCTCCGGGACCAAACAACCAAATTTCAAGGACCACAATGCACCGTTACGGAGTCATGTGCGATGATAATCTAGTTTGCAGTGTTAAGGTTGTTTCTAATTGTATTCACCACTGCAAGATATAATCTACAAAATTACACATTTTCTTAAATCTGTTTTATGTAGACCTAGGAAGTAATTCCTTATCCTACAGTTTTTACGGGTTGTTGTTTCGATCACTCGACAAAGTCGACATTCCCCTTAGTAAGGTTTTCCTCACGTGCTACAACAGCATACTTTCTCACCTTTTAACTTTTGTAATTTTCGAAAATTCAGAATGTTCATCAAAAATGAGGTCTGCGCCTTTTTGTGTCATTTTCTAAATCCGAAAAAGAAAAACAAATTCTTGGAACCGTTTTTTTTTAGAAAACTTCGAAAATGGCGGTAAGGCTTCATGTGAAGTGTTTCTAATGTTTCGTTGCCTATTTAAAAAATATCTGTACGTAAGGAGAATGGCCTGCTGGAATTCTAAAATGGTAGCATTTATGACCAACATAAAGTAAATATTGTATCACACCCAGACTATAATATAATATGAAAGTTAGTATTTATTTACAAATATGCAATGTTTTATTTGTTGATTACAGTAATCATTTATTATGTCTCAATTAAGTGTAGAATCAAGAAACACTTCGACTCGGTAGTACATTCAGTTCATTTTTCCAAATTGTATAATTTCTATCAATTTCACTGAAATGAGCATTAACACCCACCCACGATATGCCCGAATTAAAGGTTCATAAAAATATAGAAATTCTGTTTCTTTTTGAGGACTTTTCATTAAGTAGACAACTCTATAGTTCTCAAAATACCAACATACAAAATGGACCTGGCACGACCACAGAGCGCATACTGAATGACGTGGAGGCGCGCTGCATCAGCCAACTCATTACACATTCAATGGCAGCCAAGCTCGCAAGGCATGTGGTCCAAGGGATTTCAGCGACACAGTCGTCCTTAATGTCTGAGCGCTTGAGAGGCCTCCAGATCTCGTCTCTCTCCGGAAATCCCGCACCGTTGGCAATGCCAAAGTGCGCAGCCGGTGCACGGCCTGCATGGGGATATTGGTAACCGGTATGGCAGTGTTATAAATACTTTGCACTATTATTACTACTACCCACGAAGGGTACTAGAAAAATTCAAACTAATCATTAAGCTGAATTCACTAAACTACAAAAGTTAACATTTTTGTATACAATTTATACAGAATATTTGTGTGTGTGTAGACATATAAACGTATATATGTGTACTACTATAAGCGACATTTACAGCCCTGAGAAGGGTCAATAAATGTCCAAAACTCCCACTATTAACATGCTTTATTGTCATCTAACATACAACACTCTCCTCGGATTTTTATGTGATTTCTCTTGCAGGTAACATAACATTGAAACATGGAAAACTAAGTGCTTTTACACCGTGCAGGAAAAAATGGGTATAGAATAATAAGTTTGCCTAGATCACGAGCAGCGCTCATTCTTAAATTATCATGGAAATGTGCGACTAATGGCCACTCTGATTTTGCGTCATCTTTTTATCCACAGCGATTTTCTACATGCCAAAAGAACACCAAATCATGATTAATGGAATTATTCATTATATCTAAATATGTGGTTAAGTAACATAAGTGTCCGACGCATTAACAGCTTGTTAAAAGATCAAAACAGTTACACAAAAATCTGAACGAAGCAGAAATTAGAAAGAAAATATCTTATCATAAAATGAATAGTGAAAAATAAATGACCAATAATTTTAAGAAAAATAATACAGTACTAGCGTACCCGTGCGAGAACTCTCAATGGTAAACCCCTCCATCTTTCCTGTTTTTCCGTTTCTTTATTAAGCCTATATCTTTTTCTTCAAGAACCTTTTATCCTCCGTCACTAGTTCTACATGTCTCCTTGTAATTGAGTGATAACAATAAAATACACCACTGTCAATACCATTTTATTTAACATTATTACTGAGCAAAGAGGAACGCCCGTGTAATTCAATCGAGCAGAATATCAAATAATTTGTTTAATTTCACATACAGTTGCAGGTTCTACATGCTTTGTACAGCTGGCGTAGAATAGAGAAGCGTCGAATCAGCAAAAATGTAATAAAATGTCCAAAAGCATCTTATCTTGTAGATTACAGTGCAACATTTCAAAGTTTACTTTTTAAGGCCGTAGAACGCTTCGTTTAGAAGTTATTTAACAATATAGAATCAAAAATGCTGAAAGTGTTGCGGGTTGCATCTGACATGATTATTTAAATTTGTTTTCTTTTAAACAAATCCTTCATAACATACAATGTATGCTTTCACGGCCAGTTTCTACATTATTTGACATTTCCGGGTTTATAGGTCGTGGTCTAACGAAAACTTGTCCTTACGTTTCGCCTGCAATTGTGGCAGGCATCCTCAGTGGTGTTGTTGGCGGGGGCAAAGTGTTCTACCTGGCAGCACCGCGTTGACTGACGCTCTCGCGGCTAAAAATATTTTTATGTGTTTAATGTTAAAAATATTTAAATGTGATAAATAAATGAATAGTGAAAAACCTGTATTGATATTATCTCCACAACAACATTTAAAAATATAATAAACTAAAGTAGATTGAAACCTATGAAACACAGCGAGTTTGATAATCATTTTCTGAATTGTCCACTTACAACGCAGTAGATTTCAAGTTCTTCTGTAACATTAATATGTGAAACTACCGTTTTATATCTTAATATTTTGTATTGGCCAAAATACCAGCCAACACAGAATTAGTATGAGATATCATATTGAACCTTCCCACATATTATGGACTGAAATCCAGATCTAATACTAAACCTAATTCACAACATTTAATTGCAAGAATAATTTTGAATAACTAACATGAGACCTATAGACAATAGATGGCGCAAAGGGATGCGAGATGTCCTTAAATATCTGTAAAAATATATCCATCTGGAAATATAGACAAAAATGGTTAATCAAGTAAGTGTCAAATAAGTTTTGAAAGTCTAATTCGTAAACATATGATTTTTGATCATAAGTAACAAATATGGAATTACATACAAATTCCTGATTAGCACTAAAGATTCTGTGCAAGTTTTATGCAAAACGCAACCCACAATGCACGTAGGCACGGCGGGTCGAGGCACAGCTAGCCATGGCGGAATGTGGTCGGACAGAACGAGTGTATGGGGCCGACGGGCGGGACGGGGGGCGCAAGGAGACAAGGCGTCGGAGCGGGGCAGATAAGAGAGATGAAGCAAGAGGTGACGCTGGCAACATGTGAATAGGCATGTTCGTACCTACGATTACTTTAAGCTGGGAACGCATCAACTGTGAGCTGAGGGAAGGATACAGAAACCGACGTAACACAAATGGCATGTTTTAAGTTTGTGTTGAAGGGAAGCTGTGATATTTGAATAATTATATTGTTTCATTTCATTTCCCCATTTATTTTATTTCATTTCATTTCGTCATTTCATTCATTGTCATATTTAATTTATTTCCCTAATTATTTTTATTTATTTACTTACTTATTTAATTATTTTTGAGGCAACAAGCGTTGTTAGAAACATCTGATAACAAGAAATATTCTCGCCCTTGTAATCGAAAATATTTCGTAAAATTTTTGGGTTTCTGTTGTAGATCAAAGAAATCTGTTTTGTACAAGAGCACGATTTAATTTTCTCACATTTTTGTTTGCTGTCCATTAATCGACGATAAATAATATCGCTTTGCAAGTTACATCAAAAAATATTTATGTCACTAGGTTTTTTAATTTATTAAAATTGATTTTCTATAAACAGAATTATTTCTCAAAATGGTATTATTCTTTAAAAACCCATGAAAGAGCGATATACCTGCCACCAAGGAGTAATTGATAAAATATAGAAAGAATTATTCCACATAAAACAAATTGTTTGGACCGATTCATCTCAAAACCTCAACTTTCGTTTTTTGTCACAACTATTTCGTAAAAGAGACTATTTGCATCAGGAAACTAACTCCAAATTTGACTTGAAGGCACTGGGCACGATATAACTTAATTTCTCACTTCTTTCGTTTTTTATAAAGAGTCTTTCATTCCACAATCTAACGTCAAAATTGCAGAGTTGTGCTTAAAGCCAGCATATGCTACTACACAATCTCCTGCAGGTTTACTCTAAGTAGTTAGTTATCCTTACCTTTGCAACCACTAACTTTTTAAAATTACATTGCTTGCACCTTACTCGCAGTTATCGTTTCCATTAGGAATGTCTGCCCCTGTTCATCCGTTCATCTCCACGTGTCTTTACCCAACAAAGCGCTGGCATCCATTTTGTCCAACGCCCTCTCTCAAAATTGCAGACAGAGTAAAATGCATGTTAGAGATTACTTGTGTAATAGCGATCCTGAGCAGGGAACGACTGTTTTATAAACTTTCAACGCAATTATTTTCGTTTTGTTACGTCGACAATAGCTTGCGTGTGTAGTGGGTGAATAAGGCCATTTTGTGTAAGGATCGATACATATGAAAGGTATTGTATCTAAATTCGCCAATAAATGGCATGGCCCCAAATATTGCCTCGCCTCGTGCGCAGCGGTGTATGGAAACAGCCCGAAGCTTCGTGGTATCTGCAACTACGACGTCCCTTTCCGCCTTCCATCTCTTGCCCTTAGGGCGTACTGCGCGTCAGCATGTTGGCCACTCTGCAGCAACGGCCCTTTGCCCTTTTCGCGGTGCCATCGCCGCCTCTTCCTCCGCCACGCCCGGCCTCGCCCCGTCTCTTCCGCTCGACGTCTCTTAACCGTCACATGCGCCATCAAGCGAACTGCTCCCACCTAGTCCTGTTCAGTGCTATCGTGCTTTACCGCCGCCGGCGACCGTAAACTTAATGGTACCCGCACCTCCATCTCCTCGTTTAAAGGATTAAATAGAGAGATAATAGTGCAAAGAAGCTCTTTACTTTTATTTACTGTGATGTACTTCCTATAGCGAAACATACAGGGCACCGTAGAGTACCTCCGACAGACTGCTCTCGGAGGCTCGGAATAGGTTTTCCCAGAGCATCCAATATTTAAGAACTTGCATAATACATATTTTACGATATTCAATGTTGATGCGACATTACAGGAACTACAATATACGTAATGACACTGAGCTCTAGCAAGTCGAAACAATAATATATCAGTACTGGAAGACTTCTTAAAAACCTTCCTAAACTTTCTGGTTTTCCCATTCCCATTCTCAGAAATTTGTAAATAATACTTTGCGAGTGTACCCTAAATAAATATCATTCAGTTTTGTTTGTTATTTCATATTTCTTTATAGATAGAATATTCCCTGCCTACATCCAAAGGTTAAGTTGCCATTCCAGCTGATTTTCATAATTGTGTCATGTGTGAACCCAGCATTGATTTTATGAATGAGTTGTAGCCGACTGCATCACAGATAGCATCAAGCTTGGTACATTTATGACGTTTGCCATATTTGAAACAAAGATCTAATTGGGGAATTGAACATCAACTCACCTCTAAATGTTATATTTTTCAGTTAAAAATCTCAGGAGAATTAAAAGATTCAAATCTTTTGATCACGTGAGACGCATTACGTTGAAGTCGTATTCAAGCGTACCTGGCAAAGCTGGCACACATCTTTACGGATATGTAAAATGAATGAATTAACAGCAAACAAAATTCCTAACGCAAAGGAGTTTTTATTTCTAAAAAATAATACAAAATTCTCCTTTTATGAGTAAACCGATAAAAGGGATAATGCAGAAAAGAAAGTTAAAACTTGATACACAATGTTTCAAGCATATTAATGTGTATTATATAGTAATTATAAAACCCATTTTATTTATTCCTCAACTGCACAGAAAGTACAGTATTGATTTTTGGGTAAATTACTTATTCTACTTTATGGCTTCAATAGTTCAATGGATATACACAGCAAGGTATTGACGTCAGTGCCACATGACTTGAAATAACATATATTGGAATCGAAACGTTTTCAAGAATTAATAGATTATTGAGGGCTAAGTAAATTCAGGTGGAAAAAATACACTAGTATATTCCTCATCATATTAGAAATAAATAAGTCATTCGCCGTTTTAGATTCAAAAGCATAGATTCGAAGCGTTGTGCGTATCTAACTTTCAAATTTATTTATTTATTTATTTATTTATTTTACGACAAAAAAGTTAAAAGCTTTGTATCGTACTAAAAACAAAAGTGAAATATATGTATTTTTTTTCAGCTTTGTCCAAACTCAAATATGTTAAGTTGAATTATGATTACAGATAGAAAGAAACCTTTTTGACAAGAAATGGTAAGAAAATATTCGCTCCTATGTAATAAAAAATATTTGCGAAGGCAAATCAGGTACATATTTTGACTATTGTCCCTAGTGCTCTATTTTAAGGAATCTACTTACTACGCGAGAAAATAAATAATGATTATTTGATATTTGTATTCCCCCCAGATCTCAAAATAACGTACACAGATAGTGAAGCTACATAAATGCTTAGAAGCTACTAAGGTCCATCTCAAAAGTTACTCGAAGATAAATGAATTATGGAGATGGGGGTTATTGTCCCAGAAGTTTTCGTCTCAGAATGTATGTAAACAGAACTTTGTGCACACTTTCAAGACTAATGTGAAGTTCGAAGCTCGTATGTTTCATTTCATAAGGGCCAGACCAATTCTCAAGTTCAGCTGACGATTGATTTGTTAGTATCTGTTTTCGGGCATGTGAAATACTATGGTCATTAGTCCCGTTAGTGTAGTGAATTTCTTAATTAGTTTTTATGTTCTTAGTTGCAAGGCTTCTTGGTTGCGAACCAAAAGAGTAAAGATAGCGCGCGGTCTGTGTCCCGTTAGGGTACTGTTCCGGCATTTGCCTGGTATGGATCAGAGGATACATGGAAAACTACAGACGATCGCAGGCGGTCCCTAGAATTCCCTTCCAGAAAATGGGTGGATTCAATCTAGATGTTAATGTAGTGTAGGAAAATACGCCACCGTCAGTATTTGAACCCTAGAACTCCCGATCCCGAGTCTCCCTATACACAGCGGCAGTGTTGGCTCTGACCTTATCTCCGATAGTCTAGTTGCCGAGCTAAATTTCTGACTACGTGAGGTGGAACGCGATCCGTATCCGTATAGCTTGCTTTATGTTGTATTCGTATAATCTAATTGGTAGTATTCGTATTTCTTGAGAAGTAGGGAACAAAGTATGAAGGAATCATTGAAATGTTTTGCGAGGATTCCTAAAAACACGGAAATTGTTTCATCGCAAAACACCTTATCGGAATTTTGACTTAGTGACTAAATTAAAGCCCATAAAAAAAACAACCGTTTTTCAACGACTTTTGAACTTTGCTGGCACTTTTGCTCGTCAATAATTCACAATATGAATAGAGTAAACTGTTCTTTTGCAAAACAGGTGCAGTCGTTATCTCGAAATAAAGTTACCGTTACCCGTACACAACAACTCCACACACATATCGCTTGTCAAAATACAATTGCATGTTCATTAGTTCCCAATTACTCAAACAAGATTTAGAACCAACTCGTACTAACAGAAACAGATTTCGCTTATCCCATTGATTTGCTTTTCCGACGCGTCACCCTGCCTGCCCATGCACACGCTCCCGCGAGGCCCGACTCGGCGCCACATTCAGATTCTTCACAACACCATACAGCGATTTGCATTCGGATTCTTCACAATAGCATTTACTGCACAGGGATACTTCGCCGTAAATGTATGGACCATGCGTGAATATATGGTACGGCGCGCGGAAGAGGAACAGGACGAGAGATACGATGTGTGTGTGTGTGTGTGTGCACCTGTTGATTTGGCGAGACGATGATTTGTGAGAACTCTTCTATGCAGTAGGATATCAGTAACAGCAGTTTATTATTCCATTCAGTCATGATTACGGTAATTATACTGTTTAAAGCGTCATAACAGAAAGTTGTTTTCACCTGAAATGTAATTATATTTTCTCTTTTTTAGAATTTGTTTTAACGACTAAGTGTTAGTAAAGAATAGATAACAATATACTTTCTAATAATATATATATATATATATATATATATATATATATATAAATTTTTTTCGTTAAATTATTTCAATATTATTCTGTTAACAAACTTTTACCAATGATTTCTTTAAACCAAACCTGCTCAACTCAGAAGCTCATCAGCCCGGAAATTTGCCCGCGAGCTGCGTCCTGTCGGGGAGGGGATGGACTGTCACGGAGCAGCAGAGGAAGTGGCTTCGGGAGGGCAATTGAACGCATACTGCCATCGGCTCCGGAATGCATGGCACAGGAGCTACGCGAATACTCTTTCGCTCTCCGGCCTTCCTATTGGATAGTGTGCGCAAATCAGCAACTCGGCGCGAATAGAATTAGAAAGCAATAGAATTGTTTAGTGATTGTTTTAGACAATGGATAAAGATTTAATCATTTTGCTGTGGATATAAAATTCGTTTAACAATTGCAGTGTAAAGTTGAATATTTTCAGACTGTCACGTACCTAAAACCAATAAGCAAAGACATCATTGCAGCTTCAAGAAATTTCAAAACCTTTTGTTTAAGGAAAATGTTATATTCTAATTTAAGCTTAAAATTTGAAAAAATGATTACGTGATGAAAAAGTGATTTTATTTTTAAGTACGTATTTCAGGTATTAAAAACCAATGTAAAACCCTATTTTTAAGTTGAAATGGAATAGCAACCAATTGTAAATTTATTTTGTATCAAAATCATTATTTACACGTTTTACTGTCTTACATTGTCTTAACCGGCTAGACCCTTTCGTATGACGAACAACTATTACGATATGAAATTTGTACGCTTTTTTCTAACACGTAATTTTTTTATTTATAATTTAATAAATGTTACTATCAAATACCAACTGGTCTGTTCAGCTCAATTCCTAGGTTTATCTTTCTGGAAACTTGTCTATGGGTCTCACTAAGCAAGCATCAAACCGTTTTGAAGGTCTCTCGACTGCACCCACTCCCCCCCCGGACCAGCTCATAGCCCAGGCACGAGCCACCACGAGCGCCCGTACTCCTTGAGGGTCAGTTGAACAGGCCTGCTTTAATATTAATGATTGTTAAACAAAACATCTTAAAAGCCAATTTTCCAAACACATGTTGCTGTTTTTTTTAATTGCAAAGGCGTTAAAGCGTCATACAACCTATCAAAATAGAACAAACGTCAAAATTAATGTTAGTAGAAGAATCAATTTTATCTTAATAACTGTATGTTTGTTTTTGTGCCCAATAAAACATCTTACGAACTCCAGCGTTCCCACATAATTAGTAAGTATATCCCTATTGGATTTTAACATTATATTGTTTATTAACACAAAAATTGTGCTTCATATAATATTATTAGGTTTCAATCTCTAGTAGTGGTTGTGACGAAAATGTTCTTTTTATACTTTTACCTGGTAGAAAATATAATAATTCGTTATTTTAAGTGCAAGTTAAGTATTTTATCTACGCGTAGGGTGCAAAGTATTGTAATTTCCTTTTAGTGTAACTAAACGCTTACTATTAATGAATGCAACATCTGATCATCGTTCCCAGCGGTCATCTAATGACTCGGTCTCCCAAGGTCTTTCGAATAATTCATTTGTAAAATTAATCAAGGAGGTTTGAGGTATTGCATATACTTATTATTGTTGTTGATAATGATAGTATTATCGCTGTCAGAATCATTATGTTTCGCGACTCTATCATCGTTATAAGTTCAACAATTGCGTGGGAATACGTTTTCCGTTTCCTAATAATCAACCCCCGCTCAGCCCCGTTGCAATTAATACTTAGCACGAAGTCTTCGAACAATGAAACTTCACTCACATCATTATCATCATCCTCATCAACATTATTATTATTATTATTATTATTATTATTATTATTATTATAGTTGTTATTGTTATTATAATTAGTAGTATTATTGCCGCAAGGGCGGGTGACAAACCGTCGAAGGCGAGCAGGCGGCGTGAAAGGAACACTCAGACCCCACGGTGCGCGCTTGTCCCCTGAGATGCAGAAGCTATTAGGCGCCTCATGGGGGGGGGGGGCCTTCACGCTCCAGCTTCCCCATCCTCTCTCAGAGAAATGACACAGCCCGGCTTCAAGAGCAATATAAACAGGAATGCTGACATGGCGGTTGTCATTTTTCAATCGGTGAAATGACGTAACTAGTTTGGACACTCCTCCAGGAATCCGTCTTGCTCAAATCAATCAATCAAACAATCAATCAATTATGCCTTAGTGTTCGTGTCGAGAGCCAGGCCATCAGGCCAGGCTTTTAGATGCAATAATTCTACAACATGGGACAGTCGGCTTTACTTTTCCTCCGAAGGAAGTCGTATAAAGGATTTTTTCGCCACAGCTTTGATCGGGTTTGTACCCGCGAACTTTTATACACTCTAATACACTAACCTTTACATCGTCGCTCAAATAAGTGTATATGCTATTGCTTTATTATTAAAAGTAGTTTAAAAGTAATGCCATAGGCACACAATAAGCACACACTTTCACTCTAATACCTCTTTTTTTTAATTTATCAAAACCCATAACTTCATATTCTTGTTGGCGAAATGACCTTTGTTTTCAAAACATTTTTTTATAAAACAACTGTATAAAAAGTTTGAATTAGGGGTGAGAATGGGATCCGGAGTTACAAATTATTGGAACTCGACATACAACTCTCGAAGGTGGTAGAAAAGGATATGTTGAGTTTCAACACATGACTCTGCTAAGAAGCTGTTTTAAAGATGTTTGCAACACCAATAGTATGGAAGAGCCAGTTGTTTAAAACCCATTGCAAGAATTAAATGGGTTAGCATTGTAGGATTACTAGCCTCGTCTATGCGTCTTCCGAGATGTAGCGTCAAGTTGATCTACAAAATACTTTTAATCGCAGAAAGTTACACAAATAATTATTAAAATGCATCCTCTTGACGGTTACACCTCTCCCGATACAGCTTTAAATACTAGTTGCATGGCATTTTCATTAAATAATCACTTCTTGTAAAATCTTATTATTCAAAGCAGGACAAATAATTTCACGAAAAATGCAGATATTGATACATATACGACGTAGAAGTTGTAGTCTCATTTTATGACTATAATACACCACCAAAACTTTACTCGTACATATAGTTCATATGCATTTCTTTATTATAATTTACCCATAGATAAGTGAGAAAAATCACATTTTTTCTGCAAAACAGTTTTTATACTTTTTGAAATTTATAGCTGAAACCTCCTCAAAACGAAAATAGTTCTTATGAAATGTATTCCTGCAGCTCTTAACATTATAATATTCTCTTTGTACCTGTATACTGCACACACTCTAGATTTTGTTGTAGCAGTTTTGGCATGTTAGAAAATAAGTTACCGGACTGGCAGGGTTTTTTTGCTTCTTTTTTTTTGTGATTGGGAAGGCTCTTTTGTTTATTTATTTTGGAACAGTCTGTAGAGATTTAGGTGTACTCTTTTGAAGATGGTTTATTTATGGTTAATGCTTGGAACAAGATTCCTTACAACACAGGCTCTTTTACTCTGGATCGTCGCGGCAACAGGAGTCCGAGGAATACCGAGTGCGTCAGCCGCTGTAGCCGCACCGCGGAGTGCAGCGTCCTGAGAGCAGCTGCTGCGTCATCGGAAGCGTCCAGCGGTCAAAACATCATTGGCATAGTAGTCCTAGACACGCCTCCCGCGACGCATTTGCGCCGAATAGTGCGACGGACATCCCATTCGACCCAATCGATAGGGGAGGGTGTTGTAGCAGTGGCACGTTTGATTGATTGATTTTTTCGTGTTTCCGGGCGCGTCAACTGCTTCGGTCATTAGTCCCGTTAGTGTAGTGCATGTTTTCTTATTCGGAAGACGGCTGTGATCTTCCCCCGCTGGATGGCGAGATCCGGCACCGACCTACCGTCGACTAGTGGGGATTCCCAGGAGTCTCCCACCAGCGGGGCACCGCCCCAGTCGGGACAAGCTCTAAGCTCCCGACCAGTCTCCCGGAATATATGGTAGTGTGGTGCATGTTAGTGTAAGTGTGTGTGTGTGTGTGTGTGTGTGTGTGTGTGTGTGTAAGAGGAGAGGATAGGACAAGGAAGAGGAAGGACAGATTGCGCGCGGTCCGTGGCCCGTTTGGTACGGTACTGCTCCGGCATTCGCCTTGTGTTGATCAGAGAAACCACGGAAAACTACCGATCAGAGCAGCTGGCCGCTAGAATTCTCCTCCAGACAGCGAATGAAGCCGCCATCAGGACTGCCTGCCGCCATCAGGACTCGAATCTAGGACCTCCCGGACAGAAGCGCCGCAGTGACATCAGTTGATGCACTGAGCTACCGCTACCGGTGGCACGTTTGAAATAGTCATGCGTGTGGCAGGGCAGCGCGCGTTTTCAGGGCACGCCAGCTCTGAGGAGGCAGCCACCGTAACAGTGAGTTGCGAGACAAGACAGGGCGCGTCGTCGCCTCGACTATATAAGAACTGTGCGAGTGAGAGAAGGCAGGTAGTAACGCAGTTTAGAGAGCTGTCAGCCACATTCACAATGCAAATTTAAAAGAAAACATAACGTAGCCGCAAAATCTATGAATGTGTTACTAAGCGAGACCATTCACAATGACTTGATGTAACAGTAGACGTAAATCCGTAAACTTAAAAGACTTTGCAAGCGCCAAGCTTTTACGTTCAGTTTACGTCGGAAATGTACCGATTTACAGACGCGTTCAAATTATTTCTGTGCGAGTCGGAACAAAATAAATTTCTCGCCTTTTGAAAGTTCCCTTTTTTAGAAAAAAATTAATTTATAAATGAACAATATGCCCAAAAGTACACTACAGTATCACATTGACAAACTTCATCTACGAAGCAGTATACAATATTACAACTTGTGTTTAACAATTACGAGGCACCTGAATTATGTACTTTTTATCGAAAATCGTACTTCACTTTGTTTTAATAACTCCACTTCACATAATTTAAATCTGAGTGTGACTTCAAAGTAATGCAGAACAATTTGATAAAACACGTAAATTACTTTCATATCACTTCTTTGGTTAAGTCAATATCTGAATATTCAACTCTCGTGAGACAAAGAAATTTTCAGCTTATCGCAATCAGAGCATTGAGATACAGAGAATAAGCAATCCATAAAAGCAGTTCTTGTCATGCTTTGTCATAAAATGTTTTTCTAATGTTTCTGGAATGATTATGTAGTGAGGGATTATACAGATAAGGAATTGGTATATAACGAATCGTACTCCCACTGGTTTGTTGTAACCAGATTTCTATGAAGACATAAGTTTTCAACCCAAAAGACTGTTCTGTGACATTAATGTTTATGAATATCGTTGCATTTATACCTGAAAATATAGGATCGAAAAGATAATATAAGATATAACACTGTAAGAGATGCTATATTTTTGGTAACAATCAACCTCTGGCTATTATAGCCTAATTGCAACAAAGAAACAATGTAGAAATGTATACTGCGATGCTCTTTTCGGGTCAATGTAAATTAAATCGAATATTGAAGACGGGATTTAGTGATTGTTAAAGTTGTGGTTATCTTCTAATCGTTTTCATTCATTGTGTAGATTTCCTCCACAGGCATTCCAATGATAACCGTTTTCTATTCAATTCCCATTTCTTAGTACCAAACCCTCAATGCAAAATAAGCAGAGTTCCATACAATGCCTCTTCATCTCGTACCTTTTAATGACCAATGTGCAATGAATCTCTGCTTTTCTTCATTGTATGCATCTAGCACTCCTTTGACAAGTAACCAATAGGCATTTCCGAAACTAACTGAAATTTGTCTACAAAAGCCTGATGTGAATACTTCGTTTGTGCATCAGTGTCATAATATAAAAAATCTTTTTTCTGATACACTAATAAACTAGTTGCGCTGGAACAACGCGTACTTTAACCACTTTTTAACCATTAATTAAAATTACAATACTATCTGAGAAATACTGCAAAAGAGTTTCCAATCAGCAAAACAGTTTGCCAACGCTGGGATGGTTACTTAGTTCCTTAGGTTTAGTAAACAATTCACGAAATACCTAATATCGTCTGCTTGAGGCGGCATAAAAATCTTGGCGATTCTTTAAAAAGGACGTTCAACATCTGCGATTTTCAAAAATTCATAAGTATAATGAAAATAGGACGAGTAAGGGTAAAAAATAAGAAAAGTATGAACGACTTGAGAAAATCTTCTTTACGTAACTTTTAAAAGTTGTCATTATTTCACCCAAAATAAAGCTAAAGTGATCTATAACTTCAAAATATTTAACTTGACATTACGTGAAAATCTAATTTTGAAGAACAGGTTTTATTAACAATCTTCAATATTGAAGTTGTAGGAGGACCCTCTAAAAAATTTTAACGTTTGAAATATTCGAAAAAATCAAATATTTGAAGGAAAACACGCCGTTTCTGTGAGCGTACTATTTGAGTGCTATTTGAGAAAAAAGAGAAAAAATTGGGGCCATTTTTGAGAAATTTTGAAAATACCGTTAAGAATGCATGTAAAGTATACCCAAATATCAAAATATACGTTCTATATTCAATGGGCACCAGCATAATTAAGATCGATTGAGGGATATCATTTGCGGAAAAAATTGTGTGAACAGTTTAGGCGCCAGCGTTGTTCAACAACAGACAGACGGGCGTTCTGCCGTAAACCAATTTTCGGGTGCCAAGAACCCAAAAAACGTAGAATCTTACACAGCACATTAGAGGAAGTAATTCACTACATACAGGATCAATAACATTCCCTTTTCGATCTCAGGGATCTGTATAACGATTTTTTTCTGTTGAAAAATTGCTGTGTTTTGCTGCACCGTTAAATAATATTTTCTATACTACGTAGTTGGCTAGTCCACGATAAAGTTAAACTAAAAGTCAATAAACACAGAAAAGGTCTCCCGATCATTGTCTCATTGAAAGAATAATTCCAATACACCGGTGGAATTCAAAGAAAACAAAATTTAAAGCGTCCTAAGCACAGTTGCCAATGTTTCGGTCGTCATATTGCCACCTTCTTTAGGGCGAAATGCACGGAGGTGGTCTGCTTCCGTGCGTAGCCCACCTCTTCCCATTTCGCCTCGAAGAAGGTCGCAGTATGTTGACCAAAACGTTGGCAGCTGTGCCTAGGATGCGGCGATTCCGGACCACCAAGTATCTATTGACTCCGGCCACCGAAGCTTACGCTTTCATATGACAATTGTCTTGCAAGACAATCTTCGTACAACGTGAGTGCAAAAAGAGGGTGAAAGAGTCAATTATTAGAAGATATTTTGAAAACTCATATTTGCAATAATAAAGGAACATTAAGTTTATCCCACTTTTTGTGACAGGCTTAACTCATCTAATTATTAATCATAATAATGTTTAATAAAATAAAATCACTAAATTAAAAAAATACTAAATAGAAAGCAGTACACAAATTTAAAACACGTAAGAAATATGTTTTTGATATCTGATAGCGGTAAGTCGGTTCAGTTCATAAGAAGTTTGATTCAGTCTAGTGATCAATTATTTTGACACTTAGGGCCGTGGCTGGCAAGTAACGTCGGAATTATTCGAAATCGTGTCATAACTTTTGCAAACTTATCCTATATCTGGGGTTATCCCCATTAATTTGTAATGCACCAATGGAATAACGTTCACGTTGAAATATTGTATGTTTTCCGGAATTCCAACAACCGACACTAAATCTTAAAAAAAGAATATTAAGGATATTTCTGTATTAAAAGTTGGTATATTGCAAATTTAATAGAAATATTCCTTTTGAATTTATTTTTACATCGCAGAAAATCGCATGATTTTTAATTATCCATATATATCCTTGAATAATGTTTATTACAATTTACAAATGCTTGTAACACAATATAAACGTGTCTGAACAGTTCTATAATTATAGTACTTCGAACAAAAATATATTTATTATATTGATTAGATCCGTTTAACTGGAATCCCTAACATCAGCGCAATTCCATTGCACCCCAACTGAAAACTGCATTTTTATGCCATTCCAGTTTTGAAACAGATGTGCAATTTACGAGAGGTCCACAGGAAATAGTTCCTCTCAAATATACATTCGTTTCGAATTACACAGTTCATTATTTGTGCGCACCAAATACTTTATATATCTAGGAAAGAAGAGAGGAAGATGCGATTTGTCGAGAGTGAACTTTCTGTTAACGATGTTGCTCCCAACCCACCTCTTATTTCCACAAAAGAGCGCTATTGTCATCAAAGCACGCTACCTTGCTATTATGTCTAAAATAAAGGATTTCGCAGATTCTCAATACTGGGGTTTCATTTAAACACAACTGCCAATATCATTCGCTGGCGTTGAATCGGAGATAAAAAGAACTCTAACAACAGAGCGCACTTCACTAATCAGAGCGCCCACCCCGCCGACTCCCTTTCTCTGCGACTGTGGGCCGACAACGATGATCTGTTGCATAAGGGAGAGAGAGCGTCCTGTGACCTGTGACCTTTGCTAATCAGGATAGAAATTCAAATGAGCTCGAATCTGCTAACCCGCGTCCTCATCTAATTTTGAAAGCAATTTGAGCACGGCGTGCATTCACACCTTTGGAGCGTGTTTCCCGTCGATTATTATTTGCGCACCCATATTTTACGTCTTGCCGTCTTCGCCGTAACCCGACAGGCTTTACGCTGCCATTCCACCCACCGCAAGTTCAATCAACTCGTTTGGGACATGAGCTGGCATGCAGCTCCAGACCAGAAACAAAAACCTCTTTATACTTATTTTCATTGCATGACCTTGCATCCTCTTTCGGGTGCTACGGTAGATAGTTCCCTCCAGTTTGTGTCCTTTACAGTGTACACCGTCGACTCAAATAGATACCTGCCCGAAGGTATGCGTAAGATTAACGGAACCCCTTCCTCTAAAATTATCTCGGATGGTACTGAGCATTTCCATTTTATTTATGACGCTCACCGCAAGTTCATTCATATCAGAAAATTAATTCATTGACAAAGGTTGTTCATCACAGAAATCACATCAGAAATCTGTCACAATCCAATCAAGTACTTACGTCGTGAAACTAAAAATGTTGTATAACAGAAACTTGAAAATACAATTAGCGACAGAAATCAAGAAGCAGAATCGCGCTACTTCGTTACTTGCCTCTATTATAACTTATATATTACAACAAATTCCATGTCTTAAAATGAACAACAACAAAATGAGTGACAATTCGTCGTAACAGCTGCTGATTTCACGTGCCGCGAATTTTCTTGAATGACGAGCGTGTTTTGCTTTCCGAGTTTTTATTCCTGTACTTTGTACTTCTCAAATCGTTATGAATGTACAGTTAGAATACCTTTACACTATATTTGAATAGGAGAATAATTCATCGCTGTCGGGCTATACCTTGTAGATGCATTTAAAAGTTAAACAGTTGAATAATTCACATGCTTCAGCAATAACTTTCACTTGTTTTAATACTTAGCATTAAATTCGCGTGGCAACTCTGAAATACGGGTATTATCAAAATACAACGCTTTAAACATACAATGCAACAATTTTGTAGTAATTATCTCTTATGTGTATGAAAGGGCGCTTTCCAAATAGTATCCAGTATTTTAACACCAGATTTGTGTTTTGAATAATATAATGTAAACATTATATGTATCTATTGGAGTTTGTTGCACAACACAAATATTAAATAATTTTGGCACTATAACATCAATCATTGCCTCGATTTCGCGGTTGTGTTCTTAAAATTTATTTAAAGTCAATAAACGTGTAGTGTGGCTTATGAACTCCAATGTGTGCAATATTTCTAAAACTCTAGAACTCCTATCACTGTTTCTTGTCATATTAAGTTGAAATATGAATGACGGTAGAGACAGGCGTTTTGGCAAAATTTAACAAGAAATATTCGCTCTCATAGAATAGAAACTATTTGAATCGGCAAAAGAGCTAAGAATATTTGTTCTTATACCTTATCGTGTCATAGGTGGAGGAAACGACTCACTACAAGAACATTGACAACAATTTTTGATGGTACTGGTGACAAAAGTCCCCTTTAATATCCAAGCCTGAAGAAAATCTGTTAAGAATGGGAAGCTACGTTTATAATCAGAAGCAAAACTAGGCTCGTTCCTGCACTTGCTCGATACATCCAGGGAAGCTTAAACGAAAAACCTCATTGAGATGGGAATGGATTTTCAGATTGATACTCAAATTAGTCGAAAAGGTAACGCACAATCAGGCAAGTAAAGTAATATATCTTTACAGATTCCTCAAGCTTACGTCAAATTCACGAATGTAATAAAGTTCATCACTATCAAAGGCATCATAATGCACAGAACTTTCTTTAAAAGAATACGAAAATAAGACCACATTCTTATTACATAAATATCAAACACTTTATGTAATTACTATCTATTAGCGAAGTTTTTGAATGCAGTAACACTGGAAGATCTTCATACTTCGGAGGGAAATAGGGATCAAATATACCTAACAAAATAATCTCGAGAAAATCAGTCTTACTCGTACAATTTTTAATTATAACCAACTGTTTATCAGTAATCAGTTAATTTCCAATTAATTGTCAATAACGTACCAATCATAAATTTTTCTGGGTCTACAGATCATCCCCAAGTGAGAATTCTTTTAACATTCCAACTGATCGCATGTTCCTAAAAGAGGACTTCCAAATCCTGTGCAGATCTCAAACTATACTCCATATATTCTTCCATTCTCTAACGTACGCTTCAGATTTTACAATTGTCCGCCTGGATGCCTCACTGCAAGAACAAAAAGACAACCTTGCTTACTGAATCGGAGGGACTTGCGCGAGATGAAAGAACGACATAGCTTATTAACTTGTCAGACCCTTTAAAGGAATGACATTCTCATGAAATACATCCCAACAAATTCTTCATGTAACTACGACGTTTTAACAAAATACTTTAATACAGCCAAGTTAGAAAGGTTTTTTATACTATGAGTTTTAAATATATAATTTCATTTGAAACAATTTTCTATTATCTTACGTTTCAAAATAATATGACTTTCTACTTTAAGTTAACAAATGGACGTCGGAGGAAAAAATTATTTGTAAGGCGAAATTCCTAAGAGATCTCATGACTCAATGTTTTGCTTCTATCTACCCAACGTCTTTTCAAGGATAATTCTGTCTTCATCAGCCTTCGGCTTGAACAATACGTAGTGTTCACAGAAGAATCGTTGATAATATAAAGGAAATAATTTTTTCTTTCTCTCAGTTTATGTAGCCAACATTTTAAATTTGAAAATTGTTGGGATAAAGCGGATAAATAAAACATTTAAATAAGGAAATTGGATACAGAGCACGAAAAAAAATTTATCTACAAGATTCAAATTTTATACATTTTATTCATACAAATAGTCTTCTTTGTTAATTTAATTCATAAGAATCAGTTTATATTTATAAATTATCTAATTTTTAGCAACTCTTAATGTTAATTATTTGAATTCTGTAGCAATGAAGTAATAATTTACAATTCTTGAGTTAAGAAGGTTTTCTAGAAGTTCATCTCCGATAAAACGTGAAACGAAACATCTTGCACTCGCCATAATTATTCGCGATTTTAAGCGCCAAGTGCCCGATCGCGACGATACTCCGACTGCCACAACGGTGGGATAGGCAACAACATATCCACCAGAAATGCAGAGGAGTACACGCGATGGTATTGACAACGCGACTTTTTTTTTTAATTGGTTTATTTAAGGTCGCTTCAACATCTAAGGTCATTAGCGACCAAACGCGACTTTATTTGAGAGAAACTACCGAAAACTATCATGATTATACATGTACATGCAGTATGCACTCTAAAATTTCGGCCTTCGTTTCATGGTGGGCGGTGCAGACGCGTTTGTTCCACCCTTGGTCGCGCGTAGGTCGGTAGTAGACTCCACTACTAATTGCATCGTACTGTATCTTATCACATCATATCCTACCGCATCATATCGAATTGTATATCATCGTACCGTTGCATCGAATCATGCATCGTATTGCATCGCATCAATATCGGGAAACATCACATCATACATCGTGCTGCATCGCGTCATACATCGTGTTGCATCTCATATCTCGTTGCATCACGTTGCATCACATTGCCGGGCAAGCGCATCGCGTCCGCGCACCGGGCGCGGCACCCGCGTGCGCTGGACCGCCCCCGCCGCGGCCGCCGGCCAGCAACAGGTGCCCGGTCGGCTCGAGGCGGCCGTCCCGCGACCGCAGCCGCAGTAGGCGAGGCGAGGCCAGGCCAGGCCAGGCCAGGCCAGGCCTCGTCCGGTCAGGCCAGACCAGGCGAGGCGGGGCGAGGCCAGGCCAGGCCAAGATGCCGCGACTCAGGGCGGGCCGCGCACGCCGCCGCCCTCCATGCCGCGCGCCGCCGCTGCCGTGACAGAAGAACGCTCGCCGACCGCGTCCGCCCCGGGAGGTCATCCGCCCCGCAACAGGTGTGTTCACTCGGCGTCTGAACGCACGAGCAGCAACTGAGCGGAGCAGAGGTCAGGTCGAAGATCGGACTTTGGTCTGTAATAGCCGAGCCGAATAAAGTCTGTTCTCCCCGCCTCCAAATTCGGTGCCAGGATGATTTGTCTGACCCGACGGGTGAGAGTTCGCTTTTTTTGCAGTGGCTCGTGAGATCACCGGCTCACGAGGATTAATGTCGATCTAGAAGGAGATCGTAAAAATGTTTGGAAGAGCAGTTATCATGATGGTTCAAGAGCGAAAAAAGTAGCCTTGATTTTTCAGTATTAGATTGAAGAATGTTCTCACAGAAAGGAAAGTAATGTTTAAAGCAAATGATTATATGAAATTTTCTTCAAACTTCAGTGACTCATCGCAAAAATACTTCACTAGTCTATTAGGAAAGGGGGGCAGAATTCAGAGGCTCTTAGTAGGAAGAGCTGCAAATGGAAAGTGACCTCGCAGGCAGAAAGCCGCACTCCTAAGTGTTTCTGACCGCCCCGCCCCAACGAGGAGCATGTGCATTCGGAACGCTCCGTCCGCTTCAAGGCCTCCGTGCGGCGCCGTGACCTCGCGGGGCGAGGGCGCGAGAGCACGCCGAGTGTGCACCGCCGCACCGGGGACGAAGGCCGGCGAGAAGCCGCGGAAGAAGTCGTGGAGAAGACGGCGAAGGGAGTGAGCGGTGACGGCGAGGGGGGGCGGGGCGGGCGCGCGCCGGCGGAGGGGGGAGGGAGGGGGCGCCGGCGAAGCGCGTTCGCGGGCTTACCTGGGCGGCGCGCTGGGCTGCATAGGGAGCGGGCGCGCCGAGCCCCGCACCGCACCACCGACCGAGCGCGACTGCTGGCCGCCAGGCGGACTGGCGGCGCAAGGCGCGGCGCGGCGCAGCGCGGCGCGGGGCGCGGAGGGCCGGGCGGGCGGGGCGGGAGGCGTGGTGGCGAGGCGGCCCGAGCGGCGCTGCGCGTCGGCGTCGGGCGGGCGGGCGAGCTGCGCAGCGCGGTGCCGCGCCGTGCCGCGCCGGGAGCGCCAGCGCCGAGAGGCGCGCGCCGCCCTCGCCGCCGCGGGGAGGGGCGGAGTGCGGGGGAGGGAGGGGGAGGGGAGAGGGATGGTGCGAGGCGGAGGCAGGACGCGGGCCACGGGCCGCGCCGGGGTGGCACATACGCGAGGGCGAGACGAGACGCACTGTGGGACCCGGCCGTCGCGCGTCGGTACTTCTAGTCGTGCACGATCCTCCGGCACCCAAAAACCGACGGAATTTCCTGCAATACTAAACACCATGACAGTTTGCCCCTTCCAACAAACAAAACATAAGTGTGGCTTCCCACATTTCTATTCAGATTACTTACGAAACTTCTACTAGTTGTTTATCTTTAACAGGATGATGAAGAGCAGGTACACAGAATGGATACTTGACTTCCGGATCAATTCTTAAAAACGAATTGTTTAGATTTTAGAGAATACCTTGTAGTTTCCCTTTGCCTAGAGTGGTTTTCCTTTAACACAATCACAAAGTGAAATCACCAATGACCTATGCAGAATTAGAATCTCCAAACATAACGCAGAGCCATCGCAGTTCTCCACCTAAGTAGGCCAGTTTTTTGCCGATGAAACTTACAAATTTCTAAAGCTGAAGTAGAGTCAAGACTTATTATTACTACTACTATTATTATTTGGTAATTTTACATTATTCTTTTTGCATTATCGCTATGGTAATGATTGTTGATTTATATGATGTGATGTAAATTGAACTGACTCAAATTTGTAACATTAAAATTTAAAGTTACAATGACAGGGGAAGCGAGATCTATCTCAGATAAATATTATACCAAGTTTACGAAAACTTTGTAGAATGCATACAGGTGACTTTTTTTATTATTATAACTTTTTTTCGAGATTATAGGAGGTTTAATGTATGTTGCTTGTATCTGTCAAGGAACTTTGAATAGGTTCAGGTCGAGATGTGGCCTCAGTTTTTTCTTTTCAAAGATTTGTACTATTTATAACAGTTGTAAACAAATGAGCTGCCGATTCACACTAGAAGTTACTGAAAAAAATCGAATTTGGTCGGTTTTGATCCCACTGCTTTTGCTGACGGTGTGGGCAACTCTTACTGCAGAGAGCAGTGCGAACGCCGACTCAAGAAGTGCTGGTATTGCTCGCTAGGATATAAATCTACCGGTCGTGTCTGGCAGTTCGCTAAGTGGAAAACAATTCAGTTCGGTAAACACTGTGCCCCGGAATACTCAAACTCTGTATTTATTAACTGTATTCGTCAGTTAGTTACCTGATGTAAAATACGTCAGTTGAGATATCAGTGTCTAAAGAGTTTTGCAGAAAGATGTTACGTAGTCAGAAAGTTAATTTCAGTAATTCAGCATTTAAACGCGATTATTATCTTCCCTCTGCCCTTAGCCTCCTTATGAGGAAGGTGTAAGACACACTTGTGTTTTGCACATTCAATTGACAGGACATTTTTGTAATGACTACACAATAAATAAATTTACATTGTATTATTGTGATTTCCGTTCTGTATTTTTTAAGCATGAATATCAGTTTCAATCATGTTTAAGGTGTAAGTTTACAGGATTTGCCCTTTTTTCTACGACCAAATTTCTTTGTGTTAATCTAATGCAGAAACGTCTAACCGCGCCCCCACGAGCTACTTGTCCGCTTGGGGAGCCTGGCGCTTCTACGGGCACGGGCAACATCCCCTGACTCCACACTCATTTCCCCTTAAAATCCAGAAAGGGATGTACAGGCTTAAGCTGGAGTGGAGCGAGGCGGTGAATAGTGCCTTCATAGGAAAATATGTTTGCCAGATTTTTTTCTAACAAATAGCCGAGAATTGTATTATGTTTATATTCTTCACTAATAATTACTATTTTATGTTTATTTTCTTACTAAATTCTCCCTAATATATACATCTTTGCTAAGTGGCTGTAATATGTTTGAATGGCGAATTCTTTCCTTGTTTTCGTTTTATGTTGTACAATTATATCATTGTCATTTATTATATTTAGCGATAATGTGAAATAAATTAATACGTCTCTATAAGTTAACAAGTAACCTCTCCTATAGACTATCATGCACGAGGTATCAAGTGACGTACCGCCATTCCGTAGCATTTTTACAAACTTTTCTCTTAATTCTCGTGCCCATTTCTCTGGACGTAGTGCCCGCGCGCTCCAGTAAGCTTGTTACCGTGTCCGCGACCTTAACATCCTCATCTAATGCCTCCCAATGTTGAATTCAGTCACAAATCAACTGAAAGGGGAAAGAAACGCATTGTATTGAACCATCATACATTGATGTATATATATAAAAGTAATGGAAGGTTGGTAAACAATGTTAACAATACTTGCATGCCGCGGGCTCACGTTGGCATTGCATAAGGTTTCAGTTTCTCAATGTCGAAGCACTACAACCCGGAAGCACCGGCGCCTTGCCGCACGTCATTAAGCGCTTGTCAAGATCGTGAGCAATGTGTTTCGCGGCCTTGAATTGGGGCTCTTGCCCGTAGGAACGTTTATTTGCTCGGCAGAATTTCTCACACTGTAGGCAGGGCAGCACAAACTTCACGCGAACGACAATTTACTTCGTGAAAAGTGAGGAAATTTCTTTTTTCTTTTTCTTTTTTCTTTTTCTTTTTTCTTTTTTCTTTTTTTTTTTCTTTTTTTTTTTTTTTTTTTCTTTTTTTCTTTTTTTCTTTTTTTCTTTTTTTCTTTTTTCTTTTTTTCAGTGACTTCCAGTGCGAAACGGCAGCTACTTTTTTAGCAGCTCTTATAAGTAGTAAATATCTTTCAAAAGAAAAAATCTCAGGTCTGTTCAAAAGGTTCTTTGTTAGAAAGATTTCTGTAAAAATGATAGAGATATAATATTACGTTTCTTTTAGTGTTTATTTTTTAACCATTGTGAGGTTGTTGGAAAAAACAAATGAACCAATGCACTTTAGTGATTAATCTTAAATATTATTTTGGACCACTTGCATTTTGTGAAGTGTTTGCCGGATTTTTAATAGTGTATGTATATATAATGTATTGAATAGAGGTGACGTTGTAGATTCAATAATGGCTGCAGTTGGATTAATTTGGGTTGGGCTTCTTGAGATTTTATTGAGTTCCTTCCAGTTAAGTCGAATGATTAACTTTAATTATGATGAATGATAAACTTTAACCCTGTGTACTTTATTATGAAATTTATTGGTGTCCTTGGTATTATTGGTGGTATTTGGTATTATCTTATGGTTTTGGAAAAAATTTTTTTTCCCAATTTATTTTCTTTTTTTAATTTTGCGAATGTTATTCAATGGAATTGGCTAATTTCTGTGAAAATCGTAAACTTCTCTTCAAGTCCGATATCAATTTAATTAATGAAACTTTATTTTGTTAATGTTCTTTATCAGGATTTTCCCTTAAAATTTGTATTCAGAATTTTCTTTTAGAGTTCCTGTAAACCCACAGATTGTGGGGAAAATGCCGTTAAATCAGTCTGGTTCTTGTTTGTATTTTATTCACTGTTTTAATGTAATATTCATCAGTGTATTAAATGGAGCATATGTACAGGTGTCCCATTTAACCTGACAAATCGAAATTACTCGAAAATGTCGTAGCGTGTAAAACAATGTCTGAGAGAAAATAATTAATACCTCCGAGGGGTATTTCTGCCTGAAATCGAACCTTGCCCCCACCCCCTGAGGGAGAGAAGGGGGCAACTTTGAAATCTTAGATGGAAACTGCCATTTTTTTCAGATTTGGATTCTACACAAAAAATTACATAAGTTTTGTCTAAAATATTTTTTTGATTTCTGATAGATAGCGGTGTAATCTTAAAAATAACATTTTTTGCAATTCTCGATAAATTATACTTTGGATTGAAAAATAAAGAAACACCTATTCAATAATTTTTAATAAATGATAACAGTTAATCCTTACCCCCACTCCCGGGGATGGCGGGTGGTAACTTTCAAATCTCAAATGAAAACCCCCATTTTTTCATTAAAGGATTAGATTTAACGTGTAGGATTTTTTTTTCATTCCTGATCAGTTGTTGATTTTTTTTAAAACTTCCATCTGGATGTTGAGAGGCGAAGGGACACACCTAAAACAATCACACCGAAGAGAACAAAAAACTATTACGTTCACATTGTTGTGATGCTAAAAGTTGATGATGCTAAAAGTTAAAAACATTTCAACGCTATCAGGAATGAAAAAACCTACATGTTAACTCTAATTCTTTAATGAAAGAAATGGGGTTTCCTGTTTAAGACTTAAAAGTTACCACCCTCCCTACCCTCTAGAAGTGGGGGTGGGAATTAACTGTTATCTTTAGATACTATTTTTTAAAGTGTTGAATAGGTGTTTCTTTAGTTTTCAATCCAAAGTGTAAAGTATGAATTTTCTAGTGCAGAATTCAAATCCGCAATAAAAAATGGGAATTCCATTTAACATTTCAAAGTTGCCTGCCCCCACCCTCAGGCGGCGGGGGCGATGTTTGATTGTAGAATAGGCAAATGTACCCTTTGGAGATATTCATATTTCGCCAATTATAAAGACATTATTATTTTTCTGATATATTTTTGTACAATGCGTAGTTTTCGAATTATATTGATATCCCAAGTAAAATAGGACATTTGGAAGATTGGATATATATATATATATATATATATATATATATATATATATATATATATATCCAATATTCGTGTTCTGATTATTTCATTTATCTCATTATATTAATTACGACCTACCACGAGATAGTTACTACCACTACTGAATAAGGTAGGTGATGCAAATATGGCCAGTGCAAGTAATATGGCCCAATAGCGGCTATGTTACTCGCTGAAACTGTTTACTATAGATAGTGCTAGCATACTGTCTGGGAAACCGTAAGAAGTGCGGTAACCCCTACCAGGCTTGTTGACTCGCGCATTCGCACTCTGGAGCCTCCATTGTTAAGAAGGTACTGAAGGCGCTCTGTCCTTATAACTACATTCTAGATAAGTTTATCATTAGTTACATTTAATGAAGGATTTAGTATTTTGAAAATAAACATCAACTTTTGGTAATTTAATGAGATATCTAATCAGATTAATGCCGTTTAATTTTCTGAATATTTTACCAACGTGGGAGAGTTTATAACGTTGTTTTGCTGTCAATAGGGCCAAGAATGGTGGGCATATTTCCTGCACTTACGGCCATATTAACTTCATTTGTTTGATGCACTGTTTTTGTCTTTTATTTCCAAGAAAATGAATCCTGAAAAGAAAAGGGGTGTTCAATTCAAATCGGTTTCAACCGATTTGGAAAAGAAAGCTAGCAATTAATACACAGAATGAGTAACGAAACTTTAGCATCTCCCGCAGTTTTTGAACGGTTGAAGTTATTGCAATGAAGTTTTCATTGTTCAGTTTTCAGAGTATGAAAATATACATATTTTTTTTAGTCTATCATTACGAAAGTAAACACACAAATGCAATGATTTACATATTTACATATGTTAGAGAAGCATTTTCAGCAGTAATTTTGATTTTTGCGACTCGTATTTAACGGATATTTTGACGCTCTGAGCACATGAAAGCAGGGAGAGCGCTGCACGACCTTGGTTGTGTGTTACAGTGGACTGTTACATTTGAAATTTACGTTAAACACGAGTTGCAAAAATCAAAATTACTCAAAAAAATGCGTATCTAACAGATGATAATATTTATATCATTGGATTCATCTTCTCATACTCATGATAGACACATGATTACGCTCATGATAGACTAAAAAATATGTATATTTCCATTTGAAAAACACTCAGTTACCTGAATATCTCTTAAAATACAAGTGATAAAATCGAAACGAATACATGCATCAATTAGCCCCATTCCCTCATGCACTTTCGTGAAAACTGCATTGCAATAACGTCAATCGTTCAAAAATTAAAGGAGGTGCTAAAGTTACGTGACTCACCCTGTGAGTCACACCTTCAAAAAAGGAGCACCCTTTTTTCGTTTCTCCTAATATGGTACGTTACGTAGTAAGTACGTTACGTAGAAGTACGTACTGTAACGTCGTAGTATTTTAGTCATCGGAGCACACAAGGCGCGGGCCGGCGGGTGGTCCAGGCGCCGGGCTAGCGGTGCAACCGGAGCTGTCGCCTTGAAGGGTGCAGACCGCGTGGGGGCTCAGGGGGCGTGTCTGGGAACATCTGGGGGTCAGCTAGTCAGAATGACGTGTGAGGACAGATCGTCTGCAGCTGGCGGTTGGCGCCATTTTGTGACCGGCCCCCAAACTCTGCTGTCTCGCGGCGCAAGAGCGAAGTCGCTCGCCTTTCACCATGGAGGTTCGGATTCGATTCCCATCGATTCCGGGCAATCTCATGTGAAATTTGTTTCAACAAAACGAGTTCAGCTGCTTCACAAGGGCTAGTCTAACCCCTGTGAAGTGTCCTAAACCCTACCCCCATCCTAGCTCCTTCCAAATTCTGGCCGCTGGGTAGTAACGCAGAAGCGCGCAAGAGAAAGGCGCGTACGCGGAGATGCTGCCTGGCGGCCCTCTTGACGACTTACGGACTAAAGACTTACTGACTGTATAAAAAATAATGAAGGATTACTCCTATTGATAATGACAGTATAAAAAGCAAAGAAAGGATTACTCCCAGTAATAAGCGCTCAACGCCCAATGGGGGTTATGAGACGCCATGCGTCATGACGAAGGCTCAACATTTGTTTTAAAAAAATACTCTGGAATAAGGTGTCGCGGTCCCAGGGTCTTCAGCGTGGGGAGTATGTCACGTGACTCCTCGCTATAGGGGCTGGTGGAGTAAACCGTTGGATTCGAGTTTGGGCCGAATCGCGGTGCGGAGGCACTTTGGACGATCCGTGAAGGGGTGATTGCAGGCTTGCGAGGGTGGCGTGTTGCCACAGACGAAGTCCCCAGATTAGCACGCTGGGAACGCTTGATCAGGCTGTGGCGGCTTGCCTCAGGAATGGGAGTGCTGTGGAGTGCCGCGGTAGTTTCTGGAGGAGTCTGTAAATAAATATTGTAATATACAGTAATTGTAAATAAACCTGTACAAAAACATTCCATGTCTGTGTTGTTTTTCATATCATAACGACGTCACAGTACGTAGTACATAACGTAGTATGTTTAAAAGAACTGTCACCCCTTCCTTAGAAATGTTCTAGATCGCAACTAAAAATTCAAAATTCCTTAGACGCGTTCGTTTAAGAATACAAAAATTCATTAAATACTTGCATATCAAAAATTAATTAAATACTATTTTATGTCAGTAAATGATGTACCATAATTAAGTTTTTCGTGTACACTTTGAATTTTCAAAAGTTCTTAAAAAGACTGTCGTCCATGATTAGAAATGTTCTGAATCCTCAACTAAAAGAAGGCAAAGTTCCCCAGACGCGTTCGTTTAAAAATAGTAAAATTCATTAATTCCTTTCATTTGAGAAATTATTTAAATACTATTTTATGTTAATAATTAATGTGCTATAAAGTTTTACGGTCATACTTTTGAGTTCTCCTATCCTGTAACAGCACTAGGTATAAATATCGAAGCCGTTCTCACCTCACCAAATTCAACAAAATAATTAATGCGAATTAGACACCAAATCGTTTATCTTTTTCCGCGAAATAGAAAATCATGCCTCTATTTCTGTATTATGGGAGCGGGAATGGAAATGGCGTTCATGAAAATATTTTTCGGTCCAATTTCTTTTTTTTTTAGTTTGATTTTTGAAATATTACCATATGCCAACTGGTAAGTACGAAGTTTGTTGTTACTAAGTTTGAAGATTTATTAACGAGCCCCCTTGTTCCCATTTCAATTAATATATTCTTGGGTAGGTGTTACCCTTTCTTGCATCGACATATGTTTGACTTGCATCGACTTTCAATTTTTTCTATAATATACAGCATACAACATAATAATATCAAAATTAATAGCACAAAAATTACTTAAAGATTCCAATTAGCCAAAAATATGAACAAATATTTTGCAAACATTCTTTATTAGATTATTGTTTTCTGTATAATTATAATTTTTTATGTAAACGATCTTTCAGAAACATAATCACAGATTTCAGTTTCACAAAACTTAAATTTTTATTAATGAGAAGAATGATGTAAAATACCAGAAGATAGGGGAATTTGTAATTTATTTTAGACGGTTCGAAGATTTATCTAAGAAAATATAACTATCAACTCAGATTGTTAAAATGGATTTAAAAAATCAAAATCTACGGAAACAGCTATATTTTCTTTTCTTAGATATGTCTACTCATTATTGGAGCAAAATGAAGAACCTATTGGATTATATTTAGATCTTTCACAAGCTATTGACGTAATCGAACATGACGTTTTACATTCAAAATTACCCTCATATGGAATCCGTGGGATTGCTCTAGATTGGTTATGTTCGTACCTTAAACAACGATATCATAAAGTGGAAATACCTTACTGGAATGATGAAACATTGTGTACACACCTTTCCGACTCCTTCCCAATTGAACGTGGAGTTCCTCAGGGATCAATTTTAGGTTCTTTTCTGTTCTTACTTTACGTAAACGATTTCCCCTCGACTATTCCAAACAAAAGAACAGTTCTCTTTGCGGATGATACAAACATTCTTTGTAATAAAGAAACCGTAAATAGTACAATACCAGATTTTCAAATTGGTTCCGTAATAACAAATTAATAGTAAATGAAAAGAAAACAGTTTTAATGCAGTTTTGAATTTCAAATAAGCAATTCTGTGCTCCATTGAAAAAAAAAATTTTCCTTAGTCAAACCTCAAATGAAATTCATTTACATGAATTGAACACAAAATTAAGTTCATTATGCTACGCATTCGGAATTCTTTCCAATTCAGTCTGCCTTCATATTGCTCATTGTGTATATTTCGCGAATATTCATTCTCGCCTGAGATATGGCATAATATTCTGGAAATACATCGTATAGCTTCCAGACTTTTAAATTACAAAAAATAATTGTAAGAATAATAACCATAGCTCACCCACGTGATTTTTGTGAGCCTCTCTTTATTAATCTAGGAATTTTACCATTACCTTGTCAGTTGATTTACGAATCAGTGTTTTTATCAAAAATGACGTGCTTAAGGGCGGGAACATGTTTTCAGGAAACGCCGATGTCTACAACTATAACACTCACATGGTAATCATATCCATCAGGTGACTGTATCAGCAGCTCTTTACAAACAATTCACATACAATACATGTACAGTATTTTACAACACTTTGCCACATGAAATTAAACGATTAAAATCGATAAAAAAGTTTAAATTCCAAGTAAAATCGTTTCTCCTGCATAAGTGTTTCTATACAATTAGAGACTATACTGAGCATCAAAAAGAAAATAAATTAGTTTTAAGAGAGATATTAATGTATTATTTACAATTTGGACTATAATTCTAAACAACCTGTAACAAGTCTTGTACCACAGCATCGGGATCAATCACCCCCATCTCGATCAGGTTTTTCGTCCAGTTTCCCTGATCCTTTGGGCACATGCTGAGATGGCGCCTTGTTTCGTTTCTTGACATAAATGTAACTTCATTATCTGTGCACGTCTTCTAGAATTCAGAGGGGAATATAGTTATTCAAATGATCGTTCTCCATGTTGTCGCGGCAGGAAGATTCCTTCACGAAGGACATGATGAGGGATAAGAGCCCAAATGTATAGCTGATTTACACTTTAAAATAAATTTGATTACTTCCGAGCGAATATTTCGTTAACAATCCATGCAAAAACGCTCATTTCCTTCTACATTTAAAATTCAAGTAGAACATGGCTTAGGGTAAGGGTAAGACAATTATGAAAAAGTGCACAAAATTCACTTGTCCCCGTAGCACATTTTTAACTGTTTTTGACATAAAATATTTTTTTAAAATAAAAAGTCCATGTAAAAGAAATGTGATACTGGTTATTCACCAGCATGGAGCTTATAACTATTGTCAGTGAGCGACAACTTCCTCAATAGTGGAATCAAACTAACGAAAAACAGCTGGGAAGAAACCGGGTCTCCTTGAAAACTTCCCCTGTTAATCTGAATACTTCTTGTTTCTACTATTTGCTTTCCGATGTGTATTAGCAACGTGGCACTCTACGCCTTCAAGCCAGCCTTCCAAAACTTAATAAGGCTAGGATGTAATCGACAGATCTCCAGGGTCTTTAAAGTACAATTGGATGGTACACTGCCAAATGCCTTTTAGAATAAGAATAGAATAATAGAAGAAATAGAAGAAAAATTACGTTTTTCTTCTATTATTTTCTTATATTATTATTATTATTATTATTATAGTTTTTATTTTCTCATCTTATTGGCACATTTGAATGAATTGCACAGATATACAACATCAAAGCACAATACATCTATTTTTCAAAAGGAATTTATAATACATTGTTTCCCATAAATTTCCGCACTATCCTTGTTGTTGAAATAACAACTGCCTTCTGCATGGGTTTGTACAGGTCTTCATTCAAACCCAGTTGCTTAAGGCCCCACATCAGACTCCTAGGGATAACTCCGGTGCTTGAAACAATTATCGGGGTAATGTTGACTGTTTTCATATTCCACTGTTTCTCAACGGGTTCAACAATATTTGCATATTTACTCATTTTTTCAGTGTATTTGCTTTGAATGTTGCCAGTATTTGGGACAGAAACATCAATCAGCATGACATGTTTCTCACACTTGTTAATCACAACCAAATCCGGTCCGTTGTGAATCACTGTCTGGTCTGTTAAGATAGTTCTATCCCAATACAAGCGCCACTCTTCGTTCTCCAGAACACTCATAGGTTGGTACTTAAAGTACGGTACCTTATTTTCAGTCAGAAGACGACATTTCTGAGCCAACGCTTGATGTAAAATTTTGGCCACCGAATCATGTCGCTGTTTATACTCGGTGCCTACCAAATGTGTACAACCCGAGGTAACATGATGAATTGATTCCACTGTTGGGCAACCATAACGACATAACGCATTCTGCACATTGCTATCTCTAACAATTCGCTTCAAATAGTTACGCGTTGGAATAACTTGATCCTGAATAGCCAACATAAACCCTTCAGTTTCTGGAAAGATCTGTCCTGATATAAGCCAGTAGTTCGATGCTTTCAAATCGACATGTTCTTGGCTCATCTCATGTGGATGTCTTCCGTGAAGAGCTTAGCCATCCATAAATCTCTCTTTTGACCGTCATTGCATGAGAAGTCCGCAACATCCTGTCTCGACAGCTCTATCGGAGTATAGACATCTGCTTCACAAATTGCTTTATGCAGTTCTGATGTATTTGCCGCAGAGTGGAAATACATTCTCATGCTCTTCACTTGCCGACAAAGTTGGTTTCCAATGTCTGCGAGTCCTCTTTCACCCATATTTCTCGGAAGTGCTATACGTTCGACTGCAGATTTTGGATGGTGCATGCGTGCTTTCGTCATTAAAACTCTCATTTTCCGCTCCACTTAATAATGCCAAATGAGTAGTTTAAGACTGGGACAGCATAGGTGTTAATAGCTTTTATGATATTTCTTCCATTCAACTTTGTTTTCAGGAGCTTTCGGGTTCTTCGGAAGAATTCCTCTGCAAGTTCATCTTTCATTTTACCTTGATCAATGTGCCTTGCCTGTCTCACTCCCAGGTATCTGTACGTTTCCTCAGCAGACATCGCTTGTATCAACTGTTTATTTTCAAGTTCAAAGGCTCCCTCTTGGAGCTATCCTTTTACAATATTCAATGTTCGACATTTTTCCAGGCCAAACTCCATTTTAATACTTTTTGAAAATGATTCCACAATACTCAATAGTTGTTCAAGTTGAGATTTTGTCGAAGCATATATCTTAAAATCATCCATATATAAAAGGTGATTTATGCGATACATCATTCTTGCTCCCAATTTAATTCCAAATCCATATTTAGGGGAATTCAAGAGATTAGATAGCGGATTCATACAGATGACAAACCAGAGGGAACTTAGTGAGTCTCCCTGAAAAATACCTCTTCGAACATTGATTGTATCAGTTTGGATGTTGATCCACAGGAGTACTTAAGATAATTTTTGTTCGCCACTTCGACATAACATGTTCCAAGAAGGAGACAACTTTTGTATCAACCTCATAGATTTTAAGTATTTCTATCAGCCAAGTATGTGGTACAGAATCAAAGGCTTTTTTATAATCAATATACGCCATGAACAAGTTGCGATGTTTTGCATATGCTTGACCACACACTACTGAATCTATGATTAATTGTTCTTTGCAACCCATGGAGCCTTTGCTACAGCCTTTCTGTTGGACTGCAATAATATCGTTGTCTCTACAATGGGTGTATATCCGTTGTGAAAGGCACGATGTAATGATTTTATACATCGTTGGCAAGCAAGAAATAGGGCGGTATTTTTTTGGATCTTCTTGTTTTTATGACATCATTGATCAATTCAGCCAGTCTGTCGTGAGTGCACCATAATCTTTTATACCAAAAATTATGAATTTTATCTGGTCCTGGAGCTTTCCAGTTCAATAGGTTCTTGATTACTTCACTGACTTCTTCAGTTGTAAATTCTTGGTAATGCATCTTGGTAAGATGTTCACAGCGTTTCTTCTCTTCTCCAATCCAGCTCGCTCTCACATCATATTCCGCTGGATCGGAGAGTTGCTTACTCCAAAAATCATTCACCTGCTCTCGTGTTGGATATAATCCTTTGTAATTGCCTTCTTCCTTTCTTCCCAGGTTTCTGTAAAAATTCTTTTCAGATTTTTCAAACAAAATGTTATCTTTCCTCTATTTCTGCTGGTTCTATATCTGGACAATCGATTTGTTAATACTGATAGTCTGTTTAGCTGTCAATGCACTGTTGTACTGTCGTATTAGGTTCATCTCTTCCAAGTTTTGGTGATCGAATACCATTGGCATAACTCATCATACGGGCAATATCACCTCTCAGTATTTCGATGTTCCTGACGAGACGCCTCTCCCAAGGTGGCATCATCCGGCCTCTTTGCTTTTTTCCGGACAGTTTTTCACAGTCTATTCCCAGGATTTTATTACTACAACTGCAGCACAATATATAACAAGGTGGAGATATTGCAAGTTGTGCGCCATTTCAATTTCCTTTGGTAGTACCTCGCAATTCATGATATCTATAATACGTGCCATTCGTCTCGATGTATTGATCTTAGGTAACCCTGGTCTCATAGTTGGGCTGGTCCCTTCAAATCGGAAAATAGCTTCTCTCATTCCCATCTTCAGCGATTCCGCCAGTCTTTCATCTTCAGCTCTAATTATATCATCTGTGGTAGGGACAGTTTTGTGGGACTCCGGGTGAATTTCTGATTCATTAGTTGTAAGTTCTGAACCTCATCCAGTTCAAGCTCACGACCGACTTCCATTTTAATGGTCTGGAGCCGTGTCTCAGGAATCAGTTTATTACGTAAAATCACTCGATACTGATCAGATACTCTTTGTTCAGTTACGGAATATTCAGGGAAATTCTGTTGAAATTCTCTATATAATTTCTGCCTTATCCAGTCACATCTGTGTCAATTTTTGTGATCCGGTAATAGATGCGCATTATTTCTTCATTAACAGCCGTTGGCCATTTTCTGCGCTGTGTTGGCAGCCTTGCTTGGGTGGGCGCTGGTTGTAACACCTGCGCAACACCTTCAGCAGGGGAGGCATTCGATGTGGGTTCGCTCCTTTCAGGCTGTCGCATTTAGGGTATCCCGACCAGGGCCCGCCTGCTCAACTCCTGGTCTCCATCGGCTCGCATACTGTCACCCCCAGCGATGGCTCCAGGGGCGCCCGACGCTCCTCGGGTAGCGGCATTTTTTCCGAGGCTTTCTTTCTAGCACGTGTCCCCATACTTAATGGGCGCATTTTATTCCTACTGCCAGGACAACTGTAGCCACTGAGGCTGTGAGAACCGCTGTTGACCATTTAATTGGTTCCTCCACCGACTCTCTAGGTACAAGTCCAGTTGGCTGATTTGCACCATCCTGATAGGCCTTATCCCAGAATTACCTTGTAGTAGCCCTACCAGGACCTCCTTCTCTCATTAGTTGGTCGACTGTCTCGCCGAAGGGGCTGGATACCACAACCTTGAGACAAGTACGACTGAACAGGGCTCCCTGCATGAAGGGTGAGAGTGGAGTTGGGTGTGAGAGGTTATAGCATTCATTGATGTTCACATCACGCCCCTTGAGCCCCTTATTATTATTATTATTATTATTATTATTATTATTATTATTATTAAAAAATAAAAAACACTTAACACTTAATTTACTTGATAATTTAGAACTATTAGAATTAAATTTACATGACCATTGTTCTGCGATTGTTTACGATTGTTCAGAGTGATGTCGCTTGGCCGAGACCTCAAAGCGTAAAGAGTTGTCAGGGGTGATCACATTTTGCTATTAATATAGTCACAAGGCAAAAAGTGTCTGAGATGGCTCAGGGAATCAATCGATGGCACTGCAGCGCCTCTGACCGGAAGGTCCTCGGAATCAAGTTTCGACGGGGTGGCAGGATTTCCGACACTAAATAGATATTTGGGTCGAATTTAGTTGCTGTTTGGAAAACAATTCTAGCTGCCGGCTACTCTGATCGGTAGTTTTCTGTGGTATTTCCGAACAACATCAGGCGAATGCTGGAGCAATTCCCTAACAAACGGGTCACGGGTCACGCAAAATCTTTCCTTCCACTTCCTTGTTTTATTCTCAAACCTTACTTACATATACACACTTAAATGAACTACACTACCACGCGTAGGGAGACCAGTCGAGAGCTTAGTGCATGCACCGACTGGGGCGATGCCCCGTTGGTAGGAGGTACCTAGTTGAGGAAAAACCCGCATGCCGACGTGTAAGTCGGCGTCGGATCTTGGTAACCAGCGGGGGACGTTCACCTCCACCTGCCATGATAAAAGCAACACTACACTTACGGGATTAATGTCTAGAGAAGTCGACTCCCCCGAAACCACTAATCAATGAATCGGTTCTGAAGTGACTACGTTACGGAAGTTCTTGCGCCTTGCCCCACTTACCATAGGCAACCCGTCAATCGCCAGTGCTCTGCGGGAATAAGAATGCACTTGTAAAACCTGCCGCTGCGCCGCGCCGTCGTTTTTTCGGAACTGACTTTTTAAACACCTTTTAGTTCAAACCGTTAAAAGGTATCAAAAATTCAATGGAATTGTTTTTGTAAAAATCTGTGCAATTTTTAGCTTATGATGACTGGGGAAAGTGCATTTGATCAATACGTCAAAATGTGTCCCTTTGAAAAAATAATTTTCAACAATTCTGAGTTTTTAATTTATACATTCTAATATATAGTTACTGGCAATGTCTATTCATGAAGATGTCCTATAGCGAAAAAGTTTGGAGGAAAAAAATGAAATTATTTTCTATCTTCGACCGAAAGTCTTCAGATACATTATTTCCGTGCATTTGCCGTTTGTATTGGAGAGAGACCGCGTGTGACGTGAGACATCATGAGGCTCGACGGGAGACGCGACGAAAACTTCAGGCGAAAATAGAGGATATCGTGGCCTGTAGGGCTGAAAGGAAACGTTTGTTTATATGATGTTCTCAGTGGAAGGGAGAATCCAAAACAATACTCGAATGATAGGGAGAAACCCGGTTTTTGCTAATGGTTGTGAGTGTAGGTGATGCTCCGCTGGTGGAAGGTACTACCTTGTCGAGGAAAATCCCGAAAGCCGAGTAGTTTCTCCTATCACACCAGGCGAATGCCCGAGCAGTACCCTACCAAACGGGCCACGGACCGCGCGCGATCGGTCCCTCCTCTTCCTTGTCCTATCCTCTTACACACACTTACACTAACATGCACTACACTACCAACTATTACGGAACACCGATCGGGAGCTTAGAGCTTGTCCCAGCTGGGGCGGTGCCCCCCTGGTGGGAGAGTCCTGGTTAGGGGGAAAGCCCACTAGCCGACGATAGGTCGGCGCCGGATCTCGCCAACCAGCGGGGAAAGATCACCGCGCATATCCCGAGAAAAAACAGGCACTACACTAACGGGTCTAATGACCAAAGCAGTTGACGTGCCCGGAAACACAAAAAAATCCAATCAAATCAACCGCAAGCCGACGGGTAGGCCGGCGCCGAATCTCACCAACCAGCGGCAGATGATCACCGCCACCTCCCGCGATACCAACATACACTATACGCACGGAACTAATGACAGCAGATGACGCGCCCGGAATCACTAATCGATCAATTAATCAATCAATCTGTAAGAAACGGTAGATGCATGGAAACTATTTAAGCATAATCGCGAGTAAAATGCTTCCGAAAAAATAATTGATAATATTTCTGAAAGGACTAGAATTAGAGAAAAAATAAATGTGACATATTTTCAACCCTCTACCACACAAAAACTTCAATTCGCTTCGAAATAGTGACGTTTTAGGAGTGTGCGATTTGGCGTGGAATAACTTCTTATTAATTTAACAAATGAAAGTCTACAGACACAAATATATTCTATTTAAAATTGCCTTCAAATGGAATACGCGGAATTTTTTTAGAAAGATATTAAATCTTGCCTTAAATATGAGGGTTAGTTAAAATAGCAAACCCAGCTATCTCGTTTTAAAGATTTTGCTGGATATTAAAACTCGTTTTGATATGTTTCCCATCAAATTCTACCATTTATTCTTCTTTTCAAAGATTATTTGGACAAATGATTTAACATTTCAGTATACATGTGTGCAATGAACCCCATTAAGATGGTATATTTGAGACTTGTAGCTGTATTCTCGAAACCATTTCGCAAAATATTTCGTATACGAATAATTTCGTACGCATGATTTCGAATAGCTGCATTCTCCAGCGTATTCGAAAACTTTCGCATGCATGCATTTGGCAACATTGGAAATTGAATTTTATCTCTTCTCTAACAAAGAAGTATATTTTGGCGCAGGCGATTTCTCTTTAGAGGCATTTCCCGTCTTCCACGAAATTCAAATTGTCAATTTCATTGCGTTGAGCTTCACGTGAGTATGGTAGTGTGTTTTTATAGTGTTCTCTTACTTTTTATTCGAAAACCTTTTATTTCTATAAATATTTTAAGGCCAGTAAATATAAATTAGTCAGAGTGATAATAGATATTTAGTTTTAAGTTATTTATACTTCACAACTATATTAATTTGTAAGAGAAGAAAATGGCACAATTCAAAAAGAATGCTCACGCTAGTCTGGAGCAAAAGTCAGCTCTTGCTGATTTTATGAATGCAAATAAAGCTCTGTCAAGTGGAAAATTCTCATCCACTTTCAGTGTCAAAGATTCTCAAAAAATGTGAGAACAGTTAATTCTGCAATTGAATGCCTGGTGCACAGAAGGACTGGAAGCACTGGCGCAAAACATGGCATAATATGAAATCTGCTGTGAAAGGGAAACAGGTCATTATTAATAATGAAAGGAAGAGAACTGGAGGAGGTCCACCACGATCAATAGACTTAACATGTGTGGAGGAAAACATTTTATCAACAATACCCCAGACTTCAATTAAAGGGTTAAATTCAGCAGTAGAATCAAGCACCGAATTTGTTTTCGAAAATGAACAGGGTGCTTTTGAAATAATCGAAGAGCATGGTGCATCTGTTACTGAGAACAATGATTTAATTTTATTAAATAACGGTAGCCAAATATCTTCTGTAACTGTAGTGAGTACAGATGCTCCTGGACCTTCTCACTTAACTCTTACTACAGAGATGAACAAGAAACAGAAACGCACAGTGGCTGGAAAGCGGCTAGAGAGATCAGCAAATTCATCAGCTGGTCTTTATGAAGTGTCAAAACAAAAATTACAAATTAAAAAAGGTATTATGAACAAAAATTAAACTTTTAGAGAGGCAAGTTATAGCACTAGAGAACATTGCACAACGTTTAAAAAATAATTAATCTTTTTGTACAGCCAGTGCACATGCTCTTTATAAGCTCTTTAAATGCAGCTATTTTGATATCAAGAATGATCCATAAGAAGTGTGTGTTTTCTGCAACGTATTTTAATTAGTTAGTACAGAGAAATAAAACTTTTAAAAAATCTGTGTATTAAATGTATTTGGCCACAGGGTTTATTTAGACAGTCTAAAAAAATTCCAGTTTCAAAAAGCAACTAAAACTGTGAATGTAACTAAAATTATTAAAGTACATTATTAAAGCATTTTGAGAATACAAGCAAATATTTACATATTAATTTAAAAGTTCATGAATAATAATTTCTAATAAAAGTTTGTTGATACTCCCTTTCTTTTAGAAATTCATTTTGTGCTTGACGATTTGTGGGATCTTCAATGCACAATTCATCATATACACCAAGATCCACATCATCATCATCATCATCATCATCATCATTATCATCATCTTCTTCTTCTTCTTTTCCTATGTCTGGCAAATTATGAAAACGACATATGTTATGAAGAAACACACAAGCATCTATCATTTTTGATGATTTTTTCAGGAGAATAATGCAGTGCCCTGTATTTGAACAAACATCTGAACCTCATTTTCAAAACACCATTGCATCTTTCTATAATTCTTAGGACCTGTCTGTGATGGGTGTTGTACCTTTCTTCAGGAGTATTAGGTTGAGGATATGAAATTGGGGTTTGCAGCCATGGCCTTAGAGGATATCCCGAATCTCCTAAAAGAAAATATCTCCTATGGCCTCTTTTATGCAGGTTCTTCATTAAATTTTGAATATTGCTATTTATCCAAATAAATGAATCATGGCTACTTCCTGGAAATTTAGCGTTTAAATTTAGAATGCGAAGATGTAAGTCACATATCAACTGCACATTGAGGGAATGGTAGTTCTTCCGGTTAACATATATGTGTTTAGGGTTACCTTCGTCTATGAGTTTTGGAGGCCATACTGCTATATGTGTGCAGTCCACACAACCAACAACTCCAACAATATTATATTAAAAAAAATTGTCTCACTGTATTTAGTTCCAGTAAATTTCGAGGGAAATAGACCCATGAATTAAATATTTCGGGGTTGTTTAAAGCTTCAGTAACATTATGAATTGCTCTAGAAGCAGTAGACTGTGACACAGTCATAAACAAATTTTTGGCTACAGGATTTTGGTAACAACCAGTACCATAAAAATTTAAAGTTGACAGAACTTTAGTTTTGACACTAACTGCACTGCTCCTCGTTGCCTGTTTTAAATGTGGCGTCAGCATATTAATAAGATTGGCCACGTCTTTAGACACTCTTAAAATTTTTCACAAACTCCCTATCAGATATTTCAAACGGATCGTATTTATGATAAAACACTCGTGGACCACGTTCAACAGCTTCCCGCTGCAATTATTCATTTTCTACCGCTGCTAAAATACATATTTCATCGAAATTTGCCATTGTCCGAAAAGTGGTGATCTAAGATTAGGTTAGGATGTTAAATTTCACAGCATGAAATCGCATACGATTTTGAAATTCGAATGGTGGGATAACATTCGAGTGAAATCGAACGCAAACTGTTCGGATTTTCTCGAATAGGAATCTCGAGAATACAACGATGCGTTTCGACTGCGAATTGATGTCATTTCGTATGCGAAAGTGAGCATTCGAATTTAGAGAAGACCCCTTGGAGATCGCCGAGTTCGAAGTAACGGCTTGAATATTTTGGCGCATAGCATTGGAATGGCGGTTGGATTCATCTAAGAGACAACTTTGATAGTTCCCATTATATTCATTTAGATACAACACTTACTTTCAAACCTAAAGTGAGATTTGCAATGTTTATAATTGTAATTTATTGTATAGTGGCCACTGTAACGAAAAAAAAACACAAATCTAATACTAATTAACAAAACCAGCAGATAGGAAAATGTAATGAAAGATTTAAGACAGTCACCACTATGCTCAAACTCTTGCTAATACAATGCTCTTGCTAATGCAAGAACCGACACATTCAATAATACACGTATGCGTAGATTGTTTACTAAAATTAAAATAAAATTATTTATAGAATACTCAATGTAGGAATCGGGAAACGCTTTTTGTAGGAATTAGGAGCTTAATGTAGGAATCGGGAAATACTCTTGCTATCAACGACAAATAAAATTAATTTTCTCAACTCTTTTTTATTTTACTATAATACGTGCATTCCTTTTCAAAGAAAGGTACACGTCTTGATATTTTCAAAACCGCTAAGATTAATCTGCCCTTCCAAAAAGGCAACAAAAAAGAAATTCAAAATGAACGGACAATTTCTCCTTTGACAGTTTTCTTTCAAACAAAAATATAATTCAAGAACGAATGGAAACCTATTTTTCATTATATTTGGAACGGAGCGTTTTAAAATCACCAACATGGATTTAGAAAATCAAAATCAAGGCAAGGAGCCATATTTTCTTTGCTTACAAATTATCATATTTTTTCAAAGGCATTTAGCGACATTAATCGTAATGTTACTTACTATCAAAATGACTTTCGTATAGAAGTTCGTGGTTTTGCTCTAGATTGGTGATGTTAATACCTTCAACAACTATCTCAGAGAGTTGGAATACCATACTGAAATGATGGGACATAATTTGCTCATATTTCCAATTCATTGACAATTGCTCATGAGTTCCCGCATGATTTGATTTTAAACCGTTTTCACTTCCTGCAATATGTAAAGATATGCCATCGTCGATTCAAAACAAAATAACAGTTCTCTTAATACGAACATTCCTTGCAATAAAGAACCAGTACAATATCATATTTTCTTTTCTTAAAGATGTCGCCTCATCATTGGATCAAAACGAGGCACCTATTGGATTATTTTTAGATCTCTCAAAAGCTTTTGACGTCATTGATCATGACATTTTACTTTCCAAATTACCTTCATATGGAATTCGTGGTATTGCTCTAGATTGGTTATGTTCGTACCTTAAACAACGATCTCAGAGAGTTGAAATACCTTACTGGAATGATGGAACATTACGTACGCACCTTTCCGACTCTTTACCCGTTGAATGTGGAGTTCCTCAAGGATCGATTTTAGGCCCTATGCTGTTCCTACTTTACGTAAACGATATGCCCTCGACGATTCGAAACGGAAGAACGGTTCTCTTTGCGGATGATACGAACATCCTTTGCAATAAAGAAACCGTAAATAGTACAATATCAGATGTTTCAAATTGGTTCCGAAATAACAAATTAATAGTAAACGAAAAGAAAACGGTTTTAATGCAGTTTTCCATTTCAAATAAACAATTCTGTGCTCCATTGAAAATGAACAGTGTACCATTGACTGATGTTAAGGCAACAAAATTTTTAGGTCTCTCAATTCAGTCAAACCTTAAATGGAACGTCCATTTAAATGAATTGAACACACAATTAAGTTCATTATGCTACGCGTTCAGAATTCTTTCAAATTCAGTCAGCCTTCATACTGCTCGTTGTGTATACTTTGCGAATGTTCATTCCCGCCTGAGATATGGCATAATATTCTGGGGAAATACATCTTATAGCTCCCAGACTTTTAGATTACAAAAACGAATTGTACGAATAATAACCAAATCCCACCCACGTGATTCATGTAAGCCTCTCTTCATTAATCTAGGAATTCTACCAGTACCGTGTCTTTTTATTTACGAATCAGTGGTTTTGTAAAAATGACTTGCTCAAGGGCGGGAATATTTTTCAGAAAATGCCGAAGTCTATTACTATAACACTCGACGTAGAAATCATATTCATCAGGTGACAGTATCAACAGCTCATTACAAAAAATTCACATACAATACATGTACATTATTTTACAACACTTTGCCAGATGACATTAAACGATTAAATTCAATAGAAAAGTTTAAATCCCAAGTGAAATCGTTTCTGCTGCATAACTGTTTCTATACAATTAGAGACTATACTGAGCATCACAAAAACATAACTGTTTTACAGCTTCCGGGTCAATGACCCCATATCTCGATCAGGTTTTTCGTGCAGTTTCCCTGATCCATTGAGCAAATGCTGAGATGGCCCTTGTTTTGCTTCTGGACATAAATGTAACATCATTTTCTGTGCACCTCTTCTAGAATTCAGTGGGAAATACAATTATTCAAATTATCGTTTCCATGTTGTCACGGCAGGAAGTAATAAGAGCCAAAATTTATTGCTTATTTATCTTTGAAAATAGATTTTATTGGGTTTTTCCCTTTCAAAATTCAAAATTTTTTTTTCCTTAAAATTTTTTGGTTTTTTTTTTTTTTCCTTTAAAATTAAAATTTTTGCTTTTTTGCTTATTTATCCTTGAAAATAGATTTTATTACATTGGGTTTTTGTTTTTTTTCTCCCATTTAAAAATTCAAAATTTAAGTAGTATATGACTTAGTGTAGGGATCACAGAATTTTGAAAATGTGCACACAATTCACTTTTCCCCATAGCACGTCATACGCAGTTTTTAACTGTTTTTTGACGTAAAATAAAAAAAAAGATGTTCAAATTGGTTCCACGAAACGTCGGCAAGACAGGGCCATGCAGCATCACCCGGACGCATATAAGCAAACTGCACATGTATTCGGCACCGGGCTTCCCTGATTGGCTAGCGGACTAGGAGCGCGAAACTCATATCTTCTCCTTCCACGGATCCCTGCAGAACCACAGCGATTGTCCGTGCACGTGAACTCAGCTACTGTGTTCGTGGACGAAGCGATCGACTCTGCGTTTTCCTCTGACATCAGCTGTAATATTAGCCATTTCCATTATGGGCACTAACAAGCTAACGTCTTTTGTTAGTAAGTACTTAAACTTATATTTTGGTTTTATATGAATAAATGCGAACTAGGAAACTAAATTATATTTCTTTCCAAGCGAATTACAGTTATGAAGTTGTGAAGAAGAAACTGTCATACGAAGTGCAATAAGTTCAATTGAAGACATTCCATACGAAGATCACCCATACGAAATGAAATGTTAGATCATGAAAACGATTTGTTTGTTCGTAAGTTGACAGAAATATACTTTATGTTTTTATTTTATTATATTTTATTATAGTGAATATTGTCCTGTATGTCATCCTAGTACATACAGAAAAGTAGTAGGATAGAAAAATAGAACCCTCTAAAAATGCTGGCTACCCAGCTACGTTGTCTGTAAAAATAAAACTTTAACACTGCATACACAAGAAGAAAATATGCCTTTATTAAGGTACGTAGGGTTTTCGATTTGTTTACATTGTTTTTAAATTCATTTACAGATTTCTTGGTAGAGCTTAAAAAAACTTTGCCACATACACTAATTGTGAAGACGTGAACATTAATTTCGACTTATAATAGTTGTTCTAAAACTGATATCCTCGATTCACCAAGGAATCATGAATGGTTCAATTCATTAAAAATTGGGGCTACTTGTGATTGTTGTCATTGTGTGCGTCGACCCGTAGAGGAATTGAATTTAGTTTTTCTGAAACTTAGGTAGTTTAGACATACAACATTCTCGGAATCAAACCGCGTATGCGTACAAGTTTATGCCCACTGTATTCATAGAAAGTTCTCCCACGTAATGACGCGCAATCATGCGTTTAGGATTACAAACATCCGGCGTATCAATTAATTCTTTGATCTAATGAAAGAATGAATCATTGAGTTCGACGGTCCATTTATATAAAATCCCCAATACCATTCGTACTTTTTTTAAAGTCCAGTGTAAGAAAATTTAGTTTACGAAAATTTATCTATCTTCTGCCTAGCAATCTAAACCCCTTAAGGAATATAATATTGACCTATACAAACAAAAACCTCAATAAACAATTTTTTTCTTCAAAAACCCTACTTTGACAATTGTGGAATACATATAAATAATTACGATGGGAATCATAAGTAAATATCCACAAGTTAAAAGGAATCCATAAAAATGAAAAAATGGTTAAATGTAAAATTTATGTATCTATTAATTAAACAATAATTAACAATTCACATTTTAATAATACACTTATGGCTTCTTATATCATATAATCAAAAAGTTGAGAATGCTATTATAATTACTGTAATTTACAATCTGTAATTCTACTAATTTTAATGTTGAAAATTAATTATATAAAAATTTTTAATAATAATAATAATAATAATGTAATTTATTTAACAAATTTATTAACTGTTAACTAAATTTATTGATAATCAGTAGTATATCCGAAAAGGTTGAACATTAAATTGAGAGCATTATAACTTTTATTAAGTTTATGCCTTTAAATTGTCCAAACTTTTCATTTTAACAATTAAATAACTTATTTTTATTTTCAGACAGGATTGTGCAAGGTTATAACACAGGTAAAGAAAAGTCATAACCACAATGTAAGAACTGCTCAAACACTGTGGTTCTTGCCAGTTGTTAAGGGTACAAGGGAAGCATCCCTTCAATATTTTAAAATGGGCATGAGTATTGTAGAACCATGCAAATATCACCAGACACTTCTTGAATTAAATGAAGGTATTTGTGAAGAAATATATGCCAGTGGTCGTACAACTCCAAAAGAAAGAACGGTGCGCTAGAAGCATAATCATAACTAGGGCCTAGGTCAGGCCAAGTGTCATAGATAGTCTGCATCATATTTACATTATAGTATTTTTGCTGATTTTTGGGTTGTTTTTGCTAGTGTTCACAACGTAATGTAATTCATTAATTTCAATAGTAGGAAATACATTATCAATCATTTATAGTTGCATTTTTATGTATATGTGCAGATTTTAAAGATTTCAGACACTAAAACCAATTTAAAAAATATCCCCAATAAATGTGTTCAAATTCATTTACATGCTATTGAAAAATTTTAAAAATGAGTTCTTGGAAAACATTATTGAGAAATTTGAAAACACTCGATATTACAATCTATTTACCCTCCTGAAATAAATCACATTACCTTCAATAAGATTACAATATACTCTAATAATATAAAAATGTATATAAAATGTGAAGTTCAGTATATATTTGAATAAAATTTTCAATATGCAATCTAAGTTAATTTTATTTTAATTTTGCTCAAAGTTGGAAATAATACTGAGAAAACTTTCTTTCCAACCCGTTCAGCCTCCAGCCAGCCAGCCAGTCCAGCCGGTTACTAGATGCTCGGATGTTCCTCCAGAGACCGATCGGGTCTGACCTAGCTAGAGACGAAAATATGACAGCGTCGGGACTCGAACCCTAGGCCATCCTGATCAGAGACGCTGCGGCGGAAATAGATGTTGCATTGAATCATCTCAGTCGGTATAGTATATTTTAAGAAATTCTGCTTTCTATGGAACCAGAGCGCAAATTGAGCAGTGGGTGTACTTCCTTTTCGAGTATTTCCGAAGAGTTTCGAGATCATATTGGATGGCTCGTATCCGGAGTGAATAGATTACTCCATTGCGACGCCATAAGGTTAACAATGAGGTTAGAGTGTGAAGAAAGAAAGGAAAGGAGGGAGTAAGAATGAAAGGAACGAACGAACGATCACAGCCCCTGGTTCATTGTTCAAATAACTCCTCCGGGTAATGAATGCACGCATGGCATAGAAATTGTTCCGAGAAATCTACGGAAATGACCGATTGGAGCAATCAGACTTTTCCACTTATATCGGGACTGAGACATCGACCTTTCCAGCTAATGTCGAAAAGCCGCCACATTCTTTTTGAAGCTCGAATGGTATTTGTTTATTTGTTTGTTTTGCCTTTATTTAGTAACAGGAAGTATTGCACAGATGTTTAGGGGTTATTTTACTTCCGTTTACTTCTTATAAACAAAATGAGCGACTCTCTTAGTATGTATTGTTATTAATCAAGGAAAACGACAAAAACCCAATATAGATGGAATCATTGATACATAGTTTATTTTCAACGATTTCAAACTAATTCCGTGTATACAATATGTATATTATACTTAATATGGACTTGGGTCTTAATCTACCGAAGGTCTTTTGTTAGAGACGAATTTATAGGAAGTAGGCTTGTCGGAGTATACTGGTTTGGTTCGCGCCTCGTTCAGGTCGGCGAATTAAGAATGAATTACTATTGGAATAATGCTAACGAACGGCCAAGTAAATGTCAGAGGACACGAGACTACTCACATAGTATTGAATGCGAGTGCATTGACCACTGTATCACGCAACGTCCATACGAATATTTGAATTCTGCTAATTAGATCGATTGGAAAAACTGTCAGAATGTCAGAGGCAGTTAATGAGGTAACATGGATATGAAGTAGCGTATATTTGCATTCCAGGCTGCCGCAGTGGCAAGCGAGCTTATTTTCCATCTCTTTGTACATGGTTTTGGATCCCGATGAATACCACGGAGAATTTGCGGTGAATAACACGCCCAATATTTCGGTAATATTCCAACTCCTATGCTTTTCATTCTTTAACTAATAAACTGTTGTCCACAGTCAAATTAAGTAACATTCAGTAAGAAAAAGATGCTTTTATACACCTCAAGCAGACACAACACAATTTCAGCAGATGCAAAAATTGCAGAGTAAGAGGCTGAAAATGTCTATATTGATTGCAGATGCCAGCAAACTGACAAATATGTTCATTAAAAGGGTCTCTAGAAGGTTTTCTCATTGAACTGTCCACAAATATAAATCTTAAAAAGCTTTTTATTATGATAATCTTTATCTTATTATGATAATTTTTATAATGATTAGGTGGTGGCTTCCTTACGTGATAGACGTGCTGTGACTGTGCTTTATTATTAAACAGATTTTCATTGATTTTCTACATTTTAAGTACCTTTTGTTGTTAAATTTCCTTCTTTACTTGTTACAGAAAATTAAAATAAATATTATAGTGTTCGAAGCAAAGAAAATGAAAAAATACAAATACTATTTCAAAAGACGGCGTAACGGATAAACGTTTTTAAACCAGTTGAAGAAATTGAGATAAATAAAGGCGAAAATACTCAATATTTTGAAAAATGTACAGGATCTTATTTCAAAATCTATCTTTAAGGAACAGATATCATTATGGAAAAATCTATATCTTTAATATTTTAGTTGTAGGAAAACTTAAAAAATTTTGAATTTTGCAGTTTTCGAAAAGTCAAGCTTTTCAACGAACATGAGACCTCCACTATTCTCTTAAACATCCTTCACACAATTCAACAACAAAATTTAATCAAAAACGATGGAGCCATTTTTTAGAAAATTTGGAAAATGCCCCAGTGACTTCATGTAAAGTGCCCCCAAAATTAAAATATCGGTTTCAAATTCAAGGGGCCGCAACATCAGTCAGAATCGGCTGAATGGTTTAGCCTCTATCGTTGTTCACGGACGGACGGACAGACAGACAGACAGACAGATAGACAGACAGACACGGACGGACGGACGGACGGACGGACGGACGGACAGCGGACACGCGGAGGGGCAGACGGACGTTTTGCCGTCATTCAATTTTTCGGTATCAAGGACCCACAAAACATAGATTTTGGCTGCACCACGTGATACATGATTTTTTCCTACATTTAGCAACTGGATTTATCCACTTTTTCGTTACCAGGGCCTTGTAATAGTTTTTCTCAAAAAATTGCCGTTTTTCGCGCAGCATTACATAACTTTCTTTCTACTGCGTAGCGAGAAAGTAAAAATTGATACCGTCGTTAAAGACTATTCTAAACGATTTCTTTCTTTCGTTTTAGTTCCTCACGACAGACTTCTAAATAAAATGATCAAATTCGAAGTAGATCCGTGAGTAGTCATGTGGATTAGAGAATTTCTCCGCGGTTGGACGCTGCGAGTTCGAATTGATGACCTTGTAACCGACGAGGTTTATGTGCCACCCGCGTCCCTCAGAGAAGCATGTTAGAGCCTCTCCGTTTTCTTATGTATATGACTGATATCGGTACCGAAATTCGTTCGACAATTAAACTTTTCGCGGATGACTGCATCGTGTATCGAAAAATTAGAGACAATCCCGACACTGATGCAAAAATATATGAACGAATTGATCACATGGTCCCAAGATAACTGAATGAAAATAAATCCAGATAAAAGCATGTTTTATGAAGGCTCGAACACAAGAAACATTCCACTATACAATGGGTAGAAAATGTTCCTGAGGTACGTAGTTATAAATATCTGGGCGTAAATAATTCAAAATGACCTCAGCTGGGTGGATCATGTAAAATATACAAACGAGCTTGAAAAGCACAGAAACCTTGGAAAGCTCATTTTGTTATGCGCATATTGTGGAAAGCTAACTGTAACATGAAAATATAGGCTTACACATTTTCGGTTCGTCCCATAATGGAACACACAGTAGCTTGCAGGGATCCTCATAGAGAAGGTCAGATTAAAGGGTTAAAGAGAGTGTAGAAAAAGAAGCTACATTTACGAACAGAAACAACGTGGCAAATGTCAATTGGGAATCATTTGTTACGCGTAGAAAGGCAGCACGTCTGTGTGCCCTCTTGAAGGCTTACACAAACAAACCTGCATGGGAATCTATCAGTGAAAGACTTGAAATGCCATGTTACTTACGTAGAGGCGACCATTCACACAAAATAAAATGAAGAAAGCAAAGAACAGATACAAGAAAATTCAAAGTGTGAATAGAATCATGTTGACTGAACAATTTACCTGCAGAGGTGATAGCGATTCTTCACAGAAGCACGTCAGTTAAGCGTTCGAGAGTTCTTAAGAGCGCAAGGGTACACTGATATGCAGTGAAGTACAGTGACTTTGTTCAGGAAAAGGAATTGCCGACAAAAATCCGGGCAAAGTGCGATGCATATACTTGTCGTTTATATATAAATTACTGGTTCCAGAAACGTGAAGTGAAGTGATGAGAAGTAAAGAGACAGGTACGGAGTAGACATGGGCACTTCTAATCTATGTTTTATCTACTTTGTTACTTGTCTGTTTGTATTTTCATCTAATTTTTGTTTTTTTTTTTTAGTTTCTATTTTTTTTTTTTATTTTCCTTTGTTTATCTGTATTACTTATCTTTTTTAATATTTATCATGTTTCTTTTAATTTTTCTTTTTGCTTTCTTTGTTGATTATCTGCTTATATAACTGCACTGATTATATTCTTTGCTTTATTTATTAGAATTCAGTGTAGATGCACATTGAAATCCTGTCGTAATTAATCAATCACGTTGAAATACTAATTAGAATTTCGCAGCTTTAAATTTTTAAAGAACAAATACATAACTTAATATTCATACACTTAATTTAAAAGATATTAGTTGAGATAATATTTTTATACATTGTCTGGGTTGTCATTTATTTATTATTATATTTATCACTAACTGTCATTTCAACTGACCTTTTAAAATATTTCACGCACGTGAACGTTAGACTAGAACAATATATTCGAAGTCACTAAAAGGTTATTCACCACACAGACTGTTGTACAACAATACGAAACATCAAAAAACATTCCAATCGTCCACCCGCGAAAGCAAAAAAACACAATCATCACTATCAATCACAATTAAAAACAGATTTTCTGTTTTTGATTATGATACTGAGTTTATCCTTCGTTTTTCAGTACTCACCATTCCCTCCAATCGTCGACACGTTGATCCAAAAACTCAAACAGGTTGGTAAGTGCAAACAAACAAATACAAGTAGATTTGTGAAACCTCGCCCATGAATGAACAAGGACATTTCCAGTAAGCCAACCAAAAATAAACTAATTTTAGCAGTTAGCCACGGTCGACAAATCTCCTCCATGCACAAAGGGAAACTCCACCACACTGCTCGGTCGTGGGTGAGTTTAAACCTAACGGAAGGCTCACCGAAGTGACAAGTTGGACACCCGTACAAATCGCACCAAACGGGAAACAGCCACAATCATAGGAGGGCAGAATGACATTAGTTTGAGCAAAGGCTTTACACCGGGACAACGTTTTGACAAACTAAAACTTGCTTCCCAAAACACGAACACACAAACATTCAACCAAGTACTCGGGGTAAAAATCAGATGAATGAATAGCAACTACAATCAGACTAGCAGAAAAATATGCATGTAGATACATGCAAAAGATTAGAATAGTGCAACATAATGTCCAATCTACATCAAATCAAATTGAATTTAACAGTTGGCATCAAATGGATATTTTGATTTTGAAGGTACTTTACATGAAACCTCAACATTTTCAAAAGTTTCTCAAAAACGTCTCTAAAATGTTGCTTTAAACTTTGTCCTCGGATAGCATGAAGTACTCTTTAAAAAATGCCGAGTCCCCTTATCGCTGAAATCGCCGATATTTTGAAAATTGCATTAGTTTTTTTTCGGCGTCTTCCTACAACTACAATATTAAAGAAAGATTTTTTTAACTCTCTGTTGTTCAAAGATCTTCAAATAATATAACGTTCAATTTTTCGAAAATATGAGTAGCTTTCCCGTAATTTTTGTGTGAAACATAAGCAAATTTTTAAACAATTATTTTCTTAAAAAACGGCGCCAATTTTTTTCCTTAAATTTTCTCTTCGGTCTTATCAAAGGACGGTAAAATCATTGGTACTGGTTCCATTTTCGGCCAACTCTCAGTATTTCCGAAACTTACAAAAAATTAACAATCTTAATGTAGAGATTTTTGTTTTAAATGTGTTCCACGCCTTAAATGTGACGTGTGAAATTTGTTTTAGATGTGAAGTGAGATCTGCTCTAAACATTCATATCTTTAAAATGGGTTGTGCAAATTGTTTTGAAAAAAAAAGGTAGTTTTACGTAATTTCTGCTTGAAATTCAAATAATTTATTAAAAAAACATTTCTCAAAAACGGTTCTAGATTTTTCTTTACATTTTTTCACTTTACACTTGCGCAACTGTTAACAATTGGGTGTCTTCTATCTCTCTATCCTCTGCTTTTATCGTCTAAATTTAAAAGTTTTATTTGTTCTGTCTATTATCTTCACTAACTTTGCCCTTGATTATATTATAAGTATAAAATAAGTATTTTCTTACATTCACTATTCTCTTTCCTTTTCGTTTCCGCTTATTTTAGCATTTCCTGCTTATCCTCCTCAGAGGATTAAGAGAGTAAACATAAGTACTTTTCAGACACATCACCGCTCCCACATCCAAGGGTGACCAGAGAAAACAAGGGGCCTGAGGCAGTTTTCTATCCGTATGAAAAACATTCGGGGCCCCAATTCCGTCAGAGCCTGAGGCAAGTTACCCTAGCTGCCCCACCTTCCCTGTCATCAGGGTCCCCCTGCCCGCTTCTGTTATTTTCGTGTTCAAGGCGACGTAACAATACTTAACTGTCAAGACCATAACACAAAGCGCCAAGTGCATATTTGATATGTCTAATGTTGTTCAGACGAGGGATCTACTACGATCATAAGCACTTCCATTTACTCTCCGGTAGCAACACACCCTTTACGGCTACGCTGGGCAACATTATAATTGAGTTGCGCTGAGAGCACTAAAACTTCCTGAGAGAGTCAGTTACGTACGTGGAGATAACTGTCCAGTCCCGCCGGTGCGGCGCCTTATTCCACTGTGAGCTAATTTAAACTGGGTAGATTACTTCCAAAGTGGCTTCTCAGTTATCGAAGAAAATGCACTAACTACATACAAGATGTGACAAAAAAGTATTGAGACTTTTTGTGCAATGATTTTATAGGATTTTTATATATGAATGTCGTATATCTACTATCATCTAGTATACCACAAATTTTGGCTATATTAGATGGTAAGTAGCAATCCCTTTGACGGTATCTGTATTTCATGACATTAATTTCGCAGGCGTTTTAAATCAGTTTGACAAAAACTAGATCCGTTAATAAATAGGCAAGGCAATAGTAAGATTCCAAACTCAATGAAAAAGGCTTACAGGAATCACGTTGATTTCACTTGCTTATTATTTGTACATATTTCTGCAATCTAATAGCGTTTTCCATTTGCCGCACTGGTGCGCACTCAGGGTAGCTTTCGTGTTCCATTCGACCGCTAGGGCGCACCAGTGCAAAGAAGCGCATGTTCCATTCGCACGATCACACTGAACCAGGGCGCACTCGGGGGACCCTAAACTGCACTGCCGATCGCGTCAGTGTCACGTGGGGATACTTTGAATGATGAAGTATATTATGTTTTGCAAGAAATGTCTTAAAATAATTTTTGTGACTCGGAAGTTCGGAAAATCAGTTTGTTTTCCTAAAATTTAACCTTGAATAACTTCATGTTAGCAAATCCAGTGCTATTTAGAAACCAAAGTGAGGTATGTCTCAATTTCGAAACGCTAATAAAGTGTGAAATAAAAATAGTGACCCTTACAAAATCATTCAAATATATGTGCCAAGAAATGTTGCTCGCGCGCCCATACATATACCACCGGAAATGCTCATGTTATGGTTTTCAATAACCAAACAATTCTGAAGAAGCCTTTCGGTTCAAAATCTTGTGTACTATATCGATCACTGGCAAATCACGAAAAATGAAATTTCGACACATACGCATTTGAAGTTTTCGTAGGGTTTAAATAAAGAAATGGCACGTTCATAATTTATGAATTTAGAAGTAAGAATTACCAAAAGACTTCATGAAAATTATAATAATGATCATAATTCAAAATTATTATTTTTCGAGTTCCATCAGTGCGACAGACCAAGTACAGCTATCTGTAATCTCACTGCTAGCGCACACGCACTGACTCAGTTCCGGAATCCGTTTCATTCGTAGGTGCCTTCACGCGTGTGGGGCAACACTGTTGTGGAGCGATGACGTTTTTGCCCTGCACTAGGGTGGGTTTCAGTGCAACGAATGGAAAACGCTATAAAAGTCTGGATATTAAAGGATTTGCCTTCCCAGAATATTATGCCTTATTTCAGGAAGGAATGTATATGCGCGCAATATACGCAACGAGCTGCATAAAGAAGCCATTGGGACTCACGAATGATCTAATGGGGGGGGGTGCCTAGTGGTATCGATAATTAATAGTATGTTTGTGCCAGTCGCTAGTCAAATAATCATTTTGTTCGCCATTAGATAAACGATAACTGCTTATAAATGTAAATGGAACATTTAAATAATTATTTGTAAATATGAGTGGTAGTTAAAAGGGAAGTAAGGAATTGTTTCTCTATAAAACGTTTAATATTAAATTGAGTTTTTCGAATGATTTTTCATTTTCATAAGTTGGCAATACCTAATAGAGGTTAGGTTGACTATGGCTCCCGCATTTTCTTTCTTTCTGCGTTAAATATTAGTCCACATTGTTTACATTGAAAGGGAATGATTGTCGAACAGTCTGACGTTGTCTGCAATACAAAATTTAAAGTTAGCTTGATTGTTAATCGTACCTGAAGAGAAACAGTGCTGACAATAGCATGATTTTCTCCTATGCCGCGAGCCAGTATATAGCAGTAGTTCTGTATATAGTGACTGAACTGTATATAGCATTAGTTCTTTAATCAATTACTCCTCAGAATGCCCGGTGGCGTATGTTACATTATATCATCTGGTTCCGGAAGAATTGATTAAAAGAAAAGGGTACTTTGACCGTATAACTTATTCAATTATGCCCGCGAAAAATGTTCAATAAAAGCCTGTAATAATTCAAACTTTTTTATTAAAAAATTAGGCCGGTAAGAGCCAACCTTTTGCTCACCATTTTCAGGAACAGAGATTTTGCTTTCACTGAAAAGTATTTTGGGAGGCACTTCACCGTGTTCAATAGAACCATTATACTACCTTAAAAACGAGTAATGGTGGATCTAGAGGCAAGAAAAATGGGAGAACTCCGAGTAAACCAGTCGAATGCTTACTTTGTCCCCCACAAAATCTACATGGTTCCGGAATCGAACCCACGCCTCCACCATTAGAAAACGTATCTGCTACTCATTACGTTCCCCAAAGAAATTGTTCACCGCCTGATTCAACTCCCTTTCCCAACCCACCGCACATACACAGTCCAGTCACATTAATGAGATCACCGCCTATGTTCGACGCAAACGTGCAATAACCCCTCAGAAACAGCAGGTAGCAGCACTGACAGATGAGGGTATATAAAGCGTGTCGGATGGAAGCAGAAAACAGTGCAATAGTTGCTGCACTGCAGAAACGGAGCGATTTATCTGACTCCCAAATGGCATGATCATTGGCTTACGGGCAAAGAGTGGAAGCATTTTTGAAACGGCTAAGTCTGTAAAGTGTTCGCGTACCGCCGTGGTTAAAGTATACCGTGCAAGGCAAGATGGCGATATCCTCAACTGACGTCGAGGCAACTGTGGCGCACCACGGGCCAAAGATGACAAGCAAGAACGACTGCTATAGATATGTGTACGGGCGATGACCTGCATCTGTTCAGCAACTGACCACCCAGATGAACGAACGGGCTACCAAAGGGGTCTCCTCAATAACCGTTCAGCAAACGCTGCTGAGTGTGGGCCTCCGCGGCAGGAACCTGGTTCATGCACCCACGCTGACTACTGTTCATCGGCAACGAAGGCTGGAATTTACACGTCAATACCGCAACTGGACATCCATTTAGTGGCGACAGGTGGCCTTGTCTACTTTCATCACGTTTTCTACTCCATCGGACAGATGGACGTTGGCGTATACGGTGTGAAACGTCTGAATGCAAACACCCTGCAACAATCGCCGGACGGGTTCAGGCCGCAGGAGGGTGCGTGATAGTTTGGGGAATGTTTTCGTGACATTCCCTGGGTGATCACGTCATTCTGGAAGACACAATGGATTATCAGAAGTACGTAGTCATCCTTGGAGACCATGTCCACCCCTATATGCAGATCGTTTTTCCTCAGCAAGGCAGTATCTACCAGAAGGACAATGAGGCGTGTCACACAGTTCGCAGTGTACGTGCGTGGTTCGAAGAGCACCAGCACCGGGAGCCTTGCCTCAGTGCATCAACTGATGTCACTGCAGGGCCTCTGACCGGGAGGTCCTAGGTTCGAGTCCTGGCGGCGGCAGGATTTTCGACACTAGCTTTTCAGCTAGGTCGAATTCAGTCGCTGTCTGGAGGAGAATTCTAGCGGCTGGCTGCTCTGATCGGTAGTTTTCCGTGTTTTCTCCAATCAACACCAGGGGAATGCTGGAGCAGTACCCTACCAAACGGGCCACGGACCGCGCGCGATCTGTCCTTCCTCTTCCTATCCTCTCCCCTTACACACACACACTTACACTAACATGCACTACACTACCACAAATTCCGGGAGATCGGTCGGGAGCTTAGAGCTTGTCCCGGCTGGAGCGGTGCTCCGCTGGTGGGAGAGTCCTAGTTAGGAGGAAACCCCGCTAACCGACGGTAGGTCGGCGCCGGATCTCGTCATCCAGCGGGGGAAGATCACCGCCATCTCCCGCGGAAAAAACATGCACTACACTAACGGGACTAATGACCAAAGCAGTTGACGCGCCCGGAAACACGAAAAAATCAATCAAATCAATCGAAGAGCACCAGGATGAGTTAACAGTACTCCCCTAGCCACCAAACTTCCCCGATTTAAACCCAATCGATAATATATGAGACTATGTGAAAGAATATGAGACTAGGAGAATACGTGAGACTATCTCAAAGGAGCAGTTCGCGCAATGGATCCACAACCGAGGAACCTACTGCAGCTGGCTACGTCACTGGAGTCGGCATAGCTCCATATACTTGTCGGTACCATCCAGAATCAAAGGGCGGGGAATTCAGGATTTTGAAAAGTCACATTAATGTGAATGGATTCTGTATCACTAATATCAACGCTAGCTAATTATCAGGCCTCCTCACCTGTTCCTTATGTGCTTTCTTGCTTCTCACATTTCATTTTAGGTCTTGCTTTATTTCGTCTTCCTTGTTTGTATTGTGGAAATAACCTTGGGAATCTTGCCCTTGGCATTCTTTTGAAATACGCTAGCCAATTGGCTTGAAAATCCATTTCTTTCATTACATTTCAACTTGTAATTCCTAGCACACCATTCAAAATCTCATTTGTTGCTTCTATTGTTTGCCTTTTTCTTAATGTAACGCAGTGTGAGCGCAACTGCGCTTATGGGTTTGTTTATCGGTGTAGGACCATCGCGTGCAAGCTCGAGCAGACAGCTCTGGGCTCCGGCTTCCGCAAATACAGGTAAATGTTCGATTAGAAAGTGCTGGGAACCATTCTTCTTAGACTGCAATGTTTGTGAAATGTTTGAATAGTAACTCGCCTCCTACATTTGCGGACTACCGGGGAATTGAAAGGTGCATCTTCCAGGAAATAAAATTTAAGATGGACGAAACGAACCGACAACAGTTCGAATATTATTGGCTAGTTCCCACTTCCAAGAAAATAAATTAAGTATGGCAAGCAAATTACGGAGGTCGTTCGATAAGTAACTTGGTTCGCATACTAAGAGATGACGATAGCAACTTCCGTAAATTTTAATTTAAAGCTACAACAGTATACAGTAAAATGTCATTGTTACAAGTCATTACCACTCTAGCTCATTGTTGGACAGCGACTTGATCAAAAGCGTTTGCGAGTCAGTGTGAAAGATGGATAAAACTGGAATTCGTGGTGTTATCCAATTCTTTGAGGTAAAAACGCGAAAGAAATCCATGAAAGAATAGCGCCTACATTGGGTGATTCATGCCCTTCGTATGAGACGGTGAGACTTTGGGTCAACGAATTTAAGCGAGGCAGGACAAGCATCGAAGATGCCTCAAGACCTGGGGCTCCAAAAACAGCTGTGACGCCAGAAAACATCGACAAAATCCATGATATTGTTTTAGCAGACAGACGAGTGAAAGTGCCGAGTAGCAGAGGCCACAGGTATTCAAATAACCGAGTGCATTTTATTTTGCATCATGGATTGCTGACTGCAGAGATGAAACGAAATCGCATGAGAACATCTGTCGAGTGTTTGCAGCTATTCAAGCAAAATCCAGCGGATTTTTTGCGTCGTTTTGTTACCATGGACGAAACTTGGATTCACCATTACACCCCAGAAAAAAAGCAGCAGTCAAAACAATGGATTGCAAGAGGAGAACCGGCTCCGAAGAAGGCGAAATGCAATCCATCAGCAGGGAAGATGATGGCGTCAATCTTTTGGGATGCTAAAGGTATTCTTCTTATAGACTACCTAGAAAAGGGAAAAACCATCACTGGAAAATACTATGCATCTGTTCTGGACAAACCCAAGGCAGCTATCGCGGATAAACGTCCTGGAATAGCAAGAAAAAAAGTGTTGTTCCATCACGATAACGCCCCAGCACATTCAAGCCATATCGCCCAGCAGAAATTGACTTAACTTCGTTTCCAACTGCTTCCACTTTCGCCCTATTCACCTGATTTGGCCCCCTCAGACTTCAATTGTTCCCAAAATTAAAAACTTTCCTGGCTGGACAAAAATTTGTCAGCAATGAAGAAGCCATCCAGATAGTCAATGACTATTTCGAGGGTCTTGAAGAAAATCACTTCAGAGAAGGGATCCTGAACCTGGAGAAACGTTGGGTCAAGTGTGCTGAACTTCGAGGGGATTATGTCGAAAAATAAGGTAAGTTACAAAACTCAGATCATTGTTTTTCATATCTAAACAAGTTACTTATTGAACGCCCCTCATAGTATTGGATATTCTCCATCCAAGTAAAGAAAAAGCATTTTTGGAATAAAGTAAGAAGTCCATTTGAACAAGTAATTCAATATTCCTCTGAAACACACTAAATCTTTTAATGTCCAACAACATGAAAATTATTACTTTTGGTAAAACATGAACAAGCTGCACATTTGTCTCTCAAAACAAAAAGCAGTGTGTCCTATCAGAAAGGACAAGTATTTTTGTCATAATTAAAAAAAAATCACCCATCAATAATATTTACAAATCAGTTGCACTTAAGAATCAACATAACATGCAGAGAGAGAAAGGCAATTTGAAATTCACTAATATCTCAACCACAATTAATAAAACAGCAATATACTTTATTCATAAAGGATATTAAAAATCTTGATCATACAAATTCTTGTATAAAGTAGATAACAGGAGCAATTAACACATCAATACAGGGGCATGTATTGGTAAAAGAATAATTGCGATAACACATACTATCAATATACATATCGTTAACTGATAGCTTCTGGTACAGTGACAGTTGGTGAACAAACAGGCTTCTACACAAAATTATCAGCTTCATCCAGCTTTTTCGAGTGGAATATTTTACTCAACACTTCAACAGACTTTTTTGGTAGACGGCTTCTCGCAGGATCACTGAAATTAACATGGAAGACTCCAAACTTCTCCCTAATAAAATGAAAATTCACAATCTTACTTCAAGAGCACAGTAAAAGGGATTCTGTCTATTCAAAGTGATTGTCCCAAATCATATAAAAGAAATAAAAATGAATAAGGTGCTTATAATTCTAAATAGGATTTAAACATAAAAATCTGTTAAATAAGCATACTGTGAAACCTAACTTAAGCGGTCACCAACAGTTCTGTCCAAAATTGGCCATTAACAGAGATGATGACTCAATCACGGTTATGAAACTAGTGGAAGTGTAAATCAAATCATTATAAATCCTATGAAATGAAGTATGTTCTCTTTAACGGTTGTAAATGACAAAATATAATTAAAACAAGGTATTGAAAGTTTGCCTCTTCTCAGCTATCAAATATCAGCTCAATATCAAAACACACCCTTGACTTGTCACTCATTCTCTTAGCTAAGAAACTCACTTTCCGTCCTCATCAAATCAATCAAGCCAACTAGACTTGAAGATGCATTTCACATCTTGAAGACACATTACAGTAGGATTACCCGACAAAGGAGTTGATGAATGACCTTTAGATCAGATTCATGCTCCTCGAGTCCTTAAGGCTCATAGAAGGGAAGTATGAGTTGGCAAACTACAGGAATATTGTGAAATGGGAGAAATGAATGCATTGTTGCTTCATTAAGAGATATTTATTGAAATTATCTGTTGTTATCTGAAAAAGAACTTAATCTCCCCACAAGATAAGTCTCTACATGCCTTTATTCAAAGTAATCTGACAAAGCATCCTATAGTAAGAAGATATTAAATCAACAGTAATCTCCACCACTTTTCCACTTCTTGTTATAATACAGATCAAAATTGCTTGATATAACTGCTTCAAAAATGCCACTCTAAAAAATGTGCCTGGACACTGGCTGCTTAGCCAGGTGGCCACTGAAAAGAGGGAATGTTTACATGTGGCTTACGGAAAAAAAAAATCAATCACGAAAAATGGCCATTAGTGCAGGTGATCATTTCAGTAGATTTCACTGTATTTTAAAGAAAGCCAAATAAAGGAAGATTTATGAAAAGAATTTAAACGAAAAAAAAATTCACTGAAATATGCAAGTCAACTATTAAAACTCATTAATGTTCACAAAATGGACCTATAATAATTTTTCAAAAATTAGTATATAATAATTGCCAATTGTTTCAAAGTGAATGTTTCTAATACAACAATAAAATATTCTCTCAGCTAATAATTTATACACTCTTTGTACATGTAAAATGATAGCTTTCCTTCCCTTCTATAATTTTTTTCTAATTATGTATACTTACGTGTAACCTCTTTCCCATTCAAAATTATCCATAATGCTCCACACAGTGTATCCCATAACTTTACAGCCATCTTCATTAATAGCTTTCAACAGTTCAGCAAGATAGCTCTAAAAAAATAGAAAAAACATTTATTTACATACAAGATACATCCAGTTAATACTTTCTTTAATTAAAATGAACGAAACTTAACACAATACAATTACAATTAAAATTATTTTCTTTTACTTTCCCACTAAATAGAGGCTTATTAAAACTTTTGCCTCCAAACACTCCAAAGTATTGAAAATAATACTTACTTTGTGATAATAAATTCTATTGTCATCTTCAAGTTCACCATGATCAGAGAAGCCATTTTCTGTGACAAATACTTGTGGGTTATGGTATTCAGATTTAACCCATTTTAATAATTTTCTAAAACCCCAAGGAACAACCTAAGAAAACATTAAAATTTATAATAATTCAATTACAAAATGTCTTATCAATTCATAGATAAAAAAAACCATTAATTTTCAAGCATTCGTTACATTATCAACTTCCTTCACATAAAGGTACAAGAGATCTCACAACTGTAAACACAAAAAATGCATTGGCATTTAACACAATACAATGACAATACAAGGATTAAACACATAATATTGTTGAAAAAAATTTCCTAGTAGATGCTGGCAAAAATACTTAACAGTATATACAATATATCTATGTTCTCATGACACTTGGTATTTAAAAGATAATTATCAGATTTCAGAAATCATTGCACTCATTGCTGATTAAAAATACACTGGAAAACTGTATCTCTAAATATTTTATCAAAATTCAACAAAAAATATATTCCAAAGAAAAACAAAGTTGTGATCAACCAAAAAAATTGTTTAAATACAAGGCGGACAATATATTTTTGGCCAAAGATCACAAAACACCAGCCAGGGACTGCACAACCTGGTACCTAAACTTAACAGTCAGTGTCAATTTAGAAGCTGTGATCCTGATAATTCAGTATTCCAAAAGGTTTGCACTGTGCAGGTGTAAAGAATTTTTTTCTTGAGCAGAGATTATTTCTTTAGAACACATCTGATTGATATAATTCTGCCACATATGAATTTTCGAGCATTGCAAATAGTGGTAATCTAATAATTCATTGTGGGTTATGGCCTTCCAAATCACTCAATAAAAGGATAAAATCACTACAATTCTGCTTCAAAGATTAAATCAAAGTTTTTTCTGGAAATGCAAAGAATTCATTGAAGCAAATGAACACAACTTTCAGCATCTACTCTAGCACAAGTCAAACACAGAGGCAGTGGCACGTATCTTACCAGGGGGACTGTGTCAGCACTTCAACAGGCAACCTAAGCCATAGCTCCCCAGGTAGTGCTTTTAGTTTTTTGAGAAAATGATAACTTGACCACACTTCATTTAGTATGTGGCTAAATCAACATTGCATTCAGTGAAAACTCACACTTTTTGTACATTAATTTATTGATAAGGTCCTTTCATTACTGGACTGTCTTCATACATGTACGATTTCTTAGAATTATTCTACTCCTAAAATAAATGATTTTGTTTCCTTTCTCAAATCTCAGTCAATCCTCAAATACTTTCCCTTCTATTTAGATTTAAACATCACTTACTTTCAGCCACTTTGATGCAGATGAAGGCCAAGATGGATCAACTTTGGAGATTACACCAGTATCATGCTCTTTTGAAGGAATTTGACCTTCTTCTCCAGACGTTACCAAGCGTGTGGTATAATGATTGAGAGCAAAAAAGTCAGCTGTACCTAATAAATATGAACAAGGAGCAATTTAAATCAAGTATCTTGAAGACATCTTGTCACAGAAATTAAAAGAAATATTCCAATTACAAAAAAATAATTTGAATTTTAAAAATATTATATCATTTTATTCTACAAATATACAGGGTGAGTCATGTAACTTTAGCACCTCCTGCAGTTTTTGAATGGTTGAAGTTATTGCAATGCAGTTTTCACAGTAGTGCATGAAGGAATGTGGCTAATTAATAAATGTATCCATTTCTATTTTTCATTTGTATTTTTTGAGAGATTGAGGTAACCTTGTTTTCTTTTAAATGGAACTATACATATTTTTTGGTCCATCATGATGAGCATAAAAAGACTAATCCAATGATATGTATATAATCATATGATAAATAAGCATTATCTTGAGTAATTTTGATTTTTTGTGACTCGTAATTAATGAATATTGTAACGCTCCAAGCATGTGCTAGCACTGAGAATGCTGCACAACCTTGGTTGGTGGACTGTTAAATTTAAAACTATACATTAAACATGTGTTGCAAAAAATTAAAACTTACTGAAAGAAATGCTTATCTAACATACAATATCATTGGATTCGTCATGACAAACTAAAAAAAATATGTATAGTTCCATTTGAAAAAAACAAAGCTGCCTAAATATCTCTTAAAATGAATACATGCATCAATCACCCTGTATATAGAACACTAAAAATTAACAAACAAAAATCGTACCTCTTATATATTTAATCCAATAACCACTAAATGAGGGCAGTCTAGAATATTTTAGTCCTTCTGCACGACTGTGTTCATCCACAATTTTTCGCATCAATGGTGGATAATCACCAGCTTTACTGTAAATAGGATGTGCAAACCAGCCTAACTAAAAAGAAAAAACAGCAGAACTTTCAAGTGATGTGTATTCCACATTTACAACAGAAATTGTGATTAAAAAGAGCAGCATGCAGATTCACATCTTCCATGTTCCATCACGTTCATTCAAAAGAAGAATGGTGCATAAAAGAATAAACTTCACACAGTCATGCCGGCCTGGGAGTCTGCAATCGCTGATAACTTTGATACCACTGCACCAATCAATCCGAAGGAATCGTTAAGGAAAGAATCGTTTAAAACTATCATTTGTTTGGAAAGCACTGAAATTAAGCGATTATGATCAAAGATATTAAACGAAAAAGGAAAAAGAAAGTAAATTTGTGTAGACTGAAAGCCAGAGCTAAACTTCTGCAGTGTTAAATCAAAATGCTAGAAAAATTAACATCAATCTTCAATCGCACACTACAAGTAAACAGAAGAAAATGTTTCTATATACATGTTGTTAGTTTAAAAGAATTAGTATATTCTATGATAAAAATTAAAATGTGGTTGTTACTAGTGCCTTAAACTAAGGCGACAACAAATCAGAAGCTTCAGCATTTGCACAGTGTAGTCACAAAAACTATACAGCACATAGATAATACAATTCAAATGACATTCAGCTGATTAAGGCCACTTGTCATGAATGAAGTTAATCATGATAAAACGTGTTATGCGAGTGAGATTTGTGAGTGGTGTGTGATGTTAGTTTCATGGTTTACATTAACCACATATCTTGTCAAGAAAGTTGTATCATAATGTGTTAGGATATGTAGTATGTGTCAACTGTCAACTCTGGGTGGAGGGCAACAGAGTTGCTGCATACTACATGCTCTATCATGTCATCTGCGTTTTAATTTTATTCAAACCTTAAATGGCAAACCAAAATGGAAAGAAGAAAATCATTAAGACTATGTGATGATGTAATGAGATTTTACGATTTTTAATGAGAATTAGAAATCCACAAATTCTTACTTCAAACTGCATGCCACGTTCTGAAGCCTCAATATCTTCAGAAGATTCAGAAATAGGCTCAAGCCAACGACTACTCAATGTAATGCTAACCCAACCTAAAAAAATAAAACAATAATAAATAAATAAATAAATAAATAAATAAAAACATTTTAAACCTAAAATTAGATTTATTTATAATATCACTGCCAATACATTACTCATTTACCTTTCTGTTTGGAACGAAATTTTTGATCATATACATGGTAAGCCTTAGCGTGAGCTTGTAATATGGTATGAGCAGCCTTATAATCACCTACACCCGGAAGAACAACACCAGGAGCTGCTTCATGGCTAACATATCCAGAACACACTTCCGTAGGTTCATTAAATGTAATCCACCATTTAACCTACAAAAGAAAAACTCAAATGAAAAAGAAATTAGCAAGCAAAACAAAGCAAAGCGAAAATGCAATATAACAATATAATTCGTAAACCAATAATATTAATAAGTCAATACTTTCAATAAAGCACCATTAATTATACAGAACTAGCAGTGCTACAGCAACACATACTTTTTTGTATTATTTGTAATAGTTCTGTAATATCTTTAAGAGCAAAGAATAAGTAGTGAAATCAAATTTCTGAACTTCACAGGGCATGACATATTCCTCCACTCATTACCAATAACAGTAATTACATTTGCTTTGTAATGGTGAGAGGTTACTAACTTTGGGTACCTTTTATCAAATTCATGATTTATTACAAAATTCCACAACACACAATGATTCAAACTTCACAAGAAAGGAAATTTGACTTGACCACTTATTCACAGTGGATTTAGATATTATAACACAAGCCTGGAAAAGGACTATTACTGTTAATGGTTTAAGACTTTTTACAACAGAAATCACTTCACTGTACTTTTGGAAGTGTTTTACAAGATTATAATTCGCCTACTTTTTCATCTGATGTCTATTTTAAGTATTTTGCATTATCTTAACGTATTTTTATACTTTTCCTTTTTTAACATTATTTTCCATTTCCTCCTGTCACAGATCTTCATCAACCTGGAAAATTACCTACAACCCTGGATAAGACAACATTTCATGTTTGGTCTTTCTATACAAGGTGAGGCACAATATTACTGATGGAAGTGTTGGACTCAGACTCTAGAGTTAGAAAGTGTAAACCTGCTTGTAGGAAGCTAGATGATACAAATCAAAATTCTTGGATTTCACTCACTGACGCCGATATGCTTTCATCAACCATGAGAAATCCCATCCCACATTCTAATATGACATTCAACTTTTTTCTACTTCATGATCCGATACATCTCAGCTCAGTACTGACGATTACACAGGTTTGAAGAACAACAGCACCAGTCTATTGATGCCATCAAGGATTCAAAAGAGAGTCCAAACTATCACTTTGTAGAGCCAGATATTGCAAGTGAAACAAACTCAGAGTTAACATGCCGAAATTTAACATGCCATTAATAACAATTTTCAGCGGTAAAAATAGTATTACAGATAGATTGAGGTTGTAGCAAATTGTATGAAATATTTGGTGGCATTGTTCAATCAGGATAAAGAATATAGTTTCCATGAAAGTGCCAATATAAAGTCCAGTATTAGAATAACATTTTCAATAATTTAATTCTTATGAGATTATTTTGGCCAGACAATTATTTTTTAAGGTACTGAACATTTTACATACCTTTTATCACCCTTATTTCAGAGATTGAATAAATGTCAATTGGTTTGCCTATTTTAGGAAAAATGAACACCTTTTTACTTGCCTATTAAGAGTGAAATAAATGACTAAATTTCCAGGCTCTAATTATGACATTACAAATTGTATCCTACTCATTCTTCAGACTTCTGCAGACTTGCAATTTTTAAAGTTCAGATGTTTTAATGAAATTCAGACATACCATATAATTAAGTGTATTTTGCCCTATCTGAGAAAAATATTTAAAGCAAATTACTTTGTTCTGGGTATCCTGAAAATTGAATCCTGTTCTCCAATTAAGTAGGCCATAGAAAGACTACTCCCCTATGAGAACATATGGCCAACAAGTCTCACATAATCTACCAAGAGAGAGAATTATTTCCACTAGAAAACTTGTCAGATTTTGAAGTGTTTAGTGAACATGAGAACTGTCATCCTTTACCCTATCTGGAAAAAATATTTGGACATTATTTTCTTTTTTAAAAAATAGCATGAACCTTAATTACAAATTACAAAAAATTCTCATTTTTCAAAGAATTGTCCATACTTTTATTAAAGGATTTTTTTTTTTTTTTTCCTCAGAAATTTCATTGAGGAATAATCTCCATCATCAATATTGTACTTTTGCAATGACAATTTCTTGCCATTTTTGAAAATGCAAAGTTTGCCAAAATCCTGCACCATTTTTTTAAGCATTTTATGCTCTATTCGAAGAAGAAAAAAAAAAATTTGGAGCCATTTGAGAAAATAATTGTAATTTTAAAAATTTTACATCATCTTTTAAAAATAATTTCATTAAGTAAAAAATCTATCTTCAATAATGACACTGAAAAAAATTTGAATTTTTTTTAAAATTCAGGGAGTTCAACAAAAATTACACCCACCCCATTGTTTTAAACGTCATCAATCAATTTTTCAGAATCAAGGTTCATAAATTGTGGATTCTAACTACACAATCTGTTAAGAGGACGCAATTTACAACAAATAGCAACAAGTTTTATCCACTTTTTCAATACCATGGCCCGACAACACGAGTTTTCCAGTAGGAAATTGGTGAGTTCTGTCACAGTATTACAATACTTTTTTACTACGAAAGTACATAGTCAAGCAAGAAAGTAAAAACAAATGACATTAAATTATTAAATACATCTTCAACAAAAATATTACTGTGCAAATTGTTCCAAAAAATGTCAAAAGTTTCATTATTGAAAATTCAAAATTTTTCATAAAAATGGCACTTTTGCCATAGAATTCAATGTATTGTACTCTATCCTTAACTTTAAAGACGAAAACTGGAGACTATTTTTGAGAAACTTTTCTTTACGAATTAATGGACAACTGTCTCCAGCATCCTCTGAAATCAAGTGAAAATTATCTTCTTCTTCTTCTTCTTTTGACAATAAAATGATTTAAAGAAGTAATATTGAGGAATAGATTGCATTATAATGGAAATCTCTAGTTTTAATTTTCTATGGAATGGGAGTGTGTCCAAAAAATTTTGAACTTTGTCCTTTTTTACATTTTGTAGGTTTTAATGAAATTCAACCTATAAACGCAAAATGCTCTATTCAAACAAAAAAATTTTAAAACCCCTTTTTGAGAAAATCTTGTAGATTCATTTTTCAAAAAAACTGTTACTACATATTGCACTCAAAATTGGTCAAAAATTATTCTTATTTGGAAAAAATTTCACATTACATTATTTACAGATTGAATTTTGAAGTTCAGTTATTATGATGAAAGCAGGTAGAGCTACAATGTTACGATGAAAATTAGTGGAAGTATAACAGCACATACTTTCTTTTATTATTGATGATTAATCTTGAAATACTGCAACTTCTATTCTAGAACACTTTTACATCCCCCAACAATTAAATAACACTCATGTGGAAACAAAGAACAAGAAGTTAGAAAAATAATATGTACCTTTAATTTTTTTACGCAAAAATGAAATGAAAATGGCTTTCTGTTCTTTTAATTCAGTACCAGCTGAATGTGGCATCGCCGACACTTAAACTTTCTTCCGTTGTTTGATTTTTTTTTTTTCTCCTTCAGTTTTGAGTTCTCTTTGTTCGGTTTCAATGTATCCTCACCCTTGCAAAATAACCACTTAAATTTTTCAATTACTTTGTGATATTGATCATATAAAAATTATAATCTTCTTGATATTTTTGAAGACGTAACGCTAATCCTCGCAGCCCAGACACACCAAACGGCTCGATGATACCGCTATGCCCTTCTCGGAGACGTGCACCCACGGCCGTTTGAACCGGGCAACTCAATAGGCCCTCCACTTATTTCGTTCATTATCCGTGAAACAAAATTCTACGTTTTTGTATTTTCGAATTCGTCTTCGTTGGTTGGTTGGTTGGTTGGTTAGTGATCCCGGGCGCGTCAACAGCTGAGGCCATTAAACCCGTAATTGTAGTGCATATTTTTTCCTCGGGAGATGACGGTGATCTTCCCCCGCTGGATGGCGAGATCCGACGTCGACCTACCGTCGGTTAGTGAGGTTTCCCCCTAACAAGGACTCTCCCACCAGCGGGACACCGCCCCGGCAGAGACAAGTTTTAAGCTTCCGACCGGTCTCCCGGAATATGTGGTACTGTAGTGCATGTTAGTGTGTGTGTGTGTGTGTGTGTGTGTGTGTGTGTGTGTGTGTGTTGTGTCTCAGGGGAGAGGATAGGGTAAGGAAGAGGAAGGAAAGATCGCACGCGGTCCGTGGCCCGTTTGTTAGGATGCAACTCCGGCATTCGCCTGGTATTGATCGGAGAAACCACGGAAAACTACCGATCAGAGAAGCCGACCGCTAGGATTCTCCTCCAGACACCGACTGAATTCGACCTAGCTGAAAAGCTAGTGTCGAAAATCCTGCTTCCGTCAGGACTCAAACCTAGGACCTCCCGGCCAGAGGCGCTGGAATGATAGTAGGTCACAGAGAGTTAATACAAAGGCGCTGCAGAGACATCAGTTGATGCACTGAGCTACCGCTCCCAGTGAACTTAAAACGAATGCGGTGAACAATGTAGAGGCTTTTGTTTTGGCTTTGCAAGCATTGTGAAGAGCTGTAAATCGCCACCAGAATGTAGCTAGACCGGCACTCCCGAGAAGTTTACAAGAATTGGAAACCACTCATTCATACAATGTAACTTTGAGCGGAGATCAGTTCCTGAGATACGTCTCAGAACGTCAAGATCCAGTTCCAAATACATTTTTTCAAATGTATTCATTCCATGGAATCCTTATGGATCAACCCTACCGTCTTGTGTATTGCCTTTCCAAGACTCAACACACATGTGATACAATATTGTTGCAGATTAAAAATCTTCAACAATAATCTTAAATAATAATCTAAAGGACCTCCCGGCCAGGGGCGCTGCAGTGACATCAGTTGATGCACTGTGCTGCCGCTCCCGGTACGTCTGCGTCTGCGTCCACGTCTTCGTCTGCGTCCACGTCTTCGTCTGCGTCTGCGTCCCGTCTGCGTCTGCGTCCACGTCCGCGCCGTCTGCGTCCACGTCTTCGTCTGCGTCCACGTCTTCGTCTGCGTCCACGTCTTCGTCTGCGTCCACGTCTTCGTCTGCGTCCACGTCTTCGTCTGCGTCCACGTCTGCGTCTGCGTCCACGTCTGCGTCTGCGTCCACGTCCCCGTCTGCGTCTGCGTCCCGTCTGCGTCCCGTCTTCGTCTGCGTCCACGTCTTCGTCTGCGTCCACGTCTCCGTCGCCCACGTCTCCGTCGTCCACGTCTCCGTCTGACTCTTCGTCTACGACTTCGCCTACGTTTTCCACTACGTCTTCGTCTACGTCCACGACTTGGTCTACGTCTTCGTCTCGGTCCTCGCCTACATCGTCTTCTGCGTCTACGTCTTCGTCTCGGTCCTCGTCTACGTCGTCTTCTACGTCTACGTCTTTCTGTTCGTCTTCATCTACGTTGGTATTTTGAGGTACGGAGGTTAATCAACACTATCTTCCCTATTTAGGTGGCGTTGGTTTAATTCCCGGCATATTCACCAAGATTGCAGCGCCAAAACACGATTTTTTTTGTACATTTCTGAAAATCATTTGGGCGGATCCGAAAACAAATTATCAGTTCCCCATCAGGAGATCGAGACGTGTCGAATGTACCATCGTATGTCCCGATTGGTTCACGGGAAGTGATCTAGCCGTGAGTGACGGAAATCGAACGCACGCACATCTGGGTAGTCAACTCAACTCAAATACTGTGAACGGATGTACATGTTCTATTCTTAATAAAAGTTTAAACAAAGAAAAATATTTATCCAGGCTATGACTTTAACCCAAGTGCTGTAGATGATAAATCAAGAGGTTAGGGGCCGTCCATAAATTACATAATGCAAATTTGGAGTATTTTGAACATCCCCCCGTAACACCCTGGTAAGGTGCGCTTGAACCCTTCTAAATACACTAAACCCTCATTAACACGAATTCCAAGGGGCCGAAATAATCGCAGTTCGTGTTATTAAAATTCGTGTTATACGAGTAATATAAATGTCCCTATTACTGTAATTTCTTGCCGGGACTGAAGTTTTGTTCGTGTTACGACAAAAATCATGTTAAACAAGTTAGTGCTAACGAGGGCTTACTGTAATTACATAACGCTTGTGAGACCCCCTATTTACAATAAGTAAATATAAATTATATTGCAGTAACAAGTTGCATTCATTTTATATGTGTAATATACTAAAATTTATGGGAATTACAGTCAGAATTCGTTGGTAATGCAGACCACACCTAACAAGAAGATTGGGGACAATTTTTGGATGAAGGAGGGACGCAGAGGCGAGAAAATTTCAGAAAAGCTGTAGATGTGCACATGGAGTTGTGGACAATGCTCGGGCCTGAGTCTACTATGCTGATTTAATTGAATTCTAGAATATACTATCGATCAGCGTTGAATATTTTCTTCATAATCTAACAGATTCAATCAATTGATGAAAAAATATTTCCATTTATTGCAATAATTTATGTATCATAAGTTTTTAACTTTTTTGTTTTTTTAATTTAATTGGTTAATGTTTTAGTTTAAGCTAACAAAAGGAATTATTTCAGCAAATGTTGAACAATTTTAGAAATAAATATAAATTTTAGAAATTACAGCACTCTACAACCCATCCTCCTCCTCCTATGTAATACAGTGTAATGCTGACTGTAACACCTGTCCTGCTCTTTAGCATTACATTATTTATACACAACCCCTTCTTCCCAGCTATTTAACAGACCCAGAAACACTATTTCAAATGTAATAATGAATTAATATTGTGAGTGAATCCAACACATCAGAACTCAAAATTATGCAAAAATACTAATAGTTTCAGGAAAATAGTTTCACATCAAATTATTTAAGGACCTAATGTTGAGAGATATTAGAAGAATTCCCCAAAATTAAAAATGTTTCAATTTCGAGGATGACCCCATCAATCCAATTGTTTAGGGAATATCCATTTTGGTGAAAATCCTTTGTATGGCCCTATTGTTCATGGGCAGATGCACAGACAGACTTATGAAGAAAAAACAATTTTTGCAGTGTCAAAGAGCCCCAGAATGTGCATTCTGATAACACTACATATGAGAAAGTAATTTATTACATTTAGAAACAAGAAAAATCCACTTTCTAGGAACCAGGAACTCACAAACCATGCTTTTCTGGGGAAAAATTGGAACTTTCTCAAGCAGCAATACATAACTTATTGTTACTAGTGCATATGAGAAAGTAAAAATCTATCTTCAATTATGTACGTGTAGGAGGGTTCCAAACGGTTTTGAACTTTTGCAATTCTCAAAATTTATTTGTAGTATAAATAATGTTTATTTGCAGACTTTGCTCTTTTCAAGGGGGAAAAATTAAAGAAAAAACATTGAGAAATTTTTTTTGAAAATGTTTAAAATATCCTAGGGGTTTCGTAAAGAATCCCAAAGAATAAAAAATCAATTTTGAATTTGCAGAGCCTTAAGTGCAGCAAGATCGACTGGGAATATCAATTTTGAGAGTATCGTGTGAACAGATCAGATGTTTGCGGATGGACACAATAGATAGTGAAGAAAAGTTTCTTCAAATGCAAAGCATTTTTTATCGTGCAAGTAAATGTTAAGAAGTACAAGACTTCAGTAAAAGCATACATATCCTATTTACTTTCCCATTCATTCATTCCTTGAGAAAGTCATGGTTCTTAATGAACATCAAATTGAATGGGATTCAGGAATCATCCTAAACATCAGGGGATGAAAAAAGATTTTAATTTTCTATGAAATATTTCAACTGCCACCACCTATTAGTAAACTGGTTAGTGTGTCTAAATGGCTCAACAGCTGAGGGTAGGTGTTGGCCAGTATGTATATAATTAGTAAACTTATCCTATAAGCTAAAGTGACAACCCACTTACTTGATCCCCAAACAATGTGAAGAGCAAAGATGCATAATTTTTAAAATAATCAGCCATCTGAGTATTAAGCCAGCCTCCTTTATTTTCCAATGCTTGGGGTAGGTCCCAATGATACATAGTTACCTAAAAACACACTTAAATTCAAAAATAAATATTATAAGGCATGTAATAAATTTACTAAAGTTTGAAAAATACTAAAAATTAAAATATAACTTATTTGACCTCAGATATGCACAAATATTTTTTAGATAATATCAAAAGAAATTAACCTTTAAAATTAAGAAAGGCACCATTGAATTTTGAGAACCTAGATTACAATTTAGTGTTGAAACATAATTGAAAAGATTTACCCATTATTACCATTGGCTCAATATGGACTTCTCGCAAAGCTGCAATCAGATTCTTGTAGTAAGTAACTCCAGAATGGTTAATAAGACTTAGGTCCCCGTTTGGAAGTATTCTTGCCCATGAAATTGAAAATCGATAAACTTGAACCTACAAATATATCAGGCACTTAGAATGTAGAAACATCAAAATGCGGTGTAAATAAGGTTGTAGAAAAAGTAAAAAATCTAATGATTTTTAATATTGATAAATTTATATGAAAAACTACTCAATAGTTTTAAAAATTTAACAAAGTCTTCTTATACTCCTGGACCCAAGATTTAATATTTGGAAAATACCTCAAAAAGGGTTGAAATTTATACCAAAATAAATAATTCAAAATTAGTGTCTGTTTTAAAAAGAAATTCAGAATTATTGATTAATAATATTGCAAAACATTTAGGTCATGGTATATTGCATTAATTTTCAGACATTTAATGAAGTAATTACTTTCTTCTACACACAGCAGAAAATACAAGTATTGCTGTATGAGAGAAAACTGGTATATTCACTGACGGTTCCTGCAAGACACCACTCTATTATTACACATCAAAACTCTACCTGTAGTTTCTTCAGTAATTTCACATCTTTCTTGTAATTATGATATGAATCACAAGCAATATCTCCGGAACTGTGGTCAGCTATCCATTCTGGATGAGTGTGAGTAAATACATCCCAAATATTTTCTCCCTTACCTGGGCAGACATTTTTTATTGGTACATAAGAATCAACTTCAAAATTTACACACTCAATTACATAATTAACATTAAGAAAATTTAAACTGGTTATTAAATGTTATTATGTTTCAATTTATTACTACTGATACATCTCACCTGCAAAGTGAAATACAGAAATGATTTACCACTTAAATTCCAACCACCCTCCACTTGGTACGAAGCAGTTGCTGCTCCAAACAAAAAATGATATGGAAAACTGCCATTACTACTGTAGCTAGAAACGACATTCCACAAAATAGAAAAACATAGCGTTGCTACAAATGTGCCAGTACATGGTGCAGGTTTCATCTTGAACTCTGAAAGAAAAACAAAGAGCAGATGTAACTTTTAACTACTACTGTATTGATTTCCTCAAATAAATTTCACTCAAAAGTCCTAGAGTAGATATTACTTATTCAGGTCTAATTTGTTCGAACTGTCATTATGAACAATATTTTCAATTCAAATTGAATTAAATGAATGTTCCATTAATATAAGAATACTGTTACGGTTCTTCGTTCTTAAAAGTGCACATTACGATTCCCGACAGAACTCCGAACTTAGAGATTGATGCTCTTCTTTCATGTTCGTATTGCCCTCGGCGACCTCAGGTTCTCTCACTGCCATTCATCACAGTACGTGAATATTGAACTGTACGCGCCAGTGCGTTGTGTGTGTGTGTGTGTGTGTGTGTGTGTGTGTGTGTGTGTGTGTGTGTGTGTGTGTGTGTGTGTGGTGTGTGTGGTGTGTGTGTGTGTGTGTGGTGTGTGTGTGTGTGTGTGTGTGTGTGTTGTGTGTGTGTGTGTGTGTGTTGTGTGTGTGTGTGTGTTGTGTGTGTGTGTGTGTGTTGTGTGTGTGTGTGTGTGTTGTGTGTGTGTGTGTGTGTGTTGTGAGTGTGTGTGTGTGTGTGTGTGTGTGTGTGTGTGTGTGTGTGTGTGTGTGTGTGTGTGTGTGTGTGTGTGTGTGTGTGTGTGTGTGTGTGTGTGTGTGTGTGTGTGTGTGTGTGTGTGTGTGTGTGTGTGTGTGTGTGTGTGTGTGTGTGTGTGTGTGTGTGTGTGTGTGTGTGTGTGTGTGTGTGTGTGTGTGTGTGTGTGTGTGTGTGTGTGTGTGTGTGTGTGTGTGTGTGTTGTGTGTGTGTGTGTGTGTGTGTGTGTGTGTGTGTGTGTGTGTGTGTGTGTGTGTGTGTGTGTGTGTGTGTGTGTGTGTGTGTGTGTGTGTGGGTGTGTGTGTGTGTTGTGTGTGTGTGTGTGTGTTGTGTGTGTGTGTGTGTGTGTGTGTGTGTGTGTGTGTGTGTGTGTGTGTGTGTGTGTGTGTGTGTGTGTGTGTGTGTGTGTGTGTGTGTGTGTGTGTGTGTGTGTGTGTGTGTGTGTGTGTGTGTGTGTGTGTGTGTGTGTGTGTGTGTGTGTGTGTGTGTGTGTGTGTGTGTGTGTGTGTGTGTGTGTGTGTGTGTGTGTGTGTGTGTGTGTGTGTGTGTGTGTGTGTGTGTTGTGTGTGTGTGTGTGTGTGTGTGTGTGTGTGTGTGTGTGTGTGTGTGTGTGTGTGTGTGTGTGTGTGTGTGTGTGTGTGTGTGTGTGTGTGTGTGTGTGTGTGTGTGTGTGTGTGTGTGTGTGTGTGTGTGTGTGTGTGTGTGTGTGTGTGTGTGTGTGTGTGTGTGTGTGTGTGTGTGTGTGTGTGTGTGTGTGTGTGTGTGTGTGTGTGTGTGTGTGTGTGTGTGTGTGTGTGTGTGTGTGTGTGTGTGTGTGTGTGTGTGTGTGTGTGTGTGTGTGTGTGTGTGTGTGTGTGTGTGTGTGTGTGTGTGTGTGTGTGTGTGTGTGTGTGTGGTGTGTGTGTGTGTGTGTGTGTGTGTGTGTGTGTGTGTGTGTGTGTGTGTGTGTGTGTGTGTGTGTGTGTGTGTGTGTGTGTGTGTGTGTGTGTGTGTGTGTGTGTGTGGTGTGTGTGTGGTGTGGTGTGAGTGTGGTGTAGTGTGGTGTAGTGTGGTGTGAGTGTGAGTGTGAGTGTGAGTGTGGGTGTGAGTGTAGTGTGAGTGTGAGTGTAGGTGAGTGTGAGTGTGAGTGTGAGTGTGAGTGTGAGTGTGAGTGTGAGTGTAGTGTAGTGTGAGTGTGTAGTGTGAGTGGTGTGAGTGTGAGGTGAGTGAGTGTGAGTGTGAGTGTGGTTGTGTGAGTGTGAGTGTGAGTGTGAGTGTGAGTGTGAGTGTGAGTGTGAGTGTGGGAGTGTGGTGTGAGTGTGGTGGTGGTGGTGAGTGGTGGTGGTGGTGGTGGTGAGTGAGTGGTGAGTGGTGAGTGGTGGTGAGTGGTGAGTGGTGGTGAGTGGTGAGTGGTGTGTGTGTGAGTGTGTGTGTGTGTGTGAGTGATGTGTGTGTGTGTGTGTGTGTGTGTGAGAGAGACATTTTTACGTGTGTCATGATTCTCGTAAACAAATGGCAAAACATATCAACAAACTTAAGGAGGAGCGTGAGTGGGTATATGATGGAACATACAAGAATATTTTATATTACGCGGAAACCACGAGAAATAGACGAAGTACTCCGTGAAACTTGGATGGAACCGTCGTAAGGTTACTCCAACGCAAAATTTCGGGCCAAACTGCCGGCGGGTGGGTATTACACTCAATTACACCGGCCCGCGAGCCACTTCCCTTCGTTCAAAGTCGGGATTATCTCCCTCCTCTCCCTATTTCAGCAATGCAAACAGCTCTCCCCTCCCCTCCCATCCCTAGTACTGTCGTCGGTCTGTCTCAACAAGCACTGGCCCAGAGAGTACGGGATCACACCGGTTGCCCGCAGATAAGCGCAGTCTCGGAAAACGGCCAAGCGGGTCCCCCTTGAGCAGCCTTACAGTGTATGTTTTTTAAACAGATAAAATTATATACAATTTTAAAAGCAAGCTGTGGACCTCTTAGGCATGTTTTCGACAGTCAGATCCGTCCTCGTGGTTCCTGATTCCTCTTACATACAATCTGTGGGTCGGTGGTTTAGGACACTTTTGACCGAAATGTGTTTATTGGCACAATCGTATGGGATTCTTATCCTATTCCCAGAGGTATGCAACACCATGCCATACATCAAAAATTGGTGGAGATACAATGATTTTAAATAACACCAAGTCCGAAGTAAAACATCTTCAAACTGCTTTCCTGTAAAATTTATTACGTGTGACAGAGTACCATATGCTTCCGATCCACAAATGTACTATCACCCTCGTAATAAAGGCGCAGGTCAAATTTTCGTTGAACTCTGAATTTTCGAAATTTGCGTGTTACAAATAATGAAAGAGACCATTCGCTTTTAAGCGTCGGCAAAGGTAAGTAGGGCTAAGCGACTGTTTGGTGTAGCGGTTCAGGGCATGGAGAGAACGCCATGACCTGAGTTCGAGTCTCATCGTGGAGAAAAAATGTTTGCTGGTTTGAAACACTTTTGCAGATCCGGATAGTGGTATGATACGACGGAGCCGTTGAAAATGCGAGAAAGTATGTGCTATTTCGGCACCACTAGTTTTGAACGGGAAATGTGTGCAAAGCAATCAAGTCAAGATCACTGCAATGCGTTAAACTTTGCCGCTTGAAGACCGCTACGTTGCCCGGCGCCACGCCATAACTTTGCGTACCTGCTATTCTTTCGCACCGGATTTCGTGCTGTTAATTATTCATAAAGTACCAACATGTGTAGTATTACTGAATTTGTCTTCTGAAGGCCTTGAATCTTCACGAAAAAAAAATGCTCCATTTAAAAAAGATGTTAGTCCTTAACATAAAATAATGCTATTAAAAAGCTATAGCCCCTACATCTTGAACCGTTTCCTGAAAATTTCACCTCAATATCTCGTACTGTTCAGAAAATATTTGAGGTGGACGATTTTATTGACTAATCCTCTATGCATATCTCTGCTCTGCACTCTTACCGTCATTCACTGTGCATACCTCAAACTAAATTTTCGCGATTTCTAGACAGTCTCATTTATACTTTCATACCGCGGTACCGATTGTCGTTTAGTAGTCATAAAATCTCAATCCTCGGCATTTTGAACCTGCGAATGAAAGAGGCCGTGGAAACTTTTAGAAACAACCGAACCGCGAACTTCAGAAATTGCTACAACACTGGATTTTAAAACTCATTCGTGTTTATAATTATTCATCAAAAGCCAGCATATGTTGTATTGCTGAATTTCTCTTCTCAAGACCTATTTATTCATGTAAAAAATGGTGTTCCATTAACAAAAAAAATAAGTTAGACCAATATATTTAATAAATGCTACGAAAAAGTACAGCTGATGAGATCGTATGTCCTGAATTATTCAGTGAAAATTCTCTCTAAATATCTTAAAACTTTCAGAAAATGATCTCGGTGGCTGGTTTTATTCATTAACCCTGTATATCATACTCACACTGTTTCCCAATAAAATTAGTTTCACTGCAGCCCTTCAGCCTCACTAGAAAGATGTTTCATGTGTCTACCTGCTGTTGTTTGGGCCTCAGTCCAATTGACAGAAATACATTTCTGAAAACAGGATAAGATAACTTGCGGTTCACCTATCTCTCTTTGTGGCAACATTAAGCTAAGCTCAAACATTGGAGATATCTAATTTTGTCTTTCTACCACATGCACACAAAGATATTATTTGTGAATATTTTAATTCTTTTGTGATCATCCCTATACAGTATTTGAGTAAGTCCTGAGTGTGTGGATGTGCGGTTCCATCACTCACGGCTAGACCACTTCCTGTGCACCAATCGAAACATTAGAGATTTGCGTCTTGGTCTCCAGATGGGAACTGATCATTTGTTTTCGGCTCCGGCCAGAAGATTGAAAGATATTTCCAAAAACGTGTTCAATGCATGTTTTGTTGCTGCAATCTTAGGGTGTAAGCCGAGAATTAAACCAACGCCACGTAAATAAATCTATGTAGGTGGTGTTGGTTAAACTCTAGTACCCAAAGGCATTTTTCGCTCAATACGCCAAAATTTTCTTTAACGACTTTAGCAACACTGATGTTGACATTTTTAAGTAAACAAGTGGCATATTTCATTTTCATTTTTATTCTATCCTATTACTATATTTTTTTTAAATAAAATTGCCAAAACCTACGAACAGTATTGCCTTAGAACTTATGAATTTTGAAGAATTTTAAGTGAATATGGAGAAAAAAAAGAGTAATGTTAGAGAATAAATAAACGTTGTTACGTTCGACTTCTCGCTTTTACGTTCCTAAGTGTACAAATTTTAAAATGAGCCTGACCCAGAACAAGAGTGACCCGCGATCTGCCTTTTTGGAATTCGAAGTTTTTTTCCCGGTTTTCTAGATTTGAGAATATAAATTTTCCAGGTTCTTTTTCGCACATTACACGTTCTTACCTTCTACCGCTTACGCAGTAGAAAGTTATGTAATGTTGCGGGAAAAAACGAAGAATTTTCGGGGCAAAACTCTTATTAGGCCCTGGTAACGAAAAAGTGGATAAATCCAGTCGCTAAATTTAGGGGGGGGGGGATCTTCTAACACGTAGTGTAGCAGGGGCGTAGCGTCCATAGACGCGCTAGAAGCGCCGCTTCCCTTACGAATGTCCCTTACACATTTTATTTTATTTTAAATGCATTAGTCCACTCGACGAAATGTTGGTATTTCTATAGTTTCTATTGTTCCGGTCTTGCGTGGTCTCTTGTATTTCACGCGCTTCTTCGAATATCTCTCGCCAGAGGGATTGTCAGCGAGGCTTTCATAGTTCGAATAGGGCGGACGACGCGTTAAATTTTGTGTACCCTGTGCGAGGGTACAAGACGCGCAGCCCTTATGCCTCATTCACAATGCAAACTTAAACGTAACGTAAGCCGTAAACGTATGCAGTAAACTTTTCACGTAAAAACGAGCATTCACAATGGCAAACGTAAGCTGGAACGTAGGTTTTGCCTGAACCAATCAGAATTCAACAAATTGATCGATGCGTTTCTAGCTTTTCTTTCGACTCTCCTATCGATTTCACCTTTTGCATTTGCGAGCAGCTGTTGCGCCCCTACCTATTGAGGTTATATGCGAACAGTGAACTTTAAATTGTGTACCGCAAATATATTAAACGCCACGTTCAGATTCTGTCATGGAGAGAGATTTGGGCGTGCAGCTTGTGCTGTTGCAAGCTTCTGCAGCATTAATTTTAGGGGCGCTTTATTTAGAAAGAAGAAGAAGGAGGCGCTTTATTTGTCATTTCGAATCAACACTTCGCAACTCGTACCAAAACTCCACAAACTTCTTTGCTCTACCTTTCAACTATACACACCAACGCACACCAATACACACGCATAAACAAGAATCGATCTGGAGTAGACCTTCCTTCTCGCGGATTTTGTTGTGCATTTGTTTTTTTCATGCTGCTCTCTGATTGGTCTTCGGTAGAATTTTGACGTAAACTTAAACGTAGAAGCTTGGAGCTTGCGAGCTCCTTAAGTTTACGTCTCACGTCTACGTTTACGTCAAGGCATTGTGAATGATCTCGCTTTATAACCCATTTCTAGGTTTTGCGGCTACGTTACGGTTACGTTTAAGTTTGCATTGTGAATGAGGCCTTAGGAGACCTCCGTTGGGAAGGAAGAGTGTGTTTTAGTTGTCAAGGTCTGTGAGTGAAACGTGACAATTGAACTATGAATAAAGCGTGAACCAAGCATGGGACACGCGTAAGTATCAGTGTTCTTAGACAACTATATTTCATTTTTAATTTTGGAGATTCCTCCGTAACTGTTCGAACTAGAGATGGGCTTTTCTTCAATAACTGTTATCACAAAAACAGCTGACTTGTAATAGCTGTTATTAATAACAGTTGAAAAATAACAGGTCCATGACCAGCAACCTAACATGGTCGACTGCTAAGAGTTAAAGCAGCTGTGACGACTGCTAAGAGTTAAACCACGCAAAACGCATAATGTTGGTAGCACCGTAAAGCTTGTGCAGCTACCTTACGGCGCTTCCTTGTACTACTTTCCCTAACATGTTTACACAGAGAAGCAGCTGATATGAACGAGATTGGATGAACTGCCAAGGATGAATAGTAATTCATATAATGTGTAACGAATGAATATAGCGTAGAATATAGAATATTACTAAAATGAAAGTGATTCGGGTTCAGATTGCAAATATTCTTTCAAATATGCAACTTGTACATAGTGAAGTGACGAATGCCAAATATAATTAGGAGAAACAGTGTTTTTGCTTACCTATAGCTAAAGTGTTAATGACTGTCGAATATCAAGTATTATAATGTGTGTTCTTTGACCGTAACTCATTTTATTTTATCGGACCTAGGGATATATTAGTTGATCTCACATAAGCAGCAATGGGACAAATACATTAACATATTGAACGGACTTAATTTAAAGGACAAATATCTTGTTGTAGTGTATACAATAAAATATAAAACTATTGTGGCACATGGTGTGTAATAATGACGAATTATGTATTAATGAATATAATTTGAACACTGGCAAATCATGATTGTTTAGTTGCAGTGAAGCTGTTATCGTACAAAATGGTTGCCACAAAAGCGTGTAGTAGTGTAGTAGTTCGGATTAGACCCAGAAGGTTGCAGTTCTATACATTTCAACCGATAATTGCCAATAACAGGATAAACGAAATAACTGTTATTTCGCGAAACAGTTACGAAACGTTAACGGTTAAGAAATAACAGTTTAGGTACTAAGAGCACATCCCTAGTTCGAACATGTTCCTTGCATAGGTTATTGGAGGCAGACAGACGCGCTGCCGGCCGGCGCTTCCAGACCATTATGGAAGGGGCTGCGGCTGCACCCCGCGCCGCTAGTTCGAACGGTGTTGATGGAGCATCGCCGTCTCCGCTGTGTGGATGTGCATTGGAACATTTAAAACAAAATGCACTTTCAACCCTTTCTTTTGAGGAAAAATAAAAAATTATTGCGGCTGGAAAACCAGAACTTCGTATTGTGTGCCGTTCGAAAGGGAAGAAGAATTTCATACATTTTCGAGCACAAATATACGAGAATGTTTCGTGGATAAGTGGGTGCGGAAACACCAATAAATTATTCTGTTGGCCATGTTTATTGTTTTCTAAACAGAAATCAGAGTGGACGCAAGGAGGATTCGATGATCTTCACATATTCACAAAGCACAGGTTCGTCATGAAACTTCAGTTTCTCACATCCTATCCCAACAAAATTTCAAATTGTTTGGAAAATAAAGAATTGAATGCAGTCTCAGTGAGCAGTTTCGGTTGTCTGTACAACGTCCCAACGAAGAAGTTAAAAAGAACAGAGGAATATTGACTCATTATCAGAGTGGTTTGTCTTTTAGGAAAACTGGGATTGGCGTTCCACGGACATAATGAAACTGTTGAATCTCATAATCGAGGCAACTGCATTGAAATTCTTAAATTTTTGAGTCATTACAATCGTGAACTCTTGGCTCTCATTGTAAGCAACAATCACGTCAGGAGATATCCCACGAAACACTTTCGTCACGGACATCTCCTGACGTCCAGAATGATGTTATCGCAGCAGTTGTGGAAGTTATGCGCAGAGAAATTGAAAAGGAGATTAATGAGGCTCAATTTGTGCCATTAATATTTGATGAAACGACTGATGTGACCATGAAATCGCAATTCACAAGCGTGTTGCGGTATGTTTCAAAGAATGGCGTTCAAGAAAGATTCTTGCATTTCACTGACTGCAGGAAAGACAGATCCGCAACACGCAAACGGCGTTATTACCACAATGTGCGAAACAAAAGTAATAGCGCAAACATATGATGGCGCAGCTGTTATGGCAGGGGAACATATTGGCCTTCAGGGCAAATTAAAGAAAATGTGTAAAGAAGCAATCTTTGTACATTGTTATACCCACAAATTAAATTTAGTCTTAGGACAATCTACTTGCTGTATTAAAGTGCGAATATTTTTCTCCTCTTTGTCAAGATGTCAGGGGCATGCTTTTCTAAATCTGCTAGGCGGATTGAAGCTTTGGACATTGTGGTGAAAAAGCGATTGCCATCAGCTGCACCAATGCGTTGGAATTTCACCAGCAGATTTGTACGAACTGTAAAAAATCATAACAGTGATCTACGGGAATTATTTGCTTCAATGATTCAAAATTTAAGTGGGTCGCTGAAACTATGCTCTGTTCGTGGCCATTTTAATATTTTGAAAGACTTTAACTTCAATTTTTTCTTAACATTATTTTCATCTATTTTTCCTCATTCTGACTCATTATTTAAAATTTTACAAATTGAGTCCAATGACATGATGTATTGCATGAAAAAGATAGAAGATTTTGGGAAATATCTGAAGCAGTTTCGAGACACTTTTGATTATTTTTGAGAAGGTTGCAACAGAGAAAGTGGTGAATTTCAGTGCATCAAGCAAGCCAAGGTAGAAAATACGGAGAATGAGAAGAACGTGTACAAGAGATTGTTTTTAGAAGTTATAGACAACTTAATATGTCAAATATCCGATAGCTGTTCTGACTCGTCGAAACTGAAATTCCTAAGCCTTCTTAACCTTGAACTCTTAAAGTTATCAGTCGTCATTCCCCAATGAAACTTTCAGTTGTCTAATGGACGTTTATGGAAAGCATTTTGACTCTGCGCGACTGAGAAGTGAGCTCACTGCCATATATTTTGATAGTGAGTTCCACAAGAGGGTCAGTAATTAAATGATTATATCAAGCTTCGTATTCGAACTAGAAGATGTCTTTCCCCAAACCTATATTCTGACCGCTCTGATTCTGACTATACCTGCTACAAGTGCGTCGGCGAAGAGATGATTTTCTGCTCTACGGAGCAGAAAAACTATCTTCGAAATTTACAAAGTGATGAAATACTTTCTAGTTCGTCCTTACTGAATATCGAGAGTCAGTTTTTAGACATGATAAGGCCATCGTTTTTTGACGGTCATTGATGTATATGCACGAAAACCAAGAATTGAACTACACTTTAAAATGTAATTGTTTTAAAATAAACGTTAATACATATCAGTTTGGTTTTTCTTTATGAAACTTTCCGATATCACTTCGTTAAATTTAGAAACGTGAAAGAAATGCGTATAAAGCGGGCAACATGCTCGTGCGTCATTATATAGGGATATTTTGTTCGTTAAGATGATTAAAATTGAAAGTTACACAGGATTTCATAGTTACTGGGACTTTCTCATCAAATATAAAGACGTTCTTGAGGAAAACTATCACATAATAAGGAATAGTAAAGAACCTACTCTTTAATAAAAAAAAAATAGCATTGAGGTTTCCAGATTGTCCTGTTAGCAGGACTCACTGCAGTGTGATGTCAATGTGTCGGTGGATTTTTTCTAGTGAAACACATGAGGGAAGATTTTAATTGATTGATTTATTTGATAAATAATGTTTTTACCAAAACGGATCATTCTAAATTCCGGATTAAACATCTTTACAGAATGTCATCTCGTTCTATTCCCTTGATAGAGAAATATTTCTTGGGTGGCTCTATTGACGAGTAAAAGTAACTAAAACATTTCCAAGTAAGAAAGAAGATTTTTCTAATCTATTCTATACTATTTTATTTTCTAATAACAATACTGAGAATAAAAATACTTTTATCAAGAAATATTCCATGAAGGTTCCATTAACAAAGTTCTTTTAACTACATATTTCCTCGAACCCCCGTGAACGACGTAGATTGGATAAAATATGCCGCTTCCCCATTTAGAAAATCCACGCTCCGCCATGTAGTGTAGAATCCATTTTGTGGGTTCTTCCAAAACCACGGAAAACCATTACTAGATACCGAAAACTCCGTGACGGCAAAACGTCCGTACGTCCGTCCGTCCGTCATTCTGTTCAGTGAACAACGCTAGTGGCTGAACCGTTCAGCCGATTTCCTTCAAAATTGATATTCCTTAATCGATCTGGCGATGTCTAGGCCCCTTCAATTTGAGACCGATATTTTAATTTTTGAGGGTACTTTACATGAACCCCCTGGGACAAAGTTTTCAAAGAAATGGCTCCGTTTTTTATTAAATTTCGTTTTTGGATAGTCTAAAGGACGTTTAAGGGAATGGCGCGTGTCTCATGTAAGTTAAAAACCCTGATTTTTCGAAATTTGAAAAAATTCAATTTTTTTTCGGCGTCTTCATAGAACTACAATTAAGAAAATAATTTTTTTCTTAATGAAGTGTGTTCATCAAAAACAGATCTTCAAATAAGGTCATGTTAAATTTTTCGAAAATATGAGTACTTTTTAAGTAAATGGGCATCAAACTTAATTGGTCGCTCTGAAAATCCTGCGCCTCATGATCATAACTTCAGAGTTATTTTGAGGCAGTTGGATTCTACGTAAGTTTGACTTTGTATATTATTTTATATTTCTTCGTTGGTTTCTTACATTGAAGCTTCTGTGATACGTTAACAAATTAATCTTTTAGAAATTATTTAAAATGTATTCGAAATAAATATGAAATAACGATTGCTAGCCTTCAGTCGCTCGCTCCCAATTTACGCAGTTGGATGCTACGTAAGATAGAATTTGTATATTATTTCATATTTCATCATTATTATTATTATTATTATTATTATTATTATTTATTATACTTATATTTGTGGTATTCCATTTTAAATTGCTTCGTGTTAAATATGAAAACAAATAGATGAGCGCTCATTGAAACAATTTAATTTCCATTACTAATGGCGAGAAAGTACACGTGCTGCTGTAGCACAACACTATAGTTTTCTTGATGAAATGTGTTCATCAAAAACATCTTTATATTTTTTTAGTCAAACATCGACATTTTTAAACATTTTTTTTCTTAAAAGGTGGCCAAAAAAGTTGGATTACATTTTGACCTTAAATAGCGTAAAAGACGCTTAAGAGAAAGGTGCAAGTCTCATGTTGGTTGATATGCTCGATTTTTTTCGAAAATTGAAACAATTTTTTTCTGGGTCTTGTAACTTCAATTGTGAAGATACATTTTTTCTTAATGAAATATCTTCATGAAGAACAGATCTTTAAATAAGGTCATGATGAATTTTTCGAAAATATGAGTATTTTTTTTGTGTAATTTAGCATCATAGTAGCGCGTTTCGAATAATTCGAATTGTTTCCTGGTCTTCGTAAACATAATTTGAGGTGTGTTTGGAAGCTATTGCAATTTTTATAACAGAAAGATTGATAGAAGGCCATAAAATTAACTTCGAACTAACAAATTACTCCTTTACTTCTAGAAATTTTGATCTCTGATTATGGTATGTTTCTTTATTACGTTATTTGGAAAAGTTTGAAATAACTACTGTTCCTGGCTACAAGATAAACGCTGGCACTCACCACAGGCGCATCGTTTGAATTGGTTGGGTTTGAATTATATTAGCATTATTTCTAATACTTTACTTGAAAGAAATATTGAAAAAAATTAGCACCATAAAATTGTTCCAACATTTTAACTCAATTTCATATTATTACCTGCGCTACCTTGAAGAACAATGCAGCGAAGGTTGGCTCTACTCGTATTTCCTGGCATGCAACTCCGTCGAGATCACCGCTTGTTCATTTTCTTCGTGCTCCCTGTCAATTAGAGCACTGTCACTTAATATACGTGTAGGCTATAAGCAAAGATAGCTTTGACGGCGCTCATCTACAAAAGAAGTTGAAATTCCCTTTGAATATCGTGGACGTGATAACACAGTCGTTTCGATTGAAAAAATCGCAGAGTGGTACCGCTCATGCCATCGAAGAAGAGGCGCGACCCTCATCGAAACATAGCGATTGAGTTCCGGGTGAGACGTTTGTTCCTCAAATATCTTATCCATGCACGTGCAACCCACAGGCAACCATATAGGTGCTCTGAGGTGCTAGGTATTCTACCCATGTTGCACCTACACAAGGGGCAGTGTTTGAAGTCGATGCGTGAGTCAAGAACTTCGCAAACCTCAAGCAAACATGTGACACTTCTCATACATACTTCGACTTAACACTCGCCATTATCAGGTACCGAGTTCGATTCTGCACTTTACTGAATACGATGCCGTATGTGAATTTGTGCTATTGGGCGGGGGGGGGGGGGCTGAAAATTAAAAAAAATAATTTTTTTATATAAAATTCCCGGTTTTTTCCCGGTTCTTCCAGGCTTTTTCAAATTCCTGGTTTTCAAGGATTCGAGGTTCACTGGCCACCCTGCCGAACTTATTCTTATTAAACTTAACTAACATCTTGTTCACAAACACACAAAACAGTCGCCTTTTAATGTTTACATAGATTCGCATGCAAGACTATTAATAGAACAATTGCAGATGTAGAAATGAACACAAATTAGACTGAGTTAGTGGAGTTTTAATCTCTTCAAAAATTAGGGGAAAATATAGAAGTTTTAAGCAAATCTGGGGAAGAATCAAACGCAGTTGCAGAAAATTTTGCGACAGAATTTTCGGAACTAATTGAGAATGATCTTAAATTAAAATTAGAGAATAACCCAGAAGAACAGCTTACAGGTGATAGTGCATTATTGTGCACATTAAGAAAAATCGTACAAAAATGTAGCTGTACTTAACTAACTATTCGCATACATAATATTTTTTACGGCGATTATAATTTTGAAATTGCAATATTACCAGTTCATACAACGTATGGCGTTAACATACAAGGCCATTGGGTGTTGGACATTTTTGAATGGGAGTATAACATTATAAGCTACTACGATTCATTGCTAAGTCCAATGCCAGACACCATAAGAACAATTTTGAACAAAGCTACGCACGAAAGAAATTTCAACACACGAAAATACTATTAAAACAGTTTACAGCGTCAGAGACGCCACATTAAACTAGTCTTAAATATTACGATTCTTATTCTTGGAACATTAAAATATTATACGTACTGTACCATATAATTCTACATCACAGTAAACTATTACACGTTAAATATTGTTAATCATAACAGATTTCTCAAAATTGTATGTTTATAGCAGATTCGCCAATACTGTAGCTTTGTCAAGATGGCAGATAGGAATTCTTATTGTCCGATTTAACTATTAGTGGCTTGTGATCATAAGATTAATTGACTGATTAGGGTTTTCAGACGTGTGAACTGGTAAGGTCATTATTCCCATATATGTCCTGCATGTTTTTATCACGGGAGGGGACGTAGAATCTTTCCCGTTGGATGGCGAGATCTGGCGTCCCATTCCCTATATGTCCCTGTAACTAATTTTCCCTGGTTCTACTTTTAATTTCATGTTGTTGTTTTTGTTTGTTTGTTTGTTTTTCTTCTTTTTTTCCCCTTCATATTTTAAACGCTTTTAAGCCTTCTATTGAAGTTTTAGAGCTAAGGAAACTTGGGAAAATTACGAAAAAATCCATAGAAACTCGGTTGTTTAAAGTGCAATGGAGTTACCGATTCATTAATATCTTCCTGTCAGAAAAAATTAAATACCAAAGAGCAGAAAACATTATTTTGTTCTTCAGATAGAAGGCAAGGGTAAAAGTGGAAGTGAAAACAGAATATAAACTTCATTTTTTTGTTGCTTTGCACAGGTTTATCAGCCCCAAAGCATGGACACTCCAGGTCATTTTCACTACTTACTTCCATATCACCTTAAAATACTGTCAATTTGTTATAATATAATACAGTGCGCCAGGAAAGTGTCTCCGCAGTGAACCAAATCAGGGCCTTCTGTTAAAAACCGCATTAACATTCCTTGCAACCAGATCACTGAGAAACAAGTGAAGAGGAGCACACTGCTAGCATCTATTAAGATTGTGGTGAGTACACAACAGCAGCTCTTATTTTGTCTTTTGCATACAGCAAGATGCCACTGCGAAGAGACTTTCCTGGTGCACTGTACTCTGTGGATCATAAGAACTTGACAATAAATTACCTGTATTGCAGAAATAAATTAATAAAGAGATACTATACTGAAATTTCATTCTGAAATGTATTCTTTCTTTATATCTCCAAGAAGCAAAGTTATGTTAAACATTGAAAGAAGATGATGTTAATGTTTGAAAGTTAAAAATTATCACTGAAATATTGAATGGATCAAGTAAAAGCTCATTAGGATATCAGTTTCAAACAAGAACAGCAGCAACCAAAGGAGATTTTTGTTTATTAATATATTTAACATCCAAAACAGTTAAAAACTGAACTACTATAGTGAAAAATACAATATATGCATAGTTTCTGCTAAATAGAATTGAACGAAATTAAATCTCATATTTGTTATAGTGTATCAAGTTTTGTGTGTTTATAGTGTATCAATATTAGTTATAGTGTGTTCCAGTGTATCTCTATATACACTTGAGTTTGAATTAAATGAAAGCTTTTCAAATGAGCAGCAATATAATGTTAAGAAACATTAGAACACATCATTGCAGAAATTAAACTAAACTGCTCCATCTAAGTTCTCCCTCAATATTGAACTTTAACTGCTCCATTCTTCTAGCCCCCTTGACTTGCACTTCCCCAACTTTCCTGTTGTAACAAGCATTGGCAAACTTCCAACTACTCCAGTCTTTAAATTCTTCATCCTCACACAAATAATATATCATCGAGGCCAGACTTTTAGGAGCAAACTTTTCCTAATTTAGGTGCTAAAATAGGTGCACAAAATAATAAAAATAGGTGCATGTTTAAGTGCAAAAAATAACAATTTGTGGATGTTTCCTGGTACAAATATATTACATGATTTTATAGTATAAATTTTAACAAATCCACAAAAAACGTAGAGGAAAACAGGTAAGTTACATACAACTACATTTTTTAAATACAGATTGGCGTCATTAATGATATTACAAGGGAACGGAATTTATTGTAATAAAAAATGCAATATATGTACTATATAGACAAACGTGTTTCGAGACACCTTTCTGTTTTTAATTTAATTTAACAACAGCAAATAACACTGTCCCCAGTGCAAACGTCTGTCTGGTTCTGACGTGAGTTTTGCACCCCTTTGTGAAGAGTCAGTCTCCGAGGTACGGTGCGGGGTGAGGGAACTTGAGAGGGCAATGGGCTATAGGATTTGTTTGAAATATGTCAGAGTTACCGATGGGTGGTAGTACATACAATGAAGCTCTTAGTTGAAGCATCACTGAGAAAACATCAGATTTGCCATCAGATGGGCGCAAATGTTAGACTAAAATAGCAACATACTAAATATATCAGAACTCAACTGTGATCGCTTCGAAGCACCTTTGGCATCAGTAAGATGTCCGGTAAAAAAGGCAACTCTGTCGCAATAATTAAAGTACAATGGGTCTCCTTTACTTTTGTTCTTCTGAGATTAAAAATAGATACAGGTTATTTTGGAGCAAAGTGTAGCAAAACAATGCTTGGCTTGCACAAACATTGTCTAAATGAATTTTAAACAGTGTAGTGTACACATTCATAATAAGTGTTTATTGGGAAATAGGAGCAGAGAGTCTATTTAGGTGAAGGGGTGTGATTTAGGTACAAATTAAGTGCAAGGAAACTTAGTGAAATGCTTCCAGTTGGGTTACATAACATGTTAGAAATAAAAAATGAAAGCTCTCGATGTACTTTCTCTGTAGATGCATCACCTAAAAATCTGGTCCTTAATCATCATCATCATCATCATCATCATCATGAACTGACCAGAAATTAGGCTTTACAGCCTAATTGGTTTATTACAGTATTATTGGTAGATTATTAGTAAGCTGCGGATTTACAGGCACAAAAAACTGTAGAAATAGGCAGGCGAAATAGGCATTTAAAAAGGCACTGTATATTTTTCTTATCCGTATTTATGTTCTTGAGAAGAAATTTTCTGAAGTAAACCTTATATACCGGGTGTTACTTACGGGTATACCTTATATCATGGAATGTTTGCTTTCATCATTGTTCTGACAAATCCTCTTAGAAATCCCACTGTTGGTCAATTCGGACAAAAAGACTGAATCACATTCACTACCTTTTTGCTTTTCATTAAATACAAGCTGATATTTTAATGCTGCACAGTATGATCTTTTTTCTCACATTTAATTTAAACATAAGAGAAAATACTGTACGATTTCTTTTAATCCCCAATGCGTAACACAAATGTTGCAGCCGGTGGAGGTTACAACAATGCATACTTTCTTACATTATATCTAAAAATATATTTCAAAAGTTGCAATTTTCAAAAATTCATAGTTCAACAAAAACGAGACCTGCGCCATTCTTTAGTGTTCCTTGTTCTGTCCAGGGAAAAAAAATTGAAGCAAACATTTGTAATTGTTTTTGAGAATTATTTTTATAATTGGCATGAAATTTAAGCAGAAATTCCACAAATTCCACTCATTAAAAAAAACATGCCTGGGCATTTTTAAAGACATTTTTCAGAACATTTTTATTTCATTCAAGACAAAAAGCTCTGTATTCAATACTGTACTTCTGCAATGTTAACTTTTTGCAATTTTCAAAAATACAGTGTTCGTGAAAAATGGAACCGGTACCAATTTGTATACCATCTTACATTACATTTGAGGAGAAAATTTTAAGAAGATATTTGGAACCATTTTAGAGCAAAATATTGTTTAAAAATTTGAAGTAAAAAATAACTTTACTACCATCAGCGAGGTTGCATGTGTACAAAATATCCGTACGAAATACCAGGCCTCTGGTGGCAGTTAAACGGAACATAGATTTATTGATAATTCGATTTTTCTCTAATCAGCAGAATAAAAATGAAAAAACCTACATTTTTAAATTTGTTTTATTATGAAGAATTACATTTTGATCAATAAATAAGAGAGGCAACATTTAGGCATTTAAACACAAAATAGGCATTCACATGCACTATAAAATTTGCATATAATACACCTAATGTCTCAAAATAAGTAACCTAAAATATTGCGGTTTTCCATTGAAGAAAAAAAATAGGCAAAAATCCACAGCTTAATTATTAGTCTTCCATGTGTTCCTGTAGTTGCCACCTTGTTCTCTGATTCCCTCTTGGTTTGTACTTCCAGATTAATTTTGGCAATCTCTTGTTCATTCTCTGTAAATGTCTTTCCATCTACTTTGAGACTGTTCTATCTCTTCTGCTAAACCTTTGGTTTTCAATTTCTTTCTGATGTCTTTATTTCTCAGTCTCTTTTCTTGTGACTCCCACGAGGTAAATCTCATATGTGTCGCCTGTAGTTTTTGTTCGTCTCTCTCTTTCATTACCAATGTTTCAGAGCCAGACATGATTCTAGGTTTAGTTGCTATATTATATATCTTGAATTTAATATATATTTTACATGAATATGGTTCTTATGTACCTCTGGGCCTTAATTGTGAATAGAATATTCCAGCACAGGCCAAGGCCCAGATGTTTATTTTATGTATCACCTTAAACACAAGATCTCTAGAAATGTCCATTAGGACTTGATCTTATGCTCTGATATAATACATATCATTGAGCAGTAAATACTTCATAAGGTTCTCATGGAGTTCTTACTGCTTATGTAGGCTTTGATAAACTCTAATTGGCATTCTTCTACCATTAGAAGGAAAATAAGCACATTCTTTTAGGAACAATGAAGAGTTTGCAACTGCTATTCCTATAAGAAGCTGAAACACCCCTGTTCCACATAAGATTTTTAACTTTTCAATATTTTCATCACAATGATGCGTTATGAATAACATAGATGTTATGAATAACAAATTGTATATATACAAGACTTCCTACTGTTAAACATAACATAAATATCATTTTAATAATATAATTTAGTCAATCTAAGAAATCCTAGCACATTGAGCTACATGCCCTTTTTCTTTCGATCATTCAACTTTATTCAGTGGGTTTTATAGTACACATTCAATACCTTTGGTGAATGTATTTCTATTATTAACATTGGTTCACTTGCATCTTTTCACCTTTGAATAACTCGTTTTGCACAGGAAACAATTTTCCCTTCTGTTCCTTGTGAAGAATGATAAGTGTCATTCCTGTCATTCATAAGTTTAAACCTGCTAAATAAAATTGAATGCTCTCTGGGAAAATGGCACAGAGGTCAACATGCCTTTTTTTCATAAAACACCATAATTATATTATTATATAGATTTGAACAAAGGAAGTAATGGTAAGAGAAGATATTCAACAATAAAACATTTAAAGAAGAAATTATAAAGCTTTAAAATGCCACAGGGGGCAAATAAGTAATTTAAAGGAATAGGTACAACTAATCAGTCTTAACTGAAATTATGTTATGATAAGAACCCTAGTTCTTTTAATGAATACACACAGTTTGGAAGTATTGGATAGAGGGTCAGGAACATTGATTATTGGATAGAAGATGGGGAAACTATTTCAACTCGCAAACAACATCCAACTTAAAATCTGTCTTGTCTAGCTTCACCAAATGAGATTCTCCAAGTAATCAATAAGCTATCAAACAAATCTTCTGAACGAATAGAAAATATTCCGAATTTTATTCTTAAAAAAATTGCAGCAAAAAGTAAAACAGCAAAAGTTCGAAACAAAAGTAAAACCTATTTTCAAAAAAGGAGATACACATGAAGTTACGAACTATAGACCCATCTCTTTACTCTCTGTCTTCTCAAAATTCTGGAAAAAATATTCTACAAAAGGTTAATAAATTTCTTGAATATAAACAAAATGATAACCATCTCACAACATTTACAAAAAATTAATCAACTGATGGTGCAATCTTCCCACTCATAAATAACTACTGACAGTCTAAATAACAAAGAATTCTCAATGAGACTTTCTTGATGTTTCAAAATCATTTGATTTGATTAATCACAAAACTTGTCTTTCGAAACTAGAATCTTATGGCATTCAGGGTGTAGCTCACTCTTTGATCAGGCCATACCTTACAAATTGTCAACAGTTTGTAGAAACACCCTTTTACAATAGCAAAATATTAAAGAACCAACTTTCAGAACCCCGAGTTCATGAAATACAGAGTTTCACAGGGCTCAACACTGAGTCCATTGTTATTCCTATTATACATAACTGACATGCCACAAGCCACAGGTAATCCTAGGTCAGTTCTTTTAGCAGATGACATTATAATTGTATTTAAATCCAAAACAGGATAAACAGGATGATTTAATAGATGTTGCCAAGACAGCATTACAGGAACTTAGCAATTGGTGACAATCAATTGTTTCACTTCTAAATTCTTCACTTTCACAAACTAAAGTAAACGGACAAAACAGCACCTATATATTTCCACAATCCACCCAATAGATCCTACATCTGAAACAATCTTCAAGCTAGGTGGTACACATATCAATCCAGCTCAAAAAACAAAATTTCTTAGAATATTCACACAAAATAATTATAACATGGATCAGCCACAGATACAGTGTAAACCAAAACTCTCAAAAATGTATTATGTTCTAAAAATTCTACAGGACCAGAACCATGCACCAGAACACACAGAAGACATTCAATACTCAAAAGAGAATTGTTAGGAGAATAGCAAACGTTCACAAGCTTAAATCATGCAGATCTCTCTCAAATCCCTCTTTTCTAAGTTTATATATACATCAAACAATTCTGTTTGTAAAAAGAGAACTCCTGGAGAACAGTATTTATAAACACAATACAAACATACATCAGCATAACACTAGGCAATCACATCATTTACACATTGCCCATTCTTCTTTGCCAAAAAGAGACATCCACATAGGTCAATGCTTTTATAACAATCTCCCAGGAAATTTAAAGATTAACAACATAAAAAAAAGAAATAAACTAAGGAGTTTTTCTTAGTACTTACTACAGCATTAATGTATACCTCGACAACTGAATAGCTCTTAAGAGATACCTCCTTAGAAATACCAAAAAACACAATGGAAACCACAACATGCTAATAAATACATTTAACTCATTTTACTATAATATGTTCCTACTTATTCTAATATACACTAGTTATGTATATTTATAATAATACAAGATATATTTGACTTATTTAAGCCTTCTCAGCCTTTTTCCTTAAATTTACAAACATTGTTTATTCTACATGAACCTAATTTTATTTTAATTACTAATTAAATTTATTAAATAATTTAAATCCTTTATCAAATATTATATTTCTTGAATGTACAGTTTTATTTAAATTAATTATTAAATTTTGTTTTTCTTGTCAGTTTATCTTTCATTCTTTGGATTTTGTTGGAGCCTGTCATCAGCACATACTTTCTCATCTAATTAACAGTTACATAGAATTATAATACTGCAATTTCTGTCCATATTAACACCTTTCAGCCATTACTTGTCAAATTCATTACCAATTGTACTGCATTAGACGCAAAAACTTGAGCTAATATTTCCACACAAATTCAACAATCCAAAACACTGTTCCATTCACCCAGAAACACCACCCAACTATGCAAACTTATTCTGAGAATTCCAAACTGCCATGTCGCTGCATCCCCATAGTAGCAATGAAGCCTAATAACTCTTGAAAGATTCTAGCAAAAGAAGAATGAGAAATTGGAATCTGAAATTTTGGAAATTTTCAAAATTATGCTAAACTATACACATTTTAAAAATTTTGTACATCATTTAAAAAACTGATTTTTTAAACGCATTTCATTTAGAAAAATAATAAAAACTATCATCAATATTGTCCTTATGCAATATTCATATTTTGCAATTTGAAAATTACAAAGTTTGCCAAAAATAGGACCAGCACCATTGCTTTAGTGTTCTTTGCTACATATGAGGAAAAGTCTGAAAGAAAGAATTTGGAGCCTTTTTGAGAAAATAATTGTTTAAAATATGCCTAATATACTTAAATATTATCACAATAATACAATATGTATGCATAAGTGAGAGTAATGTATAAATGTATAAATGTAAGTGTGAGAAGTAGATGTTTATATGAAAGTAATTGTAAACATGAACAAAATAGTGTAAATATGGTAGGAAATGGTGCGGCGTTAACGACATTTGCAGTAAATGAATCTGAGGCGTTGTTTCGTCGTATGTACTTATTTTGGCATAAAGTGTAAATATATTGTATATTTATATCAGAATACATGGTAATGTCATATAATTTAATACCAAAGCAAAGGGACTTGCTATATTTTTTGTGATAAATATTATATATTATATGTATATTTACAAATTAATGTAATATTTAATATTATGTAAGATAAAATATATTACAGGCTTATTGGCAATAAGTGCAAGCACATAATTAAATACTAAATATATTTGCATTGTCTATAAAAGGGTAAGAGTATGAATATAGGTAATTAAGTAATTATATGTTCAAAATAATGTGTATATCTATGTTAGAATTATAAGCAAATAGTGTATTGCTAAAGGAAATTGACATTTCATACATTGTTTGAAACAATATTAACAAGAAGGGTTAAGACCTATTCAAGCAGCTTCCTTCTCGAACACAAATACTATAATGAAGTGTGTTATAAATATCATGTGTTATAAACATGATATATCTCGTCAGTGTCCCAAAAGGTTTTGTGACATAATATGCTTACGTTTTTAAACAAAGCTCATGAAGATTTCAGCTTTAATGTACTTCTTATCCAGACTCAGGGAGCGCTTGTTGGCACTACAGACTGCTTCATCGGTCTCTGTTGGACGAAGACCAAAAATTAATAGAAAATCTAAATGATCTCTCACAAATCTTACAATACGCTGAGTAATCATTCTTCAGTATTATTCACCATGCCTATTTAAAAGATGAAACATATTTTGTGCTAAAATCAACGTTGTATTATCTGGCATTTACGCATTCTTTTATTGACAGTTTAGGCCAAAGATTGCCAAACTGGCGATCACAAGCTACTAGTAGCTCACAGGGAAATTTTCAGTGGTTCTCAGTGTCAAACTCAGTTAGGCTAACCTGGGTGTTACTTGACTGAGCACAGAGAGATGACTCACACAACAGCTGTTGCATAACAAGTTCTTATTTTACTTTATTGCTTTCAGTAGTTCACAGAAGAATTTAAAAACTGTACGGTTGTTCAGAACCTTCATAAGTTTGGCGACCACTGATCCAGTTATAGAAAATTATACTGAAGAAAAAGTGTACTTAACACTTTTTTTATCTCGTAACTGTGAAAACAACAGTATATAATATGTTAATATACTGCAAAAGGCAAATGGTATAAATCAGAACTTAAATTACTCAAATATCCAAACTTCAAAGGCGATTTTCTGAGATCTGGCTTCTTCACTGTCTGTCTCTCAATTTTATACCGATTGAGAAATGAATTTTTCGTCACGTTACCAGTCACTTGTTTGAAAGAGAAAAAATAGAAAAGATAACATGGTAGAATAGGTAGAAAAGTAGCTAAAAAAAGGCAATTTCTCATTGGCGAGTTAGGAAGTGACAATCTTATTATGTAAAAAGACTCACAAAAAACAAACCAAGGTTAATAGACAGAGCAGAAAAACACTGAAGACCCTTCAGTTTTTAAACATATTTCACTGCAACATTCTTTCAGTTGGCAATTACAATAAGAACAAACGTAATGTAACATTTGAGTCAAAAAGAACTGGAAGGAATAGCATTTTCATCACAGATGCCATTGATTTCATCCAGTGCAAAAGCTTTTATCGGTGGCTAATTCCTGTCAATAGGTGTTACACTTTCAAACAAACATTGCCAAAGAAAATTTTTCACCTTTTTTTTTTATTTTTTGGAAAAATAATGTAATGACAATCACATAGGAGAGAGGAAACAAAATAGGGTATTGATCCCACGGGTCTTTTATATATGTTTAAAATCATTTTCTAATAGCAACACAAAAGATACTGCAGAACTAAACATAATCAACGGGAAAGAGTGGCTGGATCACTATAAAAGTATGACTCAAATGTGGAAGAGGCAGAAAGAAGCTAATACAAAATTTATAACGTAGATCCATCGACATTGAATGAATTAGTTGACTCGCTAAAGAAACTAAAAAATGGAAAAGTGCCAGATATTGATGGGATTAATTTGGAGTTAATTAAATATGCCGATACGTCATTAAAAACTTAGATTTCTCAATTTACTGAATACCTGTTGGGAGACTTGTACGATTCCAGAAGAATGGACAAAAGCAAAGGTAATATCACTATTCAAAAAAGGAAACGGAAGTAAACCAGATACTAGAGTATAGAGGAATTACCTTGGTAACTTAGACATACAAGATATACTAAAATTATTACCAGCAGATTTACAACTCTTCTAGACAATATATTGTTAGAAGACAAAGTGGATTTAGACAAGGAAGATCGTGTATAGTTGATGTATTCTCCATTAACACGCTTATACAGAAGAGGGTAGAATTTAATCAGGAAACACATATCGCTTACACAGATTATGAGAAAGCATTCGACATGGAGCATCGATACATGATATGGAAGATAATGAATAAAAGAGGCATTCTACTCCATTTAATTGAAGTAATCACATCCCTATACCACAGAACTATAAATGTGTGGAATTTAAATGGAAAATTATCCGAGGTATTTAAAATTAATCGAGGTGTTAGACAAGGTTGTAACGGAATCACCAAGTGTATTTAATATTTATATAGACGACATTCTGAAAGAATGGAAACAGTGTATAACTGACGGCATCAAAATAAACTCCAAAACCACTCTAAATACACTCTTACTTCCAGACGATCAGATAATTATTCAAGAAAGTGAGAATCAGTAAAATACCTGAGAAAGAAAACAAGAAAGGAAACACAACATAATTTTATAAAACAATAACTATCCTCATACTTCTATATGGATGCGAGACATGGATCATGAAAAAGAAAGATTTTACCAGAATTCAGATGTCTGAGATGAGGTTCTTGAGACAAGTAAAAGGCTGCACTATATTAGACAAAATAAAAAGGGAAGTAATGAGAGAAGAATTAGAAGTACTCACGTTAATAAATAAAGTACAAGATTACAGGACCCGATGGTCACACCTACATAGAACGAATAGCGACTGCATCCCAAAACAAATATCTGTAGTGACAGACCTCATGGTAAAAGGGATGTTGGCCGTCCAAGATTGAGATGGCATACTGAAGACGGAACAGGAGTCTCTCCTAAACCCTGAAGAGATGATGATCAGTTTCTAAAAGAGAGAAGCAAACATCCTCTACCCATTCAGTGACATAGATTTAAAGTTATCTGCACATGTAACTAGACCCAACCTGCAAAAGAGAACTCTGACAAAACATTCGATTTGGAATGAAAAATATCCGACCCCCAAATTAACTGATATTTATATTTCTCAATATTTTCTAGTTTGAGATAAAAGTTTAATAATAGGGCAAAATACTAGGTAGTTAGAAATTTCATTACAATAGAACATTAAAAAAATTAATATAAATTTAAAATAACAACTTAGAAAAGTACCGGACAATACTTACGTCCACAACATTCTCCGCTGCTTCGAACTGCTTCGAACCGGCTTTGATTTGAACTTCCGTGTTCGATACTTAGATTTTTCTAACGTGGCATCTGAGGGTAATATCTTCAAGATTGGAATACGGCAACATTTTTTGCGTCTTTCTCGGTCCTGCCGCTAGAGTCGCTTGATCTGCAACACTGCTTGATACCAAAGAGTATGGGCATAGATTAATACACGAACACATTATTCATCCATGGTACGAGAGCTTGAAACCGTCGCGATCATGCCACATCTTGCGGCAGGACCAAGAAAGAAGAAAAATCCGTGCCTTATTCCGTCTTGAAGATAATATCCTCAGATGCCATGTTCAAAACCTCAAGTGTAGACAGCTGAAAGATTGTTTTGGCTATGCTTGGGGTTCCGTAACGTGGCGTCTGGAGATCTTATCTTCACGATGGAAAATGGCACGGGTTTTCGTATCTTTTTCAGTTGTGTCGTTAGATGTCACTTGATCTGTAACACTACTTGATGTTGTCGCGATCATGCGACATCTGTTGGCACGATAGAGAAAGACGCATTAAGCCGTGCCATATTCCATCGTGAAGATAATAGCCCCAGGCGCCACGTTACGAAACCCCGGGTATAGGTTTTGTAAACAAAATCAATGCGATACTGCGCAATTCAGGACAAAAAACGGGCGCGTTGTGGAATTTCACGGACGCGCTACATTCATATTTTATTGTTGCAGATTATTCTACCACAGTATACTGTGATTCTATTGCATATACTATAATGTTAGTAATGATACTTTAGGCTTAACCACTGAAGCGCGGCCTCTATGACCGCTGCGATTTTGAATTTTTCCGTTTCGTGATTTTTCACACGGATTTTTCCCGGAGCCCCCTTCTACCTTATCGTTGGTGATTTTCTAGAATCCAGTGTTGTCGTCGAACTCAGTTGCGTTGTTTTATATATATATATATATATATATATATATATATATATATATTTTATATATATATATATATATATATATATATATATATATATATATATATATAGTGTGTGTGTGTGTGTGTGTGTGTGTGTGTGTGTGTGTGTGTGTGACATCGTACGGCCACCCGCGCCGAGATTCAGGCACGTGGCCCCCAACATGTCTCCACGGACCGTTGGGAACCGGTTACTTGCTACAGGATGCCCGACTGCCACTCACGGCGAACCATCGTCGAGCACGTCTGGCGTGGTGCAATGTACGGGCCAGCTGGGGGACAGAATGGCGTGCAGTGGTATCAGTGTTGAGCAAATCCGCTTCTGCCTGCACGCTAGTGATGGTCGTGAGCGTGTGTGGTGTCGCACAGGCGAGCGCTTGCGTCCTGAGTGTATTCATCCAGGTAGGACCCACTCTGGGTTGCCACCAGCTACAACGCGCGTTCGTCTTTGATGTTCGTGGAGGGATCATTGACCAGCGCTGGATACATCAAGCGCGTTGCACGTATTGCACGCCTGTGCTGGTACCTTTATTGTAACGGGAGGGTGATGCACTGTTCCAGCATGACTGCCCTCTCACTGCCTGCGCTAGGCAACACGCTCTTCGCGAATGTTCGTCAACTGCCCTGGCCGAACCGCTTGCCGGATTTGTCCCCGATCGAGCATGTTTGGGACATGATGGGCCAACATCTGTTCCGTGCTGCGACTCCCCCAACAACTCTCCCTGCTCTGCGTGAGACGGTGCAGGAGGCGTAGAACAGTGTAGCGCAAGACACTATTCGCCACTTGTACGATGGGATGCCAGCCCGCATCAGGGCTTGTCGTACTGCCCCCGGCGGGTACACGTAGTATTGATGTGGCGTTTCCTGTCCATGGTTCTCTCGGTTGCTGGACGTTCGAGTCTCACATGGTGCTGCCCATGTAATCATCTGGAAGGAACAGCGTTTCGCTGAATTTGATACTGCTGTAGGCAGACGATAAATCCCGAAAGCTCCGGACTTCCCTGTGTGGTATTCTATCTGTTTGTGCTGTTTCTGTACGGAGGAATAAATTGTACAACGCAGTGGGGGTGTTGCAATACTTTTTTCCGCCAGGAATATATACATATTGCACGCTCGGAACTGCAAGATTTGGATATGACTGAGCTGAAGGTTTCTTGGTACATTATTTTATACAGCCTTTCTTAACACCAATCATGAGAAATATGAATGGATAATAGCTACGATGAGTGGAACTTGCCGTGACATTTTCCGATGCGTAATGAGCAAAAATAGATTTTCTAACTTGCTCATATGTTTACGTTTTGATAATCCTAGTGATCGCGACATACTATGGCAGGAAAATCTTACGGCTGCTGTTTCCCAAATTTTCGGATTTTTCGTACAAAACTCTCAATCTATCATAAAACTCATTGATCAAATGATGAGATCCTTGTTTCATTCAGAGGCAGGTTGAAGTTCAAATTATACATACCAAAGAAGCCATGCAAATACGTTTACAAATTATGTGTATGGTTGATTCACTTAATCATTACTTTTACAATGGATATATCGATTGTCATAAGGGTTCAGATGGAACTTATTTTTGATGACTGAACTCGATGAAGACATTTTTAAAACCCACTCAAGCTGTGTTGAGATTGTCGGCACCAAATGAGAATTTCAATCGGATCATCAGCGGATTCTAGCAGACTATTGGTTCACGTCTGAGGAACTAGTGGAACAATTGAAACAAAGAGGCCACAATGAAGAAGAATAAGAAGCGCATTCCTGAATTTTTAGCCAGGAAAATAAGAAAGATGGAAAAAACGGAACATTATTCGGATTTACTAAACTAAACTGGACGACAGTGTAATACCCGCCAAAGAAAAAGTACTTTTGTCGTCGATGCACCACACTAAGAAATTTGATAATGAGAAACCTTAAATAATTGCTTCCTACAATATGACAAAGGGATGAGTAGAATCTTTGGACGAAAAATGTACCAAACATTCTACAGGTCGCTGGACACGACGATGGCCTATGGCATTTTTTTCTTCTCGACATCCGTGGAGTAAATTCTCACGCCATCCATCAGTAGGGTTGCCAGATGTGTTCAGAAGAAAAACCGGACAACTTTTTAATTTTTTATTAGGTCATAAAAATTCCTGAAAATGAAAAAAAGTGTACATTATATACTTTTGTATACAATGTAGCGCGACGCGACTATATTGTCTTGGCACATTAAACAGATACATTACAAAATGTAACTAGGCTGCTAAGCGAAGAGTTGAGCTACGGTCAGTTTGAAAAGTGATACTGTACATACAAAATTAAATACACTTATTTATTTATTTATTTATTTATTTATTTTACGTCAAAAAAACAGTTAAAAACTGCGTATGACGTGCTATGGGGAAAAGTGAATTGTGTGCACATTTTCAAAATTCTGTGATCCCTACACTAAGTCATATACTACTTAAATTTTGAATTTTGAAAGGGAGAAAAAAAAACAAAAACTCCCATGTAGTAAAATCTATTTTCAAAAGTAAATAAGCAATAAATACACTTATTCAAAACACAGATTACTCAAACATAACATACATGGCTGTAGGGGAAAATCGCACAAAATTAGGACGCTAACATATTTTAACATATAACAAACTAAGTTGTGGGTAAAAAAAAATGAAAAACATTTCTGGGTTACGTAGATTTTTAACTGTCAGAAGGTCGTTTTTCGTCAGTCGTTTTTTCTCTACTTTGATGGAAAACTATGTTTTTGTCAAAATGTGCAATGTCCCCGTATTGGACAACCGGTTGGCTGTCCAAAACATTAAAGTGATCAAATATTATTGACACTTATTAAAAAAATATTTTGAAAGACAATAATCAAATTAAGTAAGCTATGGCAAGTACAAAACATAGGGACAGACATCTTGTCACTTTGTAAATTTGTTTTTTATTAACATTCTACTTTGTACAGGAATAAAATAGGGCCGAAATCACGCACAAAAGTCACAAAGAAAGGTGTATCCCCCTTTTTTCAGCATTCGAACAGGCTTCATGCGCCCAACCTTAACAGGCACCACCTTAAAATAATCTCTGAGTACCACTCTCTATCCAGCCTTAGATCCCCCTTGGAGTTTGTATAAAGCTCGTTGCAGAATATACAAACTTCATCAGCATTTTCTTCTTCGGAAGTAATTATGGTTTCCTCAAATTTTCTTTTCTTCCCTTTTTGAGATTTAGAATTGAGCAATATGTTCACTGGAGTTCTTAAAAAGAGATTTTTTTCTGTTTATTATTTGTTTTGTTTTTCTTTTTAAATTTTCAATTGTTCTTCTGCTTCAAGTTCTGCTTTATACGCTGAAGTTGAGACGGCAACTTTTCCTCTCCTTTCGTCAATTTTCATTTTTCTTATACGCTCCGTTTCTTTAGGAAGAAGCATTAATATTTTTTGTGAAGTTCTGAAAGACAGAGAGCAGTTCTGAGTTTCTGTAGTTGTATGTCTAGTATGTGTTGCTCCTCCTGACGGCCTAGAGCAAGGGTGTTTAACTTCCAAGGCCTCACGGGCCACAACTAAAACCTTTCATATGGTTGCGGGCCATATTTTCATAACTCGGGCGACCCACACCGGACTTCCCCGTATTGTTGATCTCTGCACCTTGCCCGGCTGCTCTGAAGCGGGGGCGATGCAACCATGCGTAATATCAGGCCGTACCATACATAACGCAATGAAACACAATGGGATGTTGAGTGAAGTCGTAGGCTTCCGCGGCCAGAGTCATGTAAATGATCTTGGCTGTCCAGGTGACGCCGCGTCGAAGGCTGTGTTGCGTAAGCAGCCGTGAGGAAGACCACGACAAGATGGTCGAAACGTCGGCAACACAGCCTTCGACGCGGCGTCTACAGCCCTGAGGAAGACCACGACAAGATGGTCGAAACGTCGGCAAACAGCCTTCGACGCGGCGTCACACAGCCCTGAGGAAGACCACGACAAGATGGTCGAAACGTCGGCAACACAGCCTTCGACGCGGCGTCACCTGGACAGCCAAGATCATTTACACAATGGGATGTTTTTGAATTTCTGAATTCACTAGAAAAAATCCTTAAACCTTTACTTAGCCTATTTTTATATTAAAGGGCCTGTCGATTCCCGCAGGGCGCGTGCACTAGGCGCACAATGTTCTCGCCCAACAGGGACGAAAGGGACTTTCACTTTGACTAATAACGTTTCGTGGTTCACAATAAATGGGACCGCGGGCCGCAAGTTGGTCTTCCCTGGCCTAGAAGATCGGGTCCCTAGAGGGGAAGGTTCCCTTTCTTCGCGGCCGAAGCTCCCCGCCTTAGGAGTCGCTGCCGTCGCGGTCCGCGCGGGCGGGGGAAGACATCCTGGCCGTGACAACCGTCCCGAACCCTGGGGTGTTGAAGGCTCATATCTCTGTTAATCCTGCCAAGCCGAACGGCTTTTAGGCGAGAGAAATGCCACGACGAGATAAATAACCTTCCTTCCCTTCTCTTCACGTACAATTGCCACAATTGTTTGGAATTGTTCTCGCTCGAAAGGCAGTCAGTTTGCGTGCGCTTTCTGCTGTGCGTGGTTGTAGATCTCCGACCTCTGGCTTTGCAGCGTTTTCGAGTATTTACATATCTGTTGAAATTACTTTGACTTCAACATCCACGTGTATATCAGTGTGACCGCTGAGAGGCCAGGCTCGTGAGATAGCGTATCGAGAGACACACTACTTTCGGTACATGAAAATCGGTCGCCGTCAAGAGCATAGCATGAGAACAAAGCTGCAAGAGCGAATCAGCTATCGTTGAGGGCGGTCCTTAAGTTCAACTGAGCTCCCCCTCGAGAGCAGTGGGGGATGGTTTCGCCACGCCTGCTGATATAAGCGACGCCATGGTGATTTTTTCTAAGTTGTCGAGCTGTAGTTAGGAAATAATTGCAATTTTATATTTCGTAACTTCCCAATAATGCGAGAAAGTATGTGCTTTTAAGCCCATAATAGTTTTTCCCACTACAGGAGAAAGATTGTCTGTACAAAACCTCCATTTTCCTTATGCCTAGCTGGCTCTTTCATTAAATTTCTCCCCTAAGTGATTTGCTGTTATAAATGCCACATATCCACAGCTAGAAACCCATTGATGAAATGAGCTGGGCATCGATGACAATATGAATAAAACAACGGAAAGTTATAAAAAAATTAAATAGTACGTTTTCATTTTCTCTCTTTACTTAATAAGTAGAAAAGACATTGTAATCGTGCGCCGGAAAAAGGCGAATTTTCGACAGAAAAACGCATTGCCGGCCCCTGGTAATGAAAAAGTGGATAAATCTTGTTCCTCTATGTAGTAAATTACTTCCTCAAACACGCGGTGAAGTCAACATCCGTGTTTTGTCCGTCCTTGATACAGGCTTGTCAGCCAGCGTCAACTTCAAATTGAAGCCAAGATGCGTCTTTGTTGTAGTATCTGCTTTTTTCCCAGATACATGCCGAAAATGTTTAGACCTCAGATTTTGAAGGAAGAGCAGCATTTTCCATTCGGTTATTGAGTCAAAATGCGCCTTTTTAAAACCGATTCTGTACACGGAAATCTACTCTACGTTTGTAACGTCTAATGCGTTAAGCCCGTGCTTGGATTTTGTCTTTTAACTTCTCAGATACCATTAGCCTTGTTGTTGTCGTCGTCTCTTTTAAATTTTCGGGGGTACTTCTCATGAAGCCTCAACATTTTCAAAATGGTCTAAAAAGTGGTTCCAATTTTTTTATTAAACTTTGTCTACGGATCGCATAGAGAACGCTAAAAAATAGCGTAGGTCCTATTGAAATCCCTAATTTTTCGAAAAAACGGTAAAAGTTCAATTTTGTCAGCGTCTTTCTACAACTAAAATATTAGACAGATTTTTTTCTCTTAATGAAATCTGTTCCTTAAAGATACATTTTGAAATAAGGTCATGTACAATGTTTCGAAAATTTGAATACTTTTTGCGTGATTTTTAGTGAAAATAGGGCGATAGAGTACGTGCTGTTTTAGCACTACTAGTTTTCATTTGATTTATTTAGTCAAAGTAAAAACTGTATGTAACATATGATGGAGAAGTACCATCTACGCACGTTTTCTTGAGCTCCAGAATCTCTTCCCATCATTTTAACTATAAATAGTTGCTAAGAAATAAGCGCAGTTAGCAACTTTTGAAAACTAGACATTTTTGCTCCCGAGTAAGAAAACATATTTGCATTGGTAAACAAACTGCAGTTTTTTTTATTGTTAACAAAATAGTACTACACCCCCTGCTCTATTCCTACCACTACTAGCAAAAGGTAAGCTCCACGAAACGTGCGCCTTGTGGATCTACATTTATGTCCAGAAGCAAAACAAGGGACCATCTCAGCATTTGCTCAATGGATCAGAGAAACGACTGATCGTGAAGGAAAATTAAGTGCATTATTTATTATTTAGAAGAAAAGTGGGCCAGGCATAGGCACGTCCGGTGCAAAAGGTAGCGCTGGGCCGGCGCAAAAGGCTCGTATTTTATGCAGCCAGTCATTTAATGTCATAAATCTTTGACTCCCTCGAGTTTCAATAGTTCCTTTAAGGCCTGTGTCACACGAGCGTTGCGCTGACGCGCGTCATCTAACGCTGAAGACTTCAGCTGCGTCGACGCCTGTGCACATGAGTCACTTAAAACGCGTCGTAGATTACCACTGTATCTTACGATAAATGGTACACGAGTGCTCTTGGCGACGTGCGTTGTTTCCAACGCGCGTTGAAAGCTAGAAAACACACGTAATCTTGACTTACGTTCTGGCTTGATTGTCTTGTTTGAGCTGTGGACACAACGCACGCCAGGGGCGCCCATGTGCTGGTTTGCATAAGTGTTAATTTACGACGCGCTTTAAGTGACTCGTGTGCGCAGGTATCAACGCAGCTGACGCCATCAATGTGAAGTGGCGTGTGTCAACGCACCGCTCGTGTGACACAAGCCTAAATGCGCCGAATTTGTATCATGCAATGTTGGTGAACGTTGTGCAAAGCCGCACTGGATGCACTAGCGCCCCTATCCATTCATCCTGTAGTTTTGTCCAAAATTGAGAGTTAAAACCAGTTAAAACGCCCTCCGTAGCGACGAAATGAAACAACCTGAATACCATATTCAATACCCAACCCCAACCCAAACCCAAATTCTATTTCCTTCATCCTGAATTTGCTAAATGCACTAGGCATCAGTAATATCGTTAAATCATTTCTGAATGAATAGTATTTTATTATTAGTATTGTTACTATTATAATTGATATTACTATTATTATTACTGTTACTATTTTTATTATTATTGTAAGATCAATGACCAACTTGATCAGGGTTTTTTGTCCAGTTTCCCTTGATCCTTTGAGCAAATGCTGAGATGGTCCCCATTGTTTTGATTTCTGGACAGTAAATGTAACTTCACTCCGCAATATCTGACTCGTCATACACGATTGAAATTGTATTTGTGACTCAATAAATATTATTATTATTATTATTATTATTATTATTATTATTATTATTATTATACGAAAATTCCTTTGGCTCCTTTATGATAACTTAACGTTCTCACTGATTGGGCACCTATGTCATTACCATCTGGACGTTATACGATCTTAAAGGAACCTTCATTATGAACGTATAGCATGAAAAATATATAAATGTCAAACGCATACCTCAAATAATTTAGGGTGGGAAGTATTGAAATTTATCCAGGATTTCCAAAAAGTAATGTATAAACGTGAAAAATGTGTAAGTACAAAACTTATAAAGGGAGTTTCACGGTACTTCTTTCTTGCACCTCTCCCTCTCCCATCTATGGAAAACTCATTGCACAGTCGTTGTTTTTTCGCTGCGGTTCTTCCGTGCCAGTCTGTGGGAACCTTAAGGCGTGGTAGATCCGCAGCGGGTGCGGCGCGAAAACTTCCGAGCTAGACGCGGCCGCGGAATTCGCGGGACCGCTCACACCGGAGCGTTAATTATGAGTCAACGTTTAGAGACGGTTGGCAAGGTCACTCGACTCAGAGGAGAGCGAAGACTCCCGAACACGGGCGGACTTCCACGAAACTCGTGCTGCAGCGGAAGAAACGCGTCTGGTTGCGTAACAATTTTCGCCGCCGATTAAACGCTGCCAATCTGTTTATTTATTTATTTATTTTACGTCAAAAAACAGTTAAAAACTGCGTATGACGTGCTATGGGGAAAAGTGAATTGTGTGCACATTTTCAAAATTCTGTGATCCCTACACTAAGTCATATACTACTTAAATTTTGAATTTTGAAAGGGAGAAAAAACTCCCATATAATAAAATCTATTTTCAAGGATAAATAAGCAATAAATTTTGAATTTTGAAAGGGAGAAAAAAAACAAACAAAAAAACTCCCATGTTATAAAATCTATTTTCAAAGATAAATAAGCAATAAATTTTGGCTCTTATTACTTCCTGCTGCGACAACATGGAAACGATAATTTGAATAATTGTATTTCCCACTGAATTCTAGAAGACGTGCACAGAAAATGAAGTTACATTTATGTTCAGAAGCAAAACAAGGGGCCATCTCAGCATTTGCTCAATGGATCAGGGAAACTGGACGAAAAACCTGATCGAGATGGGGGTCATTGACCCGGAAGCTGTAGTACAATAGTTGTTACAGGTTGTTTATACTCATTTATACAATCCAAATGGTAAATAATGCATTATGTATCATTGTTAAAATTAATGTTACTTTTCTTGTGATGCTCAGTATAGTCTCTAATTGTATAGAAACAGTTATGCAGCAGAAACGATTTCACTTGGGATTTAAACTTTTCTATTGAATTTAATCGTTTAATGTCATCTGGCAAAGTGTTGTAAAATAATGTACATGTATTGTATGTGAATTTTTTGTAATGAGCTGTTGATACTGTCACCTGATGAATATGATTTCTACGTCGAGTGTTATAGTAATAGACTTCGGCATTTTCTGAAAATATATTCCTGTTGCCACGACGCTCGCCTGCCGCGCAGCTCTGAACGAGCTCATAAGGCAACACGTGACGCAAAACTTCCGCTGCGGCCAATCCGCGTAGGCTATGGATCTTCCGCGTCGGTCTGCGGAAGCCTATAAGAGTCAGCAACACCTACCATTTCTACAACTAGTGGTGCTAAAACAGCACGTACTTTCTCGCCCGTACATCCACGCAAAATTACGCGAAAAGTAATCTACTTTTGGAAAAATTGTACATGACCTTATTTCAAAATAGATCTTTAAGGAACAAATTTCATTAGAAAAATTTCTATCTTTAGTACTTTAGATGTAGGACGACTCCAAAAAAGTTTTGAACTTTTGCGATTTTCGAAAAATCAGGGTTTTCAACGAACATGAAGCGTGAACCGTACTCTTTAAATGACCTTCACACTAACAAAAGACAACGATTGAGATATTTTTTGAAAATGACCTAGGGGCTTCATATAAAATAATCCCAAAATTAAGATATTGGTTTCAAATTCAGGGGGCCGCGACTTCAGTTAGATCGTTTGGGGACTATCACTTTTGTAGAAAAAATCATCTTCCATCATTTGATTTCCCACGTGGATTCGGCTACACTCCGGGTTAGAGGATTGTTTTCTAAATTTAGCATCTGGATTTATCCACTTTTTCGTTACCAGGGCCCTGTAATAATCGTTCTGCCGACAATTCGCCGTTTTTTCGCGCAGCATTACATAACTTTCTTTCTACTGTGTAGCGAGAAAGTAAAACTAAAGCATAATTAACAGAATGATCAAGGAGGAAAACAATTTCTTAGACGAGATCTGTAAGAAATACACAGATGGGAGCTGAAAAACATACTCATGATACTTACAGGAGGGTGGCCACTCATTTCCTGGAATAAATGGTATAGCCAAATAACACTGTGAAAAGTGCCCGCCAACCAAATCGATCACATTCCAAGCACATTTAGGCGCGAATTTCAAATTTCTAAAGTGAATTTTTTTTTTTCACTACACATTGTTTAAAAATCTTTTTAAAAATGTTATAGAATGTTATAAGACCCATTTTAGGGAACAAAATTGTTTAAAAAAAATTTTTTTTCCTACATGAATTTGGCGCAAAATTCATTGCCAAAAATACCCTCAAATTGAACTATGTTTCTCCATCACTGCAATTTTTTTTCAGCCTGATACACGCAATAGATGGTGAGAAAAAAATAAAACATGCAAAACACTCTTCTTGTTGTATCTCTGCAACAGATTGCCCTAGGAGGCCGATTTTTTGTGAATCTACACCATTTTGTATTCTCTTTTATATGAGCATCACGACTTTTGATTTGGTGTGGGGGCACTTTTCACTGCCTTATTCGGCTCTACCCTTTCCCTGATATTTCCGTCTCAAGTGCGTTTTTTCCGGAAAATATTTGTAATTTCACACTACTTAAAGAAAATATTAAAGCTACCCTGGCACTAATTGGTCAGGTTTTTCACTTTGCAATGACAAAGTAAAACTTTTTTCTCATCAAATAAAAATTGAGCAAAACAGTGCTATCCTAATGTGTTTAAGGAATAATTTCTAGTTTTACTGCCCTCTCTTCCTTAAACAATTTTTTTACAAATTCCTAATTTTTCCTGAGCAATGAATTTCCCTGTTTTCCCAGATTCCCCCCTATCCATGGGAACCCCGTAAAATTTTACAGTAACTATTAATTTTAACTTGTCAAGAAACTTCCAAGCAAAAATATTTTTGAATAATCATTGAAAATGAATAAAATCTTATTGCAACTAAGCTTAGTGTAGCCTGCCATATTATACAAAATATATAATATAGATTTTGTATAATATATTTTATATATAATATATAGATGTTGTATAATATAACTATATTATACAAAAATCTATAATATGACACGTTCAACCAAAATATCTTGAATTTCCCCTCCCAAAATTTGTAACTTAATCCGCCACTGTGAGCAAGTAAGAAGCATGTAAGAATAACTAACAAAACAAATACTAAAGGAAATTGTGACAAAATTATTGAAATCGAAATAATACGGAAGGTATAATTGAGATTCATCTCAAAATGTGGTGAGATTATTAGAACTTGAAGACTTGTTCACATTACGAGTCCATTCTATCACTGTGATGTAGGAATATGCAAAATCCAGGAGATATTTAAGAAGTTGTACAAGTGTGTTTTTCAAATCAAATTTTACTGTTTCTGAAGTATTACTGAAAGAAAGGAAAATCTTCCAGAGCTACAAATCTATAAATTTTAATAAAATGTACATTTAAAAATAGAATGCTTTGGGTACTACATGAATAAATTCTCTTATAGATACTCAGAAAGGTATTCAAAATAACAAATAAAAGTATAATAATAAATATATAAAAAAAACTTTTCAAAATATATATATATATATATATATATATATATATATATATATATATTTATTTATTTATAAATAATTATAGGGTAATAATTAGTTCATTTAATTTTAACATGAAAACAGAAATTATAATTTTCTTTTAAAACAATTTTATACCAATGCAGTAGTATTTTATGTTTCAGATACTCTTCAAATTTTTCATAATAGAGAACATTTCAGAAAGTGATTACTGGTGGATGCTTGAACATGTCTTGAACTGCAACAGGAAACCAGTAGAAATTAAAATTCAAAAAATTACTTTGGCGTTTCTCTTTGAGTGAATATTAAAAATTCTTTTACAATATCATAAAATATATCATAGCCTGATGTCAATTTTAATGACTAATTTGGTTTATTTTAGTGGTCAGTAACCCATAGGACGACTTGAGAACTGAAATGCTCGCAAGGGCAGGGACATGAACAGCTTCCTGTTTAGACCAGTTATTCCAATCGGACTGTGATTTACATCACAAAAACTAAGTCTAAGACTGCATGTAAGCATGATCCGCATTCACAGAATTCATCTTTTATTTTCAATAGTTCACATATCAGGACCTGTGCTAGAGTATGTACTTTGATGAAAACTTTAGCAACCTAACAAATGTATATTTTCACAAATTGTTTTGTGGGACGACCCTGAGAAAACATGCAGAAAGCTCTCTTTGGCCACAGGTTGTATATGGATTGGCTAGGGATTGAATCCAGGCCCCTGTAATGGAAGGCACATTTGCTAGCCATGATACCCTAATGGGAGCTCAAGAAAACAAATACAGATTCCTTTAAAAAACTGAAATTTTCCTAATGTTTGGCACAGACATTAAAATTGGGGGCTTTTGGAGGAATAAATTAAATTTATTATTTGCCATCCAATTCAATAATACAGAAATTAAATTAATACTTAATTATATAAACATTTAACCTTATTTCTCAGAAGCACTCCATGGTTTTGAATCTACAATATTATGACATTTCAAAATCTTAAGATCAATAATCTAATGGATCACAATTTTTGAAATTACATAGCTTCACACAACAAATAGTTACAAATGAAAATTATCTTGTAGTTGGATACCTTGTAAATTGCAATTATTTCCTTGGTGATGCTGTAACCAGGTCATTCTTTCCAGGTTTGCAAATAATACAGCTTTCCTGAAAGTATTAATCAGCAAATAAATAAGAGTTTTCAATACATTCTCACACTGTTCTCCTTATATGAAAAAAAAAAATGTCAAACAGCATTCTTGAGAATAGAGAATCCATTAAAAAGTTTATTCACTGCATTAAAGATAAAAGAAAATTGATAAATCCTTTTACAAGAAATTGTTGAAACTTGACTGTCAGAATCCGTTGAAAATATTTATAATACATTTATGTGGTATACACTTACCAGTAAACCCAAAGTAGGCAAACAATCTTCATGAAATGAGTGCTTGCAGTAAAATACAATCACTTTACTGGCATGGCTGAGATCTGCAAGTTACAAAACAAAATAAGTTTGTTTTTTTCTTTCTTTGTTTTTGTTTTAATTCTTTTTTATCTTTCTTTTCTACCATTCATTATCAAGTAAAATGACATTTTTTTATGGACATCTACTGAATAACACAAAACAATAGAAAAAAAAATCTGAGACTGACTTCAAAGTTACATGGTTTGTTTTTATGCAGACCATGAAAACTACTTTTACTTACACATCCATGGAATATCCTAACTGATAGGAAATGATTACATAGTTTTAGAAAGTATTATTCAAGAAGATATCTCTAATGTATTTTTGAAAGAATACTTATTAAGCGTTAGTTTTTAAATAAAAATGTACATTCATAATGGGAATACTCCTTTGGATATGATGCAATCAATTTGTGGAAATTGTTCTGGGTAAATTGAGAAAAATTACAAAACTATGTCAACAGGCTGGGGTTGGAGGTGGACAGCTTCCCCCTTGGATCACCAAAGAATATTCATTTACAGATTAATTTGACTTCCTTGTACTGTGAAATAAACATAAAGATGCATACTAAAACTATACACACCTTTAACAATGATTTTCCTGTGGCAAGCTCCACAAACTTGATCATCTAAAACCCAAATAATCATAAAAAAATAAATTATTGACTTGAAAATATCCATAATTTTTCAAATTGATCACAAAATTTTCATAACTTACCATCAATTGATATTCCTCGCTGCTGTAAACCAACTAACTTTTTGTGTAAATTGAAGTAGTCTGTAACGAGAATTTTTTTGCATCCTTCCTGAACTGACACCTACAAATACGAAGGATAAGTAATTTCAAATAAAAAAATGAAATACCGGTATATTAAAAAATATATATAATTATATTTTTGAAATAGATATATAAGCTTCCATGTTTCTGTAAATTAAGTGTTTAGAAAATTTTAGAGAATAAAATATAATAATAATAAAAAATTGTAAAGTATTCAAATTTACCTGTAAATTGTAGTCCTGCATCATTTTCACCAAAGAGTTTTGAAGTCCTTCTATTTTTAATCCATTTTCAATCTTCTGAATTAATATACGTGGATCGATGTATGTTCCAATTTTTTGTAAAAGGAATGTGATAAACTCTGTGTTGAAACATTATGGAATATTATAAATAAAGTACAAAATATTACATTAAAGGCAAAGCTTAAAATTAGGAACAAAGAACTTTCCCTTGAAGAAAATCTATATAGTATATAATTTTAATCTTTCAACAATGTGTATGGCACCTTCAAGACAAAATATTAACCTGGACGATTGAGGGAATATGTTATGAGATCTTGCCACAATTCAAGATCATCATGTTCCTTGCAGAATGTAATAGCATGATCAATATCTTGCAATTCCTGCATTATCAACACCAAGGCATCCTTTGTATTGCCCATACGATCTACACGAAAAGAAAGAAAAGGTTTCATAATATTTTATAAATGATTCTACTGATCTAGCAAAGTTATTGAATTTTCCAAGAATGTACATAAAAAACTGTGAAGAGATCTCACCCAGCAAATAAACCATCTCAGGATAAAATGATCGTTCACGGCAAATATTAAGGGCTTCTTGAATGGGATACTGATCCCTTCTTCGCAGAAATGGAAGCAATTTTTCCCGGTCAAAATCTGCATACAGTCGTACTAGTTTTCCGTGATATTTTTTACTAGCTTCAACATCTTTTTTTTCTAAAGCATCTAAATACTTAAAATAGAGATATGAAATATTAGTATATTACACATTCATAGAGATTCACACATGTATACAAAAAGATAGCTGTGTTTGACACTTACAAACTACAAATCATTCAAGACAATGTACTTCAACCTGATGCTTCAACATATCAATATTTTCATGCATATTAAAATAAAAAAACACCTAAGAAAATATTTATTTGTAGAATGATTACGAGAATTTCAGTTTGGTTTCTTACACCTTCAATAACACATACACATTTTGGAATACAGCATTCTCTCTCTCCTTTCTATTTTTTTCATTGTACATCCTTCTGACAGTCTTGTTACAGTCAATAAATGCATCTTACCAGGTACAAATAAAGTTGATTGTTCTCCAAATGTGACACAACCACTTCTGAAGAAACACGATCTTTTTCCAGAAACATGTTAATTGCTTGTTCTGCATCAAGATCCATTAAACCTTCAATCATATCATGAATCGATGTATACAAGTTATACTTGTGAATAAGTTTGAAAACATCCTTATGTTTCAACCTTACAAGAAGAAAAAGATACAATGTTAACCATTACACACAGATCATTAAAAATTGTAAACAAACACAGTAAATGATAAGGATACCTACTTCAAATACATAGCCATGGATTTATCATATTTCTTCTCATGTGAATATAAAATGGCAAGTGCTTCAAGAAGAACAATATTATCTTTATCGTTAACCAGCAAATGTTCAAGCACAGCATTAACAACAGCTGGGACATTGTATAATGTTGGAGACCATTCCTTAACTAGCCGCAAGAAGCCCTGAAAATTTGAGACACATTTTACATTTTATTCATTCCTGTTCCTAGTTACATTAATACATTTTTATGATAATAATATATCATAAAAAGTTTAAATAGTGAGACTCAATAAATTTAATTTAAAATTCATAAATAAATTTAAAAAAATATAAATATTTTGAAATTTATCACGATACAAGTTACTTGCTCAGATTCATCCAAAAAAGAAAGAAAAAAGAAAAAAAAGAAAAGAAAAAAAAAGAAAAAAAAAAAAAAAAAAAGGGGGGGGGGAAATGAAGTTATTTATACATGGACATATATCACATTTGAAATCTGCTTTTTAAAACAGAAAAGTTATATTTTTAATTGTTTTTCTACACCATCTATGTTATTAATAAATATAAGTACGTTAAAAAATATAGGGATTATTGCAAGAAGCAAATACTAATATGAACCATATATCCAAATACAAATCACATAGATGAACAGAAGAATGGGTGCAACCTAAATTGTTTAATTTATATGTACATAAAACTTGACAACTTTTAATGGGAAACGTAAAAACAACCAAAAGTTATTCTTGTAGATTACGGCCTCATACATTTTTTCGAATATGAATCCACAAAGAGAAAATTAAAGGTGGCCAAAAAATATGTCAATTGTTCTCCAGTCTTAAAGGCAGCCAAAAAATAACACAATACTTCGAATTATACATCAATTTGTTCTACTGACCTGTGGGAAAAATACTTAGGTACAGTAAGAAATGAATCTGAGAGGAACTGAAAAGAATTCCATTGATTAAAAATACTCACATCAATGTACTGATATGGTTTGGATATCATAGAAAGATGAAAGACAAAAGGTTGAAACTGCACAATATGAGACTGGCAGAGAATGCCAGAAAACCAATAGGAACAGCAAAAATTACGTATCCAATATGCCCAGAAGTGGTTCTACACAATGAAAAGTAAAGCAGGAAGCACACTATAAAGAGGAAATAGGGAAAAGTAATCTTAAAAGGTCCAAGGTATTGAATATTTGTACAAGTTGGACTGAGTACAATGAAACTTAGATTTCATTATCCCTGATTTAATGTTTTCCAGGAATTTACATCATAAATGAGTACCCTGATATTAAGATTTTTTTGCACAGCAGGACTCTTTTAATTTACATGGACATTCTGAAAGAAAAGTTGGCAATGATGGTGGACGTTTAGGGAAGGGTTGAAGGGATACACATAAATGTTTTGTGTTTTGCTATTTACAAATTGGAGTATATCTTGGTGAATGTTCTGAACTGGTTGGTTGAATAATTTTCCAGGTCTAAGCACACGTGATTTATTTTGAGTGAGTTTGAGTTAGTTTGATATGATAAGTCACTTGCTGGATTCTACTTTCTCGCTACTGCTTACGCAGTAGAAAGAAAGTTATGTAATGCTGTGAAAAAAAGCAATGAATTTTCAGCAGAAAAACATTTACTGCCAGGCCCTGATAACGGAAAAGTGGATAAATCCAGTAGCTGAATTTAGAAAACAAATCCTCTAAAATGTGGCATAGCCAGAATTCATGTTTTGAGGGTCCTTGTAGCGGCTAAACTGTTCAGCTGACTTCTTCCAAAATTGACAGTCCCGTATCGATATGACTGATGTCGCAGGCACTTGAATTTGAAACCGATATTGTAATGTTTTGGGGTACTTTACATGAAGCCCCTTGGACATTTTCAAAATTTTTAAAAAATTACTCCATCATTTTTGATTAAATTTTGATGTTGGATAGTGTAAAGGATGTTTAAGAGAATGGTGCAGGTCTCATGTTCATTGAAAATTGATTTTTCAAAAATTGCAAAAGTTCAAACTTTTTTTAGCGTCTTCCTACAACGACAATTATGAAGAAACAGATTTCTTCCCTTAATGGAATCTGTTCCTTAAAGATAGATTTGGTAATAAGGTTATAAATAATTTTTCAGATTTGAGTACTTTTCATGTAATTTTGCATGAAAGTACGAACAAAAAAGTATGTGCTATTTTAGCACTACTAGTTTCTATTCGTTTTTTTCAATTAAAGTTTTAATGTATTATTTATTATTTTTAGAATTACAATGTGTTTTGGAACAAAATCTGTACAAAAAAATAATTTCCTCGATTTTACACTTTTTTTGACCAGCCCCTAGTGGCATAAAAAAAGGAGTTTCACCGTATTTACACATGCATCTTTTCTCATAACACACAACATTTCGTACAAACATATGATAATTTATTACCTGTGGATCAATCTTCAAATATTCATATAGCACCATTTCATAGATATGTGGATCTAATGCATTATCACCATTTGGTAAATATTGACTCACAGCTCTCAACTGTTGTTGACGTGCAAACTTGAATACTTCCTCTTCCCATAGTTGTTTGTCTTTGCCTTCAAACATAAAAATTAATTAAAAAGAACTTTCTTCACTAAAACTAAAACATACCCATAACTTTCATTGAAATTTAATATTCTTTACATCACATACTAGTTACCTAATATTTTCAAGCAGAGCTTCCCAGCCTCTTCAAATTTGTTTTGTGATAATAAATGATCCAAATAAGCCCTCCCAACTTTCAATAGGTTGTATTTCTTTAAATTACGACCTTCCAGTTCAGTAACTGCCAGCATTGCTGTTTCGTATTTACTAAAACAGAGAAAATGTTTTAAGAAAATCGATGCACGAATGTAAATGATTTCTTAACAAATTGTTATTGTTATTGTTACTGTGATTGTTAACTGACCCATGTTCCATAAGCCACTGCACCCTATCATCAGCATCATATGGAATGGCTACCACCACATCTTTAGGACTAACAATGAAAAAATGATTCTCTTCAAGGAGGCATTCTGTAAATAATTGGTGTTTATTACTACATTAGCAAAGAATATGAATACAAAATAAATCATAAAAACTGTAAGTCATGAATACCTAAATGATAGTCATTGCATTTATATTCTTGGTAACCTCTCAATGATAGACCATCAGTGCACACTTCAATGTAGTCCTCAGGTCTAGGTTCTAACACATATAACTGAGGTCTTTGTGCTTTCCCATTTTCATCCACTTCCTTCATGTAGCCCAATAACACCAAATAATTGTCTAAAGGTCCAATACCACAAATAAAAAAGTCTGTTGTGAATGTCGACACTGAAAAAACAAAATAATATTAAAACGTCCAAGAATTACTAAAAATTGAAAAACAATACACGAAATTAATCATACCTGGTTCAACAACATATTCAGGTAGCTCACGTCTTGAATATTCAATTGGGTTGCGTTTTCTAATTACCAATATTCTAACTGTATCCACCCATCCAACTAGAAGAGTTGTTGCATTTTTCCAACAAAGATTGCATCTGTAGTGTTCAGGTAATGCTCTAAAATTTTCAGAATCAAACAATAATTATATTAATAATAAAATAATATGAATAACAGGATAAAAGTGAATTTCGATTTCAAATACCTTCTAAATGTTGGGAGGTCTAACATTTATTCAAATCAATTATCAATTCATCTAAACATATATTTCAAACACAGCATTATACACAAATACATACTTTGGGTTCCTGGTCCATTTGATAAGTCCCAGAGAACAATGAGCATCAACATCATAAACTCTTACGCCTATGTCACTTGCCCAAGCAATGAATTGTCCATTCCATTTAATATTTTGAACACCACCTTCTGCTTCACAAAGGACAGTAGACTTCACAGACGACTTGAGGCGAGATAGGAAAGTTTTCTCATGCAACACTAAACGCTCATCACCTACGAGAAAAATATTGCTTTAAAATAAATAACAAATTTTCTATGCAAGTATGTTCCATACGTTTATATTCAGATTAGAAAATAAGTTAGCAAGCAACATTAGATTAAACAGACTAGATAACGCAGATTTCAGTGCCGAGTCAGGTTCCACTTCAAGTCTTTTTGCTGCAACTTCAGTACATCTTCCCGAGTATTTTTCTATTAATAACAATGCATCATTAAATACTTACAGCTCTCAAGATTGGCTGGCCTCTATCGTAATGGCATGAAAATTGTTGTGTATATTATCTATTGTGAGATGATGATGATGATGATGATGATGATGATCATAATAATAATAATAATAATAATAATAATAATAATAATAATAATAATAATAATAATAATAATAATAATAATAATAATAAACCCCGTGTGGTGTCGGGGGTTTCAGTAGAATAGAACCTCGGGACCTCCCCCCGTCATAGAAGGCGACTAATCGGAGCAGCTGTCCGCTGTCACTCCTTTAAACTTCCTGTAATTCCCACTTGTAACTTGGTGTGTCATTGCTTCCACTTACTTGTGGCACACTTCTGTTTTCTGTCCTGTAAACCAATCTTCGTATTGGTCAACTCTTGTGTTTCTGACCCCGACGCTATTAGGTTCGCGAGGGCTAGGGAGTAGTTTCTATTTTACTCTTCTATTCTGTCTTTTTCCACCGCCCCTTCTATTCTCCCATTTCCTTTAAGCTGGCGGTAGTTTAAAAACGCACGGACCCATCACAGCATGGAGACAAGAAGCTTGAGATGCCTTGGAAAAAAGCCGCTGCCTGGGGAGTGCCAGGGCGCGCCTGGAGCTGGTGCTGGGCTTGACAGCGTGAGAGCCACCATGATAGTGTGCCGATGAGGCAGGCAACTAAAGGGTTACCCAAATAAGATACAGCCCATATCAATATCAACCCTACGCAACAACACCTAAGGGTAAACGATGGGAGAAGTGTTGCAAGAGTGTGTACTCCCGAGCCCATGATATTTAGGATTGTGTGCAGGAGTGTGAATTCCCGAGCCCACAACCGATATTTAGGATTGATTGATTAGTGATTCTGAGCGCGTCAAGGATAAAATCATTAGTCCGGTGAGTATAGTTTTTACCGGGGGAGGTGGCGGTGATCTTTTTCCGCTGGATGGCGAGATCCAGCGCCCACCTATGACGGCTTGCTGGGATTTTCCTTCCAACGTATCACCTAGCAGCGAGGCACCACCATGGATTGTGCGCAGTCCATGGCCTGTTTGTTAGGGTGCTGCTCCGGCATTTGCCTGGTGTTGATCGGAGAAAACACGGAAAACAGATCAGAGCAGCCAGCCACTAGAATTCTCCAGACAGCGGCTGAATTCAACCCAGCTCTAACTAATGTAAAAACTCCTGCCATCGTTAAGACTCGAACCCTAGGACCTGCCGGTCGGTGCTATCAGTTAATAACCTGAGCCACGTTTGCCGGACATTGTATATTTGAAAAATTGTATATGACCTTACTTCAAGATCTTTCTTTGAACAACATATTACATTAACGAAAAAATATATCTTCAGTATATGAGTAGTTGTAAGAAATTGCTGAAAAAAATTTAAAATTTTGCGATTTTCGAAAAATTATAAATGTCAACGAAAATGGGGCCTACGCTATTCTTTCAAGAGTACTTCATGCTATCCGACGACGAAGTTCAATTGAAAAATTCAGAGGCATTTTGAAGAAAAAAAATGATAACGTTCTAGCTTCATGCAAGTATCCTCCTCTTCCCACCAAAATCAAAACATCCATTTGAAACTAGCAAGACTTCACGTTCATTCAGATTGTTCATGGCATATCAATTTTGGAGAAAATCCCTTGAATGGTTTAGAAGCTAACGCTGACAATGGGCGGACGGATGTACAGACGTTTTCCCCTCAATCGATTTTTCGGTATCAAAGACCCACAAAACATTAATTCTTAGTACACGACACGTTAGAAGTTATTTACTACATTTAGGAACATGATTTACGATTTCAGTTGTGTCCCACATCTTCCCAGTTATCTTCTATCGCAGCCCAAAGTACATTTTTTTCTCTCATATTTTCTCAATTTTTCGGTCCCCTAATGGTAGAACTCAAATATGAAGAAAGAATAACATAGAAGAGTAAAACCTTGATCTATGTGAAAATTTTTGTTGAAAAATTTGGAGGCGTTTTTGAGAAAATGTTCAAGTGAATTCGTACGCTTCCACGGCCAGAGTCATGTAAATGATCTTGGCTGTCCAGGTGACGCTTGTGAAGGCTGTGTTGCGATAGTCTCGACCATCTTGTCGTGGTCTTCCTCAGGGCTGTTGTGCTGAGGAAGACCACGACAAGATGGTCGAAACGTCGGCAACACAGCCTTCGACACGGCGTCACCTGGGCAGCCAAGATCATTTACAAAATGTGCAAGTGTTTCTTTAAATGTGAAAATTGAATTTATCATAGGTAATACCATGAGTGCTTTGGAAATTGTCGATAAATCCCTGACTGATGAAGCAAGGAGGGGATTTATCCGAGAAGTTCCAAAGCACAAGTGGTATTTAATAGGAATTTTTGAGAAAGTGGCGTTTGAGTATTCCTGAAAATGCAGAATTTTGAGCTTACTTTCACAGAAAAGTTTTTTTAAGTTTTTGAGTAACTTTAAGCCATCACTAGAGGTACGTACTTACAAATACAATAATGAATACAAATCGCTGATATTGTAAATATTATTGTGAGAGAGATATAAAAAAAAATTATATTGGGGCAATTTTTCAAAGAACAAAAGCATCCAGAAAATGGGGTTTATATAATCTTTTAGAATACATTTAGCACTATCCCAACCAAAACGTTAAAGAAAAAACGAGCCAATTTGTGAAATTGTTTGGGATATTTTTTAATATTCCCCATATTTCACTCAAAATCGCATGAAAATTACTAAAATTTTCAAAAAAATGTGCACGATATTAATGAAAGAACTAATGGTGAAGAACAAATTTAATTTGAAGAAAAAATCTTTATCGTTGATATTGTAGTTTTACGAAGCATTTTTGAGAAAATTTTGAAAATGCCAAAGAGGCTTTATGTAAAGAACCCCAAAATTTAAACTATGTTTTTTAAAAATGCAGAGTTTCGAGTCAGATCACATCAATTGAGGAATATTCATTTTGGAAATAATCCTACAAATAGCTTCACCACTAATGTTGCTCAAAAACAAACAGGCAGGCAGACGGATTGATATTTTTCTTTATCGGTTTCAAGAGATCCCAAAACATGTATTTCCGTTGAAACCTCGAAATCAGTTTTCCACAGATTTACATCACATTCTCAACACTAACTTTCTACATTACTCTGCATATATCTACGTCTATGTAATGGAGAAAGTAAAAATGAAATTGATACAACTTGCTGTAAGTATGCTATAATAAAATACTAAAAAAAAATTTCAATTAATTAGCAAGAGCAAAATGATTGAATAAAGGGAATATTTCAATAAAAATGTTTAAAAGGCACATACATAACAAAACAAGAATGAATATAGAAGAATAATATTTAGGAATATTATATTAAAGCTATTTCTTGACCACAAATCTAGTTGAATTAGCCAGGGCATTATGTAATTTCAATTCAAAAATATTTGCATACAGTTACAATAATATTTTCATGCAGCATACTGGAGTCAAGTTGTTACTGTACACTTACCAGTAACAAATCTTCTTCCGGAACCAGCCTTAAAGTAATTTGGATCAATTGCTACAGACTTTACTAAACGTCCAATTACCATATCATGATTGTTTTCAGTTGAATACAAGCCATAAACAAAAACCTGCAAATAAACACATTTGAAAAATATTTTGTAAAACATGAGTACTGGCAAATAAATAATTGGAAAACTTACTTTCCCATCATCTGAACAACTTGCAATGAAATCACCATTTTGGTCAATACTGATTTGATTCACTGCTACAGAATGAGCTCGTAACTCCTTTCCACGAATGTTATTTCCTTGATGATCTAGCAAATGAATCATTCCCCAGAGGCTGCCTACACAAACAAACTGTGAAAAGATATCCCACATCTTAATTATGCAAATAAAAATTCAAAAGATTTTTTATTTATCAGAAACAGCTAAAACCTGTCCTTCCCCCTAGCCTTCTGTTATCAGAGCGGCGTTACCACAATGGGTTACAACAAGCAACAATGACCGCTAATTCGCATCTGATACACATTTTTCCAATTAGCATTGTTGATACCACTAGCAAGAAAACGCAAATGGATAGAAAAATATAATAATTAAATATATTTTATATTCATCAAAATTACTCGTTTTTTTCATGCATTATTCATTCCCACATCTTGTGAAGCAAACCGAAATCATCTATTCGTTTTCACATTTAACACAATTAAAGGGCACAATTTAAAATGAAAATAAATATAACAAATAATACTAACAAAATGAAAAATGAAATACTATACAAATTCTAATTTACGTAGCATCCAACTGGGTAGCAACACCAATTTACGTTCACAAAGCGCAGAAAATTGGGAGCGGGAGATTATGTTTGTCGCCAAATCTCACAAAAAATATTCACATTTTCAAAAAAATCAACATGATCTTATTTGAAGATGTTTGGGGAAACATATTTCATTAAGAAAAAAATGTATCTTCACAACTGTAGTTGTAGGAAGACACCGACATTTTTAAAATTTTAGAAAAATCTGACATTTCAACGAGCATGAGACCTGCACGATTCTCTTGAGCGTCCTTTATACTATCTATGACTCAAATTTTATCAAAAAAGGTTTAAAGCGCACCAAATAATGTATTCAAAAAAATTGGACACAACATTATTTATTTATTTATTTTACGTCAAAAAAACAGTTAAAAACTGTGTATGACGTGCTATGGGGAAAAGTGAATTGTGTGCACATTTTCAAAATTCTGTGATCCCTACACTAAGTCATATACTACTTAAATTTTGAATTTTGAAAGGGAGAAAAAAAAACACAAAAACTCCCATGTAGTAAAATCTATTTTCAAGGATAAATAAGCAATAAATTTTGAATTTTGAAAGGGAGAAAAAAAACTCCCATGTAATAAAATCTATTTTCAAGGATAAATAAGCAATAAAGTTTGGCTCTTATTACTTCCTCTCACGACATTATTTTTAGATATTTTTCCTGAACTCATTTCATTATGAAAAAGTTAATCTTTATAATCGTAATTGTAGGAAGACGCCGAAAACATTTTGAATTTTTTCGATTTTCGAAAAATCAGGTTTTTCAACATGAGACCTGCACTACTCTCAAACGTCTTTCACACTATTCAATAACAAAGTTTAATAAAAAATGTTGGAGCTTGTTCGAAATGTCCCAGGAGCTTCATGTAAAGTACCGCCAAAACGACATCCCCCGCCGCGACATCAGCCGGTATGACTGGGGAATAACAATTTTGGAGAACATCAGATGAACGGTTTTAGCTGGTTTAGCGTTGTTCGCGGATCGACTGACAGACGTTTTGCCATCAATCAATTTTTCGGCGTGTTAGAGTTTTTTTTCTTGTAAATTTAGCACATGGATTTATCCACCTTTTCGAGGTCAGAACCATAAGAAAAGTTTTTCTGCCGAAAATTCGCTGTTTTTTCGCGCCGCATTACATAACTTCCTCTCTCCGCGGTAGCGAGAGAGTAAAAATTGAAGGGATCAGGGCACATTTAAAATAAGCATCTGCGAAATTTCCTCCAAAAAATAAACATAAAAATCCAAATGCGGTGTTCATCGAACTTCTGCTCGCATGTCCATTGAACTCCTATTGTATAGAATGCAGGAACAAGCATATCCCTGCATAACTCAGAAATGTCTGGATTTACAGCCACTTTGTTTTTGCTCTAGCTAACAAAAATTAGTGGCATCATTTAATTTCCTCAAACCTTTCAATTATATTTTAACAATACATAATGATTTTAAATTAGAGATCATTATCATTAAATGATTGTTAATTAAGATTCCAAAATGATAACAAGAAGGATTAAAGTACAAACAACGAATTAAATTATTCAACAGCAATTATAGTATAGCATGATTGGATAGTTATTTTCTCTAATATTTTCCACATTAAATACAAAAACAAGGAATACATCACAAACAGCAAAGAACAGAAGTCTGAGTATTATAAAATTAATGTTCTTAAAATGCGTTATAAAATATACTTGTAAAATGTTTGTTGAAAGGCGTAAAATTACAAAATTTTATGATCAACTTGGATTTTAATCTTATTACTATTATTATTACCATTTCTTATTACTATTACTATTTTTACTATTACTATTATTACTATTACTATTATTATTATCATTACTATTATGATCATCATCATTATTATTATCAAGATGTCTTTGTGAATAATAAGTGAGACTTGGGTCATAATGCCTACTCTTCCACCTATATATTTTTTATTGATTTTTCAATATTTTTCATGAACTTCAAAACTATTTTGGGAAACTGCTACTAAATTAGAGTTATCAGAATGCACGCAAACCAGGAAAGAAGCTCTTATTTTTATTTCTATGCATAAATTGCATTGATATGCCTATATTACTAGACCAATTCTTTAATTATTTTTAGATTTCTACAATCTATTCTATCAGGGATTATTCGATAAAAGTAAAAAATCAATATGCGTTACAGATTAAATGCACTAGTAAGGGAAAGCAAGAAATAAAATAATACAAATGTTTTCAAATACTATCCAACAATCCGTGTACAAAATGGCATACTTTTGGATGAACTGCAATACAACTTGCTGCATCTTTAGTTAAGATATTCTGAACATCATTCATCATTCTGACATATTTCAACTTGGGTTCAGCTTCTTCTGAAACTGTACTGTTTCTTTCATCTTCATCATCGTCGTCTTCATCTTCATCATTTTTTACTTTCTCCTTTTCATCAGTTGCTTCAACACTCTGAAATGCACCAAATTTAAGTGTTTTTAACTAAACTAAAAATAGAAGAAGCCAATTGCAGATGACAAAACAGTTAAAGCATTTAACGACACAACAAAATAACCTTTGGGACGTAAATGTTGACCCGACAAAGAATTACTATGAAGTGTTCAAAAAGTTTTGGAACATTAAGATTTTAAACAAAATCTTCAAATCCACTCATTATTAACTTTTATGTATCATTCTTGACATTAAACAGAAGTAGCAAGGAAACTATTATTAAAGGAGTGTTGAAAATCAAAAAGATTCCATTTACATTAATACATTGTATTTCACATGGAAAAATATTGATTCTGTTTCTCAACACACAAGAGAGCTACCAAGAAGAGAATTACATCAAAACACAAAAGAGAGCAAACTACTTACAGTTTTTACATCTTTGAATTCATCACTGATCTGATTAGTGGTATCCATTATGAGTTGTTTTTTTTTTTAATTTATATTCTAAGCAAACATTGTTATATTAGTATTTTTAAGTTCATGAGTGTCCGTAAAATACACTTTGGATAAATGTTCTGTTGGGTTATTTCAGCATTTTTATTACTTATTCACCAAACACTGATAATGATTTTCCCATTGATCACGTAATTTCTCTTCACGCACAATTTTCAATTTGTTACATTAAACTGTCACCACCAGTACCACCACCAGAGAAAAGAAAAGTGAGGTTACAAAATCAGCTGATCATACATCACACAAGATGGGTCAGAGAGTATATAGAGATGGGTTGGAATCAAACTTCTACTCCCAGCGTCACTGGTCAACCAAAGAATATTATAAAAAAAGAGTATACTCAATCTCAACCAAAAATCTGTATTACAGTGCAAAAGAACAGGCGTGTCAACTCCTATTTCCCAGGCCTATTCCCATCTAAAACAAAGAGCACCCATGTGACCACAGACCATTATCTATGGTATACAAAGTCTGAAACAAACGTTTTGCGTTTTGTCCAATGTATACTTAGTGCCTTGTGACAGATCACCAGATATGATGCAATTATCCAATCGGGAGCTTCAATATCAAAAATTAAAGTCATAATAAAGCTTTTGATTGGATAATCTGAAGATCAAAAGTCGCTATATTTACATTGTTTCACTATGTTTCTAGTTCTCTCCTTGTTCTTGCGTACAGCGCAGCAAACTACTTCGCCGTTTTGGAGAAAAATTCGCGGGCGATGCGAGCAATTAGTGAGTATAGTGCAACCGGTGCGCTTTATCCGCTCCCCCCCTCATGTCAGGGGCCTCACCAACGCATGGCTTTAAGTTACATATCTTGAAATAATAAGAATTGTAACCAATTACAGCTCAATCGAATATTTAATTGATAGATTATTTGGTGTTTCTCAGAGCGTCAACTATTACAGGCACTGGTCCCGTAAGTATAGTGCAGGTTTTTATCACGGGACAGATACTTCTAGGTATCTCCCTCAGCGGGCCCCGCCTCGACCGGGACAAGCTCCCGACTTGTGTGATATGTGTGACAAGCTCCCGAAGTGTGGATGTGTGTGTGTGTGTGTGTGTGTGTGTGTGTGTGTGTGTGTGTGTGTGTGTGTGTGATTTTTTACGAGGGTAGGTGGAAATCTTCAAAAGACACCATGCGGCCCGTACCAGATGATAGTGTGAGATTTTTACCCACTAAAACCAACCTCCCTTCTCTTCCATCCTCCCCGCGGAACCGCCGTTAGGCATTACATCACGGGGAGTGGATTAGAGTGGCTTAGTCACAAGCCACTTCTCTTCGTCAAAACGTAGGAAGGATCAAACGAGGATCAATCGACTTCCCTTCTTTCCCTTTCTATTCTCCTGAGCTCAGCTATTATGGTCTGCGCATATGAGCTCACCGCATCCCAGTTGGTTTCTGAGGCGAGCATGCACCCAACCATTGCTTCGGGTGTCAGCGGGTCGATCCCGAGTATACTCAGAACGTGCCGTCGCTGCAGATGGTATCGCGGGCACTGGAAGAACACATGTCTTCGACAGCAGGTTCACATAATGGACAGAATGGGGTATCCTCCAGCTTGAACCTGTGGAGATATGCCAGAAAGCATCCGTGTCCAGACAACAGCTGAGTCAAGAAGAAATTTACTTCGCCGTGTTTACGGTTGATCCACGGTGCAATGGAGGGAATCATGCGGTACGTCCATCTTCCTTTAATGGACTTGTCCCATCGATCCTGCCATTCGAGCAGTGTTGTCGAGCAGTCTGGGTTCTCCTCTTCTTTGTGATATCGCCTCCGTCTTTCCTGCGCCAAGATATCTACAGGAGGCATCCCCGCGATGACGCACACTGCATCGTTTGACACAGTGCGGAATGCACAAGCTACCCGCAATGCTGATAACCTGTACACTGACGTAATCCCTCGGATGTAACTATTTATCGACATGGAGTTGGCCCTTACTGGGGCTCCATAGAGCAAGACGAACCTCACAATCAAGGCCAGAACCTTCCGTTTCTCCTGACAGGGCCCTATGTTGGGCATTAGTCTCGACAATGCTGCATTAATTACCGCAGCTTTATTGCTGGCGCACTTCAGGTGGTCAGCAAATGTCAGACGGGCGTCAATCATGAGACCAAGATATTTGATCGACGGCTGTGATGCAATATGGTGGTCTCCGACTTTGAGAGTAATGGTTTCTCTCTTTTTCCTGTGACTAGGATAACCTCAGTCTTGTGCTCAGCTAACTGCAGCCCTGATGACTTCAACCACTGACTAACAATAGCGATCGCTTCGTTGCAAATGTACACAATTTCCTCAATGTACTTTGCAACGGCGACGATAGCAATGTCGTCCGCGAAACCAATAATACTGGTTCCTTCTGGGAGGGGAAGCCGAAGAACCTCGTCATACATCACATTCCATAATGGTGGACCCAATACCGACCCTTGCGGGACACCAGCCGTGATATTATGTACCTTCGGCCCATTAGTGTGTGTGTGTGTGTGTGTGTGTGTGTGTGTGTGCGTGCGTGTGGGCGTGGGTGCGTGTGCGTGTGCGCGTGTGTGTGTAAGCAAGGGGTGAGGAGGGGTGAGGGTCAAGGAAGAGGAATGATAAATCGCCCGCGGTCCGTGACCCCTTTGTTGTGGTACTGTTCCGGCATTTGCCTGGTATTAATCGGAGAAACCACGGAAAAACATCTATTAGAGCAGCCGACCGTTAGAATTCTCTAGTCCACCATTGAATTCGACATAGTTATCCAGCTAGGGTCGTATATCCTGCCACGGTCGGGACTCGAACTCTAGGGGACCTCCCGGTCAGAGGCACTCCAGAAACGTCAGTTTGATTCCCAGAGGCACATCAGCTGCAGATATTTAATTAAGAAGCTAAATGCACAGAATAATAGGGTTTAAATACCAATTTGATGTTTTTTTTATTTTTACAAAATTACATAAATACCATTTTTTATATCTTTCACGTAGTTAAAATTTACATTATGAGCGTTTTGTATACATTATTACATCCTTGAGTACAATTGCTTTAAATATTTTTTATGTAGGTTAGTTCCTAAATATCTCGTTTTCTGTGAAAATGAGCAGATTTTGAGAAACGTTCAAACAACATTTTCTCCAAAAACGGTTCTAAATTGTTTCTTTAAACCTTATATGGATGGCGCTAAATGCACTGAATTACACGCCTTAAACGCCATTTTAATGTACCCTTTTGATTTTTCAAAAATTATACTATGATTTTTTAAGTATCTCTCAAGTCTTTAATATTTAAAATACGGACAATTTTACACGTTATTAGTTACATTTATGAGTACAAATGCCTCAAAAGATTTCCTGCAACGTTTCTCGAAAACTCAGTCAGAAAGTTTTCTACGAAAAAGAGCTCAAAATTATGCATTTTCAGAATCGCTCAAACGAAATTTTCTCAAGAACGGCTTCAATTTTTTCAATGAAATTTTACATATAGGACGACATTTTACTATTCTAAGATATTTTAAAAGTCTTATTTCTATTCTACTATTTGAGGACAGAACAAAATTGAGGAAACGTGAAAAGTGTATTTTAGCGCCGATGGGTAGCAGCTGGGAAGAGGGTGGGTAAATACTAAAGAGCTAGTCTGAAGATACTAGTGTAGCGTCGCGTGGTTCGGCGCCGCGGCGTCGGGCCGCGCCGGGCCGCGCCGGGACGCGCCGGGACGCTTCGGGGAAACCCGCTCTAAGCCGGATGCTAAGGGGGGTGTGAAAGGCGACGGCGCCTCGCCGCGCCGGCTGGAAAACCCGTAGGAATCCAGGCTGGAAATTCCCTGAAAGGGACGCGCGCGGATGCGAGGCTAAGAGATGTCGGTTGCAGCCCTGGAAGGGCTGGCCAGCGAGCCGTATGACGCCCGCTGCTTGTAGGGTGGGGGCGAGCCAACGGATATAAGGCCGCACCGACAGGCGCCTCGTGGGATACGCTGGGTGTCGAAAGACGAGAGGTATCTCCAGTGCATTCATTGCACGTGATCTTCGGGTCGAAGATCGGTTTGGCGACAGGCCATGTAACTGGTTTTTTATAGTTACGGGACTCTAGGTTTTTGCATTGTAATCTTTGTACATTATCTGTAAATATACTGTAAATATATTGTAAATATCAATCAGAGCAGTCGTCTGTGTTTTTTCATCCTAGTACGTCACACTAGAAAACCGACAAATGCGAAGAAGTTTGTGTCATTCTGTAATACCACTAGTTTGAAAATACGAGTATTTTCGGATTCTTTGTATTTGAAATATACGCAATTGTTTAAAAAAGTTCCAAAAATGCTTAATATGTTTTTTTCTAACTTTTGTCAGATGGAGAAAAAGGACGCTTAAAAAATGACGCAAGTCTGATTTCCGACGAAGCACCCCTAGTTTTAAACAGATTTCACCCATATAACATACCTAGTATCGATATGTCATTTTGCGATGCCACTTAATTTTTTGCAACTTTCAAAAGTAGAGAGTTCAAAAAAAATGGGAACTGTGCCATTTTTATAAGCTTCTTTGCTCTATTCGATTGATTGATTGTTAATTATTCCGGGCACGTCAACAACGATGGACATTAGTCCCGTAAGTGTACTGAGTGTTTTTGCTCGGGAGGTGGCGAGGGCCTTCCCCCGCTGGATGGCCAAATCCGGCACCGACCCACCGCTAACGGGTTTTTCCCAACCAGGTATCTCCCATCAGCGGGGCACCGCCCCAGACGGGACAACTTTTAAGTCCCCGATAGGTCTCCCGGTATGTATGGTAGTGTAGTATGGTATTTATCGTATATATATATATATATATATATATATATATATATATATATATATATATATATACGAAATATTCGGTATATAAAATACGAAATCTGACGACACAACATGTTACAGTAAGGACTTTACTGGATTGTGTTCCTGGAGTGTTTTTGTTTCTGAAATGCAAATGTTTGCATAAAAAGTATTTTTTCAAATCAACTTTTCAGTGCTTTTTGCGGCTCAGCCATTTGGAATATCGAGGGAGTTTATTAGGCAAAATATGCTTAAAATTGTCTTAAGAACTTATTTTCGAAATTTCGACCTTTCCTGGACATTCTTTATATTATATTCCTTCGTCTAACAATTCATATATCTGTAGTGCTTGATTTATAAAATTATAGGTCTCGGAACCCACCCAAAATTACTTATTGATTTAATAGAAATAATTATATATTATAGTATAGTTTAATAATTATTCCAGAGGTACCAAGACGGCGTGCTGTCATGTTCTGCGAGAAATCAATCCCTTTCTATATTATAACCACTTTTTGTTGGCAGTGCCGGACAAAGAGTTTTCTGTCAAAAATTTGTCATTTTCAGGCGCACCATTTAATACATTCTCTTCAGGGCGAGAAAGTAAAAAAATAGATGCACACAAGCTGAAAATGAGATATGACAAGAAGAATAAGAAATATCTCTTAAAAAAACACTGGAAATACATATAAATTTTTTATTAAACCAAATGATGTGTTTGCATAAAACAAACATACAAAGGTTGTGAAGTCATTTATTCATCAATATTGAACTAAGATGTAAAAATAAATATGCGAGTACTGTACTCTTTATTTATCAACAAAGGAGTTGCAATATATTTTATTTCTAACAATGCATACTATGATAATAATTTAATTCATTCTTAGGGAAACTAGAATATCATGCAAATGACTATCAAAAATAAACTATTATATTTTAGAAATAGTCTATGAATTTAGATTTTTGTAAGAATTCCTTTTGTGTGGGAAAAATCATATTTTTTCCTTTATAAAATTAAAATCCCTTGAAAACATAATATTTGTCTTCCTATGAAGCACTTAATGAAAACTAATTTGCGCTATTCCAGATTGCACTGAAAAATCTCTGTAGATACCATCAAATTTCAGATAGTCAACTTCATTTACACAGCTTACTAACAAAATAAGACAAGTCAATAATTATCCATCATCCATTTTTATACTCAGAGTTTCAGTCATGCACATCATTCATTGTATTTCAATTTATCCAGAAGAAATAAATTTTACCTGATTCAGATCTGCGTTCTCAAAGTATTTTGGAAAGGGGTGGGTAATTTAAGTTTGGGCACTCATCCAATAAATTTTTCACAAATAAAATATTTTTTATTTTATCATGAAATATAAAAGAAGTGAATTCATAATGGGAATATTCCTCTGGAATATGATGGACCCAATATGTAATACTGTTTTGTATAAATTGAGTAAAATTTGAAAAACACAAAGAAAACAATCATAGTTTTACCAAGAACATGATATAGAATTTTTTTTAATAGAGATAATTTTCAATAAATATTTTTTCTTTCAATAATTTCATATGTAAATAAAAAAATTATAGGACAGACCCTGTTATAGGTTGCAGCACCAAGCATATTATATAAATTGCAAATTATATATACAGTCCACTAATCTCAAAATTTTGTTAGCACTAGGAACTACTACACACTGTCTTGGAGGCCAAAGATCTCTATTAGCATTTGTAATTTTCTTCATCCAACTCTTCTATTGACCACAAAACACAGATGTGTTTTATGGCCTGTGTTGATGCCTTATCTCTACTGCGCTTCTTAACATTTGCACTCTGAGTAGAGTCAACTACCATTTCCACGAGTGCTCAAACACCATATTTTAACAATACTTAATACGGCCCGGTTTAAATTCACAGAAGAATTCACAAGTCATTCAGCTTATAGTTAACATGAAGAGTATCATACAACTTTCACTTTCTCAGCCCTTTATCAAGAAATTATATATCTGTGGAACAAATCTAGTTGCAGTAATCTTTTACTATTCAAATCAATACAAATATTTATAAGACAATTATTGACTTGTCCCCCCCCCCTCACCAAACAATCATTGCACTCTTCACGTTTTTGATCAGTTAAATATTAACTTCACATATACTATACACAAGGAACAAAATACTTGGCATCATATGACATGACATGACATTTGAAAAGTAGCAAATATGATAGAAAGAGGAAAAGTAAATAAATAAAACTAATAACTAAAAATTAAGTGTATTCTTTCATTTTAGTGCATTTTGCAACTTCCCTTGGCTGTAAACCGAAAGATAATAATCACTTCACACACACTCATCACTTTCAGAGGAACCATGAAGGTTCTTTTTGTTTTTATTAATTTTGGAAAAATATTTATTTAGAAAACTTACATTAAAAGACAAAATAAACAGCTATTTGAATTCATCAATTTCTTCTAGAGATAGGATTGAAACATTAAAACCCCCTTTTTCATATCAAACACTTAAAAGAATATAAAGGTTGAGAATTCCTTCCTTGGTTTTCATTCAACTGAAAGAAACAATAAGATTTCAGAAATATTCATGTTATCGAAGACAATAAAATCAGACCTCTCAACTCTCCTATTCTTTGCATGTTAAATGCATTTCAGGTTGATTCTAAATTCCACCAGGAGCATGACAAGTATTCTGTCTTAAAGAACAACATTTTGCAGTGCCAGAAATTGGAACCAATTACTTGCAAGTTAGAAATGCTGATCCTTTGTACAAGCAAAACTCTCAATCAATTTCACGATGAATATTAACAGCACTGCTATTTAGAAGAATTATTTTATCACCATAAAGCATTATCAAGGAATTTAGATGGGTCTGTATAAAGTATGCTCGATGTAGAACTGCCAAATTCATGGAAGACAGATAGCTCTTGGTTAGGAAATTAAATATTAATATAAAAAATACACTTGGTCATGTTGGTCATTTCCAGCACACAGTTCACTCAAACTACATCCAACAAACTATTTACAATTATTTGCATCCACATCTACATGAAAGTAATACTGTCTTGGAAGCGTGCAAGAAAGAAGAGAACTGCTACTCCTATAAGAAGACCAATGTTCTGCAAAGCTAATGTCTTCACTGCTGTCTTGACACTTATTTTACTGGCATCTTCTGCAGCACGATTTAGTTCAGGCATCTGCAACAAATCATATATTCTTGTCAAAAAGTTATTTCTAAAAAAGAATACCTAAAAATTTGCATAAGCTACAAGATTTTGTTTAGAAAGTACTTGTAAACATAATATTGTGCCATAATAGTGGAAATGAGCACCACATGGTCAAGGTTTTGATGACCTAAAATATTTTAATAACGCCCAATAAATTTCAATGAAAATGTCTGTTTTCTCCTTGAAATCACATATATTTACATTGTCCAAATGATTTAAAACTGAAATAAACAAGGTAAAAAAACAAACAACAAAAAATCTATTCATCCCTGAAACCAAAACTATTCCATTCCCCCCAAAATACCCAACACTGAGAAGTTATTCTGAGAATTTCAAACTGTAATGTCACGGCGTTCCTATTGTTTTATTAAAACGTGAAAACTCTTGAAAGATGCTAGCAAAAGAAATCCGTGGTATTCTAATCTCCAAATTTAAAAATCACAAAAGTTATGCGAAACTGTTCATATTAAAAAAAAGTATAACTATTTAAAAACCTAATTTTTGAAGACCACATTTCATTAAGTAAAAAATCTCTATCCAGAATATTGTATTATAGCAATGCTAACTTTTCCACAGTTTTCGAAAATTCAGTTCACTGAAAATGAGAACTGCGCCATTTTATAAGCATCCTTCCTGCTATTCATGGAAACCTTTTTAGAAACTTTTTTTATACATTACATTCATTTCAAGCAGAAATGACGGGAAAACTACTGGTTACTAACAAAACTACTTCAACTTTGTTTAGAATTTAATTTTTTTGAACGAATTTCAATTACGACAAAAATCTCTATCTTCAATATTGTATATTTTTGCAACGTTAATTTTTGCAGGAAAAATGACAAACACTAGTATTTAAACCGTCCTTTGAAACATACGAGGTGAAAATGTAAAGAAAAAATTGAACTTTTCTTATTTTTTAAAATGTTTATTAGAAAATAATGGTTTAAAAATTCGTCTTTATTTCGTGTAAAATTACTCACACTTCCGGAAAATTGTACATTTCAAGACGACTTTGAACAACAGATTTCATTAAGAAAAAAACTTTAATATTGTAGTTGTAGGAAGACGCCGAACCTAGAAATTTTTGTCTTTAATGAAGTTCTAAAAACTACCGTGAAACCCCTCTTCTCGACCACCCCCTCAACGCGACCAACCCTTTTCTCGACCGCTTGTTTCGGGACGAAATGTTTTTTTTCCCATAAGAACAATGCTTCGAAATTTCCTTCATCCCGCCCAACGACCATCAATTCCTCTACAAAATTATAATTTTCTCTCCTTACAGGCGGCCATTTTTATCCCAGTATTGAGAAATGGTTTTCAATGTCGTATGTCGTTTTCTGCTAGCTGCAACATGCGGCCTAGGTGGCAACCGGCGATGATCCACGCGATTTCTCACGCGGTACGGGTGTCATCTGTCCCTTTGGGTGTACTTTTCTTAGAATGGCATTGGTAGCAGGTTCGACGATTTGTCCTTCGGTTTGCAACACAATCTACCGCTGAATGTGCTTTCGCGGTGTAGTGTTTGCCGCTGATTGTGTAGGGAGTGCAATAGGGATGTCTGTTTTCGTTATGATTTTCATTTCATATCATTATTTCATCGTTGCTGGCAACTATCAATCGCAAAAAGAAACTCACAACCCTTTCTTTGGAAACTCACTTTTTAGTGATAAGGGAAAGCGAAAACGAGAAGTCGCAGCGAGGTTAACTAAGCTGTTTAATTCTGGTAAAAGTCAGATACAGTCAATTCTTGCCAGTCGGGAATTGTACTTGAAAAAATGGGAAAAAAACGTTTATAAGAACTCTACGAAGAGAAGTTGGTAGCCTTACAAAAGCATATATGGTGTTCTTTTAGAATGGTTTAATCGCGCTCGTTCAAAGGGCCTACCTATAAGAGGGCCAATGATACAAGAAGCTCTTCGAATCGCATCAGACCTTGGAGTCGAAAACTTTAGTGCTAATCAGCAGATTTTGTGTTCGCCACAAGCCGTGTATTGATGTGTTAGTGGCGAAAATGTGAAGAATTGCATTATGCGCCAATATGTGCGGGGAAAAAGAGCGATCAATTGCTATCCACACTTAGTGTTCACGATGCTCCAAACATAACAGCATTACGTTGAGAAACATATTCGAGTAGGCCAAGAAAAAAGCATAGATGACGTGCCAAATTTTTCGTTTATGGCTGCAGAAACTGAACAGGAAAATACAACATGCAACACTGATCGTCGAAATTCTTTATGCCAAATACGGCATCTTGCTTGCTATCCCTGGATCAGGGAGTAATTCGTATGTTCAATATCTTGTATAGGAAAAAATTATCGAGATAATTTTTTTTTTTTTTTTTTTTTTTAGTTCGTTGCGTCCTTATTCTGACTTTATTGACGCTACGCGTCTCTTCGCTCCTGGTCGAGCGTTGATCGCATCTTACGGAGCAATCCTCCATTAGTATCTTATCAAGCTGCATTTATAGGCCGAGTCTCGTCTCATCTGGTCAGTTGTCAAAGAGGACCGCCAGATAGCATCTCCGCGTCCGCGCCTCTAACTCCACGCGCCCCTGCGTCAATACCCAGAGGCCAGATTTGGGAAAGAATAAGGATAGGGCTAGGGGTAGGGTTTAGAACACTTCAAGGGGGTTGGACTAGCCCTTGTGAAGTAGCCTAACTCGTTGTGTTGGAACAAATTTCACAAGAGATTCGACGGGAATTGAACCCGGACCTCAGTGGTGAAAGGAAAGCGACTTCGCAAGGAGCCACGAGTTCAACTGTTCATTAGTTGCTAGAATGGATGATGCCACAACAGTTCCTGGATTAGCAAAATCTACTGCAGTTTCGGATGCAGTGGGTTGGGTGAAAAGTGCTTGGAATGAAGTGAAACCTGAAACAGTCAGAAAACAATCAGTTGTTTTATAGACTGAAGAGCTAAATTGACTCAAGAAATAGTGCATGGCAGCAGTGTAGAAATCATCAAGGATGCAGCAGAATTGATGTTTTCTTTGATAATACAGACGAGCAGGTCCACTGCTCACTGATAATAAAACTTGGGATGTGTTTCGAAATTATCCCGGTCGACAACGATGAAAAAAGTGACGGAATAAATTGATAGGTTCCAAGTTAAACCATTATTATTACCTCATGCACTCTCCAGTATTAGAAGGCACACGTTATTGGCAAATAAATTGAAAAATGGCAAGTTGATAAATTTGTTAGGTGAGATTAAAAAACAATAAGAACACATTGTGACTGAACATGTGAAGAAATTCAAACAATTACATCAGATTTTATGCTCAAGACAAATAAAGAATAATGTAAGAGTATAGTATGCACAATAGTTTTTGTTTCTAAATAAATTGCATGTCATATGCATATTATTTATAGCTTCTATTTATTAACTATTAAATACATGGTTTATGTACGAATTAACGTCAATGCCCAGAATGCACACGTGGTGAGTGAAACCCCTTCATGACGACCGCCCCTTAAGATGACCACTTTTAGGTGCAAATTTAGGTGGTCGGAAAAAAGGGGTTTCACTGTAGATCTTTAAAAAAGATCATGTACAATTTGCAAAAAGAACATTGCAAACAGGAAGACTAGGTATACTGAAGAATATTCACTATTCTCAGATTATCAACATGCGTTTATGAAAGGACCCTCAAGCACCACAACAATTAAAGGTTTATACAATGTATTACCAAAGAAAGTGAATAAACTAAGTGAAAGAATGATGGAAGATAACAGTTGATTTAGTATTATTTAGGAGAATTCTAGCGGCCGGCTGCTCCGATCGATAGTTTTCCGTGATTTCTCCTACCATCACCACGCGAATGCCGGAGCGCTACCACACGGGTTACGGACCGCGCGCGATCTTTTTCTTCCTCTTCCTTGCCCTATCCTCACCACTTACTTACAAACAAACATGCACTCCACTACCACGCATGTCAAAGACCAGTCGAGAGATTAAGAGCTTGTTCCGGTTGCAGGCGCTGGTGGGAGACACCTATCTAGAGAAAACACCGCAATCCAACGTGTAGGTCGGATATTGCCCTTCAGTGTGGTAAATTCATCGCAACATCCCGCGATAAAAACATGCACAACACTTATGGAACGAATGACCTTAGCAATTGACGGTCCCGGACACACTAATTCATCAATAAAGTTAGCCCCACTTAAAAAAATTACAACTTGGAGTTAATGGAAGTAAAAAATTGGGATAGGGTATCGTATTTTTCTGAGCTTTCCTCCTTTCAGGTTTTGTGTACGTCAACCCACTAGAGCGTAACCTGATAATATGCCGATTATAAAACAATAGAGAAAATAAGTTGTATGTCATATTATCATATAATTTTTTATATTCATAATCTTAGAATTTAATTAAATATGTTTATATAGTTCTTGCAACCTTGTATCAATTTTGCTTTAGCAAATGCAGAAATAGGCAAAGGTAAGAGGCATACCACTACGTAGTATTGCTAGCCGGACAAAAGGAGATCAAACGGTAATAAAAGAGAATGAACCTATTTCAAGCTTAAATTCTTAGAAATGGAGATGGCCAGTACCGAATCGGGGACATATTGATGGTATTTAATAAACCACTAAATTCTGGAAATTTTATATGAGAAGAAAATTTAATCAAATATCAGCACAAACTGAACTAAAAAGCACTTATTATGCAATAATACATTGCAGACAATTTATCGGTCCCCGAGAAACAGGGAAGATCGCAGAATCGTCGGTCGCCCGGCGATGCGCTGGCTCAGCCTCTGTGCTTGGGCGTCCACTTCTGCTGTGATTAACTTATCCCACTGTTGCGTCTACACCTTGACGCAACGCGTCTCCAAGCCCCCTTAAGGGGCGTTGAGCACTTTGCACTGGGGAGTAATCCTCCATTAACGTGCTTTTTATTACTGGAGTAATCCTCCGTTAATTACTATATTTGTCAAGTCTCGTCCCGTCGCAGTCAGTCAGTGTCTTTTATCCCTTCGGCCAGGGGCTCGACGCCGTTAGATCCCGGGGTTCCTGGCCGGTCACCCAACCACGAACTCGCGAGTCTCGAATTCGCTTAACCTTCGTGACTTCACGGAGCGTAGTAAACGAATGCGGCTAGCGCCGCCGGCTAAGAAGATGATGATGCAAGGCCCCGCGGTTTAGCTCACTGATCAGCAAGCTCGCATTCCATGATGCGACCCGATTCCAGGTCGGTTCCAAATAAAATTTGGAAAATGTCCAAGGGGATTCATGTAAAGCACCGCCCCCCCAAAAAAAACTTAAATTTTGGTTTCAAATAAAATGGGCCGCGACATCAGTCGGATCGAGTGAGGAACATCAATTTTTGAGAAAATCGGCTGAACGGTTTAGCCGCGAGCGTTGTTCACAGACCTTCACACACGACGGATGGACAGACAGACTTTTGCCGTCATTCGATTTTCGGTATCACGCACCCACTAAACATGGATTCTGGCTACACCACGTGATAGAAGATTCCCCCCCCCTTAATTTAGCAAATGGATTTATCCACTTTTTCGTAACAAGGCCCCTGTAATAAGAGTTTTTCTACCGAAAATTCACTGTTATTTCGCGCAGCATTACATAACTTACTCTCTACTGCGTTAGCGGTTGCGAGAAAGTAATACATAGGACATGCATGTGAAGTTTTGAAAGAACCAAAAAGTTTTTATGCAACTGAAATGACGTAAATACATCAAAACATGCGTTATCCTCTTGCAAGCTGCCACCTATCGCCGCCCAAAGTACATTTTTTCATTTTCTCAATTATTCTGTTTCCTAACAGTAGAACCGAAATATTAATTTAAAAATATTAAAGACGAGTAAAACCTCGTCATAAAGGAATTTTCATTGAAAAATTTGGAGCCGTTTTTAAGACTGTGTTTAAGCGTTAATGTAAATGAGAAATTTGAAGCTCTTTTTCAGAGAAAATTTTTGAGTTTTCGAAAAACTTCATTTAAAGTCGTTTAAAACACTTTAACTCACAAACGCAATGTTTACAAATCACTGGAAATGTGCAAAATAATGGGGTGAGAGATATTTAAAAAAATACATTTGTGTAATTTCTGAAAAACAAAAGAATACACCAATATGAACTTCACGTCACATTAAACAGTGCAATTAGCACTATCTATAAGAAAAGTTTGAAGAAAAAAATGTGGAGCCATTTTTGAGAAAATGGCGTTTGAGCGTTTCTGAAAATGCGGAATTTGGTGCTCATTTTAACAGAACTATTGAGTTTTCGAGAAATTTGATATAACACTATTTAAAGCACATGTACTCATAATGCAATAATGTGAACAAATTACCGCTAATGTAAATACTAGAGACGTGAGAGAAAAGTAAAAAATTAAATTTTTGTAATTTTGAAAAAAAAAGAAAAGAATAGAGCAATATGGCGTTAATGTTATCTTATAGGGTGCATTTAGCCTATCCCACTAAAAATACAAAAAAAAAATTGAAGCAGTTTTTGAGAAAAACTTGTTTTTGTAATTTTTTAAATAGCAAATATTGCACAAAAAATTACTAAAAGTTTCAAAACAATGTACATGACCTTAATGAAAGAACTAAATATGAACAACAAATTTCATTTGAAAGAAAAATATTTTCAATTTTGCAGTTGTAGGATAACACCGAAAAAAATTTCAAACTTTTGCAATTTTCGAAAATTCAGAGCTAACCATGAAAATTGGACCTATGCCACATTTATAAGTGTATTTTACTCTATTCTTTCAAGAAATTTAAAGAAAAAATTTTGAGCCGTTTTTGAGAAAATTTTGTTTTTGTAATTGGGAGCTTCATGTAAAGTACCCCAAATTTTGAAAAATTTTTAAAATTCAGCGCCTCGAGTCGAGTCAGATGGACCAGGGAATATCCATTTTCGAAAAAAATTCTACGCATGTTTGAGGCGCTAGTGGTGTTCACAGGCGGACGGACGTTTTGAAGAAAGAAAAAAACCACACTTTTTCGGTATCAGGGGACCCCAAAACATGTATTTCCGTTGAAATCTCGAAATTGATTTTCCACATCATTACATAACTTTCTCTATAATGCAAATACGAGAAAGTAAAAAACTGTTTGGGCGGCGACAGATGACAGCAAGCAAAAGGATGGTGCACCAAAAAGCTAGACGCCGCCAAAGAAATTAGGAAACTAACTAGTACGAGAAAGTCAGTGCCATTCTGTACTACCACTAGTTCCTGAATGAAATGTTATTTAAAGACAGATCTTGAAATTAGGTCATGTACAATTTTTGGAAAATGTTAATTGTTTTTGTAGTTTTGCATGAAATGTAGTTAATTGTTTAAACATCTCCAAAAGTTTTCTTTGAATTTTTTCCTTGTACTATCAAAGGAAAAAAGTGGTGCTAGTCTTCAAATGAGACTTCATTTCTGGCAAACATTCTGAAGTTTCAAAAATTCCAAAAAGTTAACATTTCAGAAATACAAATTTGAAGGAAGAATTTTTTGTCTAGAACGAAATCTGTTCTAAGAACATCAGCTCTTTAAGAGAGGTCTTGTAGAGTAAAAAATGGCAGTTTTCGCACAATTTCTGCTTGAAATTAATGCGATTTTATAAAAACATTCTCAAAAACCACTCCAATTTTTCCTTTAAATTTTTTCCATGAATAAAACAAGGGACGCTTTAAAGAATGCCACAGTGTCGGTCCAAGTGAATATGGCAGAGCGATTGCCTCATGTATTGGTAAAGCGCACGCCAAATTAAGTTGATGGACCAGAGTTAGAGTTTTGGCGTGGAAAAAATTTGCTGTTGGAACCACTTTTGCAGGACTATGTAACCGTATAATATTGCGGAGGCTTTCACAAATAATGCGAGAATGTATGTGCCTTTAGGGCATCACTAGTTGATGAAATATTAATTTATTGTATGAGTTTCATTTGTTGTTCTTGAGCAGAGTGTGGACCAACATTTTGCTACAGTTCTGCAGCGGCCACCAATACATAAAAAGAATTAATTTCTTCAAAATCCAAAAATAAATATTAGCAGTTGATTTGAATTAGAAATAAATACATTTTTTATTTATTTTGGGCGAAAGAAAATCTTAAAGCCCCTATTAAGTCAGGGCCTGGGACACATTACAGAAAAATGAAAACACTGGTCATGAAAGAGATCATGAAAGACTGAATGTAGTATGTGTGTTATAAATGGTAAGACATAATTTTGTATACTAGAGTGCTACATAAAACATAGGCAAATACAAAGTAAAAGATATGGACTAAAGAAATGGAAGCAGATTGAGTAGAAATAAAAATGAATATAAAAAAATACAAGGGCAGTTATGTGTAATTAATTATGTCAAGAAACCTAAGCCCAGATGAAGAAAGTTCTTTGATTCAAATTTCAAACATAAAAGGTTAGGAACACAGTTCATAAGTTTCACTTACCAGGAGTCAATTTTAAGGAAATTTACTAATGCATTTAGATGAATTTCAGCATATTAAATTTTTACAATAGCAGAATTGTTAAAATGAAGGATTCTCACCATATCCACCAACGATATGTACATAAACATTCCGGCTGCAAAACCAAAGATATAGTGACTCGCTTCAAATTCCCCAAGTAATATCCCTAATATCAAGCCCAAATAACAGGTGCATGCAGACAAGAAGTTGTATACAAGAGCTTGTTTCATAGTCATGCCAGCATTCAACAGAACAGCAAAATCACCTGCAATGAAAAAACAAAATATTACTCATGAAGAATTTAAGAGCAAACATGTGTTTTATTTTAATTGCACAGAGAGTCATAAAGCATTTAAATGACACTTCAAAGCAGGGACTATGTAGATACACAAAGTATATGTACATATTTAAAATTATATATTTAAATAGCAAGAAAGGCATCATGGTGTACAGTGTGAGAAAAAGAAATAGTATTGCTAATGCCTACGTAAAATAATTTAATTTTCTCATGTAAAATTTCAAGTTTTAAACGATCTCAAATTTGCTTTCTGTTGTATTAAGACGCAGCCTGCTTAGTGCGTTTTCCCTGACTAGTGGGTTTTCTTCGAGGGTCGAGCGGCAAGCGGATTTTACTTGGTAGAATAAAGTTGCTGGAAACAACATTTTTTATTCCGGGCTGCGCGTAGAGTGTAGGCAATAGACCGCACAGAGATGCAACTCATTTCAAATTTTATGAATAACTTCTATCTTCGTATTTTAAAATTCAATTGTATGTTCAAATTGCTTTCAAACAACTTGGCGAGTCAGATAGTATCACTGTTTTAGGATATAGCAGATGAATTTGTTGATACTGGGAGGGTGGACGCCGTAATAAATTTTGCGAAGGCATTTTATATTGTTCCACACAATAAACTGGTTCGTAAATTAGTGCCTTCGAGCATTGACAGAGTGCATTCTAGCAGAGTTGTGGCAAGGATTGACGAGCTTCTTCGAGGTAGGAAACAAAGTCAGAGTTGGACAACAATTTTCAACTCTAGCAAAGGTAACTTCAGGGATCCCTCATTATTGGAGCGTTCCTGTTTCTTGCGTTTGTGAATGACCTGCCAGACAATTTATATTCAAAGGTACGACTATTTGCAGATGACTGTATAATATATCGAGTTATTCAATCAAAAGTAGACGAGGAAATTTTGCAAGGTGATCTGGATAGATTACATTTCTGGGCGGAAAAAATAGCGCAACAATAAGTAATTCGAAAAACAAAAACAAAAACCAACACGTTCGGTTAAGACCGAAAATATAGTGAAACTCAATACCGTTTAGGCGACGAAAATATTCCAAGAGTCTTCTCTTGTAAGTACCTGGGAATAATTTTTGGTAACAAATTGAGTGGAGAAAATCTTGTAAACTTTGTCGTAGGAAAAGCTTGGAGGTCCTTGCAAATACTACTAAAAGAGTACTACGAAAGCGAGAGAATTAGCTTACTTATCTCTAGTTCGTTCATTAATGGAATACGGGGCGGTTTGTTGTGACCCTTATAGAAATTCACAAAATTAATATTTGAATAGAGTACAGAGAAGAGCGTATAAACATACTTTCTGAAGCAATAGGAAGAAAGTAGAATGGGAGTCTCTAGAAAACAGGATGGTCAAGGCAAGACTCTGGGCCCTGTACAAAGCGTATGCCGGTTATCCAGCTTGGAAAGATCCAACTTGGTAGAACCTAGTACTATAGTAGAAAGGATCACAAGCACAAAATTCAACTTAGGCCACAGAGAACAGATGTTGGAAAATTTTCCTTTACAAATAGAACAACAATGGACTGGAATAATTTGCATGCGACAGCCTTGGAACCCTTTCATCTAAGTGTTCAAAGATTTAAAAGTAAATTAACTAATGATATTTGTAAACTTTATTTAGTAACTTAGACTTAATAAAGTAGTTAATATTTTATTATTATTGTTATTTTTATTGGTATTGTGATAATTACTATTAAATGCATTACTTATGTAATATGTAATTAATAACGGAACCCAGCAGACGTTGTTCAGCCCCTCATCTCCCTCTTTCTCCTTCCCTCTCCCCCTCTCTCCTCTTTCAGTCCCAGTTTCAGTCTGTGTGCATGTCTCTGTCTCCGCCTCTCTGTCCCTCTTTTTCACATTTAGTTGCAGATTCTGCACCTCTGTGAGGTGGGGTAATATCGAGAAGCGCCGGACCAGCAACAATTTGAGGCTCTCGCCCTCAAAATTTTAGTTTTTAGTGCCCCAGAGCGTTTCGTTTAGGAGTTATTTAACGATATAGATTCAAAAGCCGAGTGTAGCGGATTGCATTTGACATGAATATTTAGGATAGTTCTACAGGATCATATTTTTTTGCAGGGAATTTTTCCAATATTTTAGTAATCATTCTGCTATTCAGAGCGGAGATGAATCTAACAAATCAGAGATAATTAAAACTGGTCCAGCCGTTCACGAGTTATAAATGGTGTAACTAACCCGACTTTGTTTTATTTATTTAGAATTCAGCTTTGATCATACATAAAGTCTGAAATTCGCCTATCCGCATCCACACTTTTTTTTTTCTTGTTTTGACAGCCATAAATTTGCTGCTGACTGAAACATTGAATGAATTGTAATGAAATGTTGACGTACTGAGGTTATGGTTTTTGGCCTTTAACCATTACAATATTAATGTATCTTTAAATCATTTTTGTTATGATTGTGATTGAATTACTAACGAACTTTTCAACAATATGAAGATATGTTTCTTCTTAATACTTTCAAATCACTCACAGAACTTCGACATCACACCCAAGACCCACTCAAACAACTCCACCATTTCATCAATCAACAATTTGCATGGCCAACTACCACCTCTCACACAAAATATAACCTTAATTGCGGTCGCAGGTATGTTACTGACGAGAAAAATATATTTTACACAACATACAACCCGCTAAGAACTTTATTTTTATCTCAGCTCAATCGAGGCAGAACTTTTTAAGTTTCTGAAGCGTACACAAACCAACTTAACATTTTTGTATTTATAGATATTCAAAGTAGTATTTGTATTGGAATGTGGTGACATGTTGTGAGGTGTAGTGCAGTAGAGAAGTAGAAAGAGAAGTGAACTGCAAATGTTGTTAAGTGTAATTAAAAAGTCATGTATTTATTAGTTTAAAGTAACTGTGCAGCACAACCATAAAATGTAGTTAATGTTATTACTGTTATTATTGCCCTTATTGTTGATATTTTATCATCATATTATTATTATTATTATTATTATTATTATTATTATTATTAAAAATTTTTTCCTAATTGTAATATTAATTGAGGTTGTAAACTTACCTACAGAAATAATAAGTGTCTCTATATAATTTTGTAAATATTTTTGTATGGATAACTTTATTTGCAAAAAACTTACAAGTACATACTAATTAATGGTTCTTTTACAAACTACTCATTTGTATACTAAACAACGTTTTATACATGGTTAGGTGGATGAGCGCGCTTGATGGCCCAAGTCTCGCATATAATTAGACATATATAATAATAATAATAATAATAATAATAATAGTAATAATAATATTAGTAATAATAATAATAGTAGTAATAATAATAGTAGTAATACTAATAATAATAATAATAATATAATTTATTATTATTATTATTTTATTTATTTGTGAGGGTAAAATGACCTTCTGCACCAACAAGGATAAAGACGTATCATCCCTGGTGTGTGGGACTCTCACTCACTAAAAATTCTCTCTTGTTGTGACCATGTGGAAACCGCCGTGAGACATTACTTCGTAGAGAAAGGGTACGTAGTAGGGCTATTGCTTCAAATTAAGTACGGAGCCATTCTTTTCTTTTCATTTTCTTCCCACTCTTTATTTGGTTTGAGAAAATAGCATAAGCTGTACTATGTACATTTAATGAACAAATATTCACGTCGCAAGTTTCGTTCAGCTTTCTCGAGTGAATATCCCATGTTACCGATGTTGCCCATATCCCATACATATAAATATTGTATACATGGGACCATCGCACCCACAAAATTCACATTTGGAATCGATTTCCCTTTTAAATTTGAACACAAAATTTAAAGCAGCTGTCTCCAGAGAGCTCTTATGAAAGATAGCATTTAACCGCACCATGACGTATGCTGAACCAAGGTTCAATATGCGGTATCATGTGGTGGTGAGTCCACCTTCCTTTCACGTCTCTGTTCCACCTTTCTTGCCATTCTGCCAGGAGAGACGTCCGTGCACTATTCTTGATGTCTTCCGCTCTGAGCAGAGGTTCGTCGCAAACGAGGTCAGTGAGCTTCATTTTGTCCTAGACCGATTTCCTTTCTCTCATCAACAGATCTATAGGGTACACACTAACCAGAACCCCTACTGCCCAGAGGCCGTGCTGTAACGTATTCTCAGCGCCAACCTCCTTTGTAATTGCGCGTAATTCAATCACACGCAAGCTTTCCCGAGTTTGTCAGCCCTCGCTGGGGCCGCACACAGCATTTGGAGATGAAGTGCACAATAGATTCGCCTCTCTCGGGCCTCCCACATTTGGAATTAATCTGGAGATATTGAAGCCTGTCTTTGGTGCCTTGACCGCATTCTCGACTCCCAAAAAAGTTATTTATCGTGTCCAGTTGATGTTCACGTCCCCCAGTCGAATGTTTGGGGAATGCTCTCCGGTCCGTAACTAATACTGTTTCAGTTTTCTCCACAGTCGGAGTCACGTGTCAAGCCATCTTATCGCCCTTAAAAGGATTTCGTTTACTTTCATGTCCAGAAAGTCGATATTATTGCTAAGGCAGATTATAGGATACATGACATTCCGTAAGAATGGGCGCAGCCTAGAATTTTGGAGAACACAACAAGAAACATCTTCATATGTGAAAGTGTCCGTGTATACTATACTCCTCTCGCCTAGGTAATCTTCGATTATACTTTTATTTATTTAGTCAACGAACAGTAAAAACTGTATGCGATGTATGGGGGAGAAGTATCATTTGCGCACTTGAGTTCCAGAATTTTTTCCAAACATTTTAACTATAAATAGTTGGAGGATGAATAAAAGTTGAAAAATAAGAATAATAATACAAAAATTAAATTTAAAAAAGCGCGAGGTTAGCAACATATGAAAAGCTAAATATTTTCGCTTCCAAGTTATTAAAAACTTATTTGCATCGGTAAACAACTGCGGATTTGATTTTTTTTGCATTAATACCGAAATAGTAACACACTCGCGGCTCTACTTCTACCCCTAATAGCAAAAAGAGAGCTCACCAAAACGTGCGCACACTGAAACTACAGTTATGTCCAGAAGCAAAACAAGGAGCAATCTCAGGAAATTGGGAAGGGAAACTGGACCACATCCATGGATAAGGGAAATTGGACTACCTCCAGGATGGCGTCCGTCGTCAAATGTCCTTTTGGGGTGCCTTATTTGGGAGATGAATTTGTCCCTCCCGACAGGTGTTTTTGAGTCATGCTAGAAGTAGACTCTCAAGTAACTTGAAGGCAAAGCGGTCTAAACGACAAAGTATGATTTATCGGCTTGTTACCTTTCCGGAGAATAATGATTTTATGATTCTTCCGCCGCCTGGGAACTGTTCCATTCGTCAGGCAGCAGTTGAACACATAACAAGCATTCGGGGTACTGTCCTGTGACAATCTTGAACATTTCGTTCGGGATTCCGTCGAAGGCCGGCACTTCCCCACGTTTCATGCTAGTCACGGCACTTAGCAGTTCTTCCATCGTAAACCGATCTCTTTTGTTAAAAGGAAACACGCTTGGTCTTTGCTCTACCCAGCAATCCCATGTAGGAAAGAGGTTGCTCTTTACACAACGTGGGGCGTCTAGTCTGGATGTCCTACAGTCCGCCCTAAATTTCTTTACCACTATTTTATAGGTCATGGATCGTTTTCGATTCTTCTGTGAACCTCTTCCAATGTCTGTTTCTGCTTTTTTTATCTCTCTCTTGAGCAATTTACTAGAACTCCTTTACTGATCTCAGAGGGAGAGGCTTTGGCCTAGCTTTCGTCGCTAGTCTGCTCCCCTTGATGCAGTTGTTGCGTAGTTCTGCAATTCCAGGCATCCACCAGTAGCTTGTTCATAGGGTCTCTGCGTTTGGGCAAGAGGCGTCGCACGCAGCCACTACTATATCTTTGGTTTCCCGAGGTATTTCCTCGAGGGATTCCGTCCGTCTCGTCCAGCCAATACTCTTCTTCACCCTAGATTCTTCTAGTAACTCTTTAGCCTTGTCTACATTTAACCTCTCTACAGTCCAGAGTGCCCTGTTTCTGCTAAATCTATCCCCGTCAGGATGCTACCTCTGATTTGTTCTTACTATTATTATTAGTCTTATTAAATTTTAGAGAGACTGATTTCCAGTAGAGATACGAGTACATGTCTGATACAGCATTTTGTATTTTGCATAGTCTAATACCGAATTTTGCATTGTATATTACAAAATTATTTATCAGTCTGCGGCGGTTTTTCCGGGGTGGGAAGGGGGGAATGTCTTCGTTCTATTTTCTTTTTCTGAACGTAATTACTAAATAATATATTTGTTTTGATGTTGAAGGAAAGTGAATACTACTTTAGTTGATAGCAATGATGCAATTTACTTTGATCCAACTTTAAAACATCGCGAGCTTTAAGCGACTGACAAACGATTTATTCGCTCTGAGGAGAACCTGTCAGCCTATCTTCCTCTCGTATGTTAATCGTCCATATCCAACAGCGATCCTGCGGCCAAAACAGGAACATTTTTTAATGGAACTATACAGCACAAGGGAGAATATTTCACGCACAATTACGCGAAAACTACTGATATTTTCGAAAAATTGTACAGGACCTTACTTCAAGATGTCTTTGAACAACATATTTCATCAAGCAAAAAATATTTCTTGAATATATTAGATGTAAGAAGACACTGATTTTTTTTTTTCAATTTTGCAACTTTCGAATTATTAGAGAGTTCAACGAAAATTAGATCCGCGCGATTTTAAAAAAGTTCTTTCGCTATTCGGGGGAAAAAAGTTCAATCAAAAACTTGGGAGCCATTGTTGAAAAAATGTTGACAATTCCACACACATACAGGCGGACTATCGTTTTACGCTAGTCAATTTTGCGGTATCAAGGACCTACAAAACATTGATTCTGACTACATAATGTGATATATGAAGTAGTTTACTACATATAGGAACAAGATTTATTCAATTTTTCATTACCAGGTCCAATCAAAGAGAGTTTTACTGTCAAAAAATCGGCTATTTCCGGCGAAAGATTATAATACTTTCTCTTCTTATGAAGAAAGGCAAGACAGGAAAATGGTGCCTAGCGTGATGAATCGAAATTTGGATATATTTACAAATGCTCAATTTCCTTTCCACTTTAATTTAGTCATGCTTAATTCCAAATTTCACTATAATTCCAAATTTGAAGACTAATAGCAATATGTCACAAAACCTCATCCTAAGAGCTACTGATAACTAGAGAAGAGGAATTTTATGCCCTAAAAAATCTTGAAATATGCTCTTAAAAATTTGCATTTATGACCTAAAAATTCTCATATATGCACATTAATACGCAATTAAAATTAACAATACTTCATTTCCTGCATTAACTTTTCTTCGGGAGAAGCGTTCTTGGAATGAAAATACATATTTTTATGCAAACAGAATACAATCTACCTTACTTCGCGGGAAAAATACTTAAAGTAAATATTCACCTTAGTGAAGTTCATTGTCTGTCTAGTTGCATTTCTTCTGCCTGATTTTTAAAAAAAATATGACAGTAAAAAATATCCTACATTTGCACAAGTATTTTATCTTCTATGAAAAAGAAAAGAAAACGTAAACAGTGACAAGCTCATTCTAATCAATGAACGCTCACAAATAAATAGATGAAACGTTGAAAATATGAAAAGTTGAAACGTTTGAGATACGTCTCTATTGTAACGAAATATGCAAAATATGCCCCTATAGTTACAAGAATATGCACCAATAGGAAAAAGCGTGCAAATATACACAAAAATGCACTAACATATTAACCTACATAGCGTCCAATTCTAACCAAATGTCAAGAAATTTCACTTAGCTATACCTGATGCAACGGACATAAAAATTTGCAAAATAATTGAAATCCACTCCCAACTGACAACTTTCAAAATATTGATGAACTTAATATAAAAGGTACAAACATTTTGATCGTATTCCACCAATAGTTGAGAAATTGCAATAGCTTTATCACAGATTCTGTGAGTACCTACTAATTAATTCATTAACAACAAAATGTTCATTACCGAAAGAAACAGTGTACTACACTATAAACTATCAGGATGTTCAGAATAAATGTTAAAATTTGTAGGGCAGATTGCCCACTGAATTCTGTGTGATGTCACTCACACCGGCCCTCCCGTTCCATGTCGAGCTAGGACACAGAGCAAGTTCCCAGACGCGGCTGCGGACTCTCACTATTCCATTGTAAGGAAATGGGCAAAATTAAATTTCAGATTATTTACCTTTTGGAAACTTCAATTCAGTTTTCGAAATTACATTATTCAATACTGTTTATGATAATATGGTAAATTAAATAATATAACACATCGTACATAAATTTATAACACTACAACATTCGACTTTGATTATCACTACCAAATATACAGGGGTTGAACTTTTGTTCAACGAACGTTCATACGAATCGCCGACATAAACAAAATATTTACTTATTAATAGGGTGTTGGGCCACCATGTTCTCCCACTTGTGTATCAAAACATCCAGTGTCAGCTCTATTGTGCGTCCATGCATTTAATTGCAGTACAACGCTTATGGAGAACAGCGTTGCCACTTCTCAGCAGCGCTTACACGCAACACTCGCCATGCCGGATACTCGTATTGACATGAAATTTTGCCACCTTGTTCAGCACCTTTCAAGGTCAATAAATATTGTTTGATTTATGCTATGAAGCATTGCATGTACTGGTTTTGTGACAATTAGTATTCAGAACTTTCATGACCCGCTGCCTGTCGAAGCGAGGAAATCGCTGCGCGCCACAACTAATCTATCTGTCATCAGGGTCTCAGTTGCCTCAGAGGGTATGCAGGGTGTAACAAACGGATGTTTACATAGCAAGTTTGGAAAGACGAGAAGATCGAACACATGCGTGAATAATCCAAATAAAATTATTCCAAAGATATGAGTCTTTAAAAATGTTATCTCGATATGGGACAAATAAATAAATACATTTCACTTTTGCTCAGAAACACAATTTTCTCAATAATGCGTTTTAATAAAAAAAAGTATTAAAACTGTAACAATGTCATCAAGAGCACTGCATGTAAGTTTATTTTTCAGCTTTTTGAAAAATAGCATTGGTTTACACGATATTCTTTTCTTTCCACTGACTTCGGTAGAATTATTAAGAATGCGTGTTACTGTGCCATTGAAACGAAAAAGAGACCAACGGATATGACCTTTGCCAACAGTCGTGAAAGAACGAACGCGCTGGAAATATGACGCCGGTTGATAGACATTTCTCACGCTGCCGATGCAACTTTGCTCGCTGCAGGACGCGTGGAGGTCATGGAAAGTCTTGATGCAAAACGTTTCTACAACACAATTTCTAATATTCCATAACATTTCAAAATCTGAATATTATGTGGACTTTGCATGGGGTTCTAACGTCTGGGGAAATGTTGAGAATGTCTGGTGCACTCGCTTCCCACATCGGATGTCCCGCGAAAGGGGAGCTGTCTTCCCACGGACGACTGACATCGACATCTGAAAGTTTCGCCAGTCGTCTGTAAGCGTGAAGGTCACGGAGGACAATTTTTTTTCTACTTTTGTACTAATAAGTAGATGGGATTCCGGCGGCTAGAAGTATCAGCCTTTCTTCAGATCTTACGTACCACCTACAAGCGAGGAACGATAATCACTTCAAACTAGTTTACATAAATGCCTTAATATTAGAAATTAAAGACTTTTTTTTATAAAAAATGATGTATTGAATTATTATTTGTAAAAAAAAAAGCAAACCTTTAAATGAGAACTAAAACTGAAATATCAATAGCAAAACAAGTCCCACTCCATGTGAAACATTGTTTACCCATCAAACACTAATGAGACTTGAATTGCACGAATGACGATATCCATATGAAGATCAATGTTATTAATTTTCGGTCTCACGTCATTTTGCACGTCCAATATATTCACATACTTATTGTTTATGTAAAATAAAGGGAAAATGCCCATTCACAAAGACGAGACTTGGATGGTAGCAGATACTGCAAAACTTTGTGCGAGCAATGCATAATATTCTTTTTGAACAGTTAAAAATTGGGAACATCTTTGCATTTTAAAACAATTGTTAAGACAGAATTTCTGGTTGAATAACTTTGGAATTAAAACTGTTGCCTAGGAAATTTCTGATACACCGCACCCCCCCCCCCGCAACCGCACGCGCGCACACACGCACGCGCGCACACGCACGCACGCACGCGCGCGCACACACACACACACACACACACATATCACTTTTAATAAATAAAATTAAAAAATAAATACTCCAGTTTTCCTTCCACATCCCAGTCGAGGAACGCTGATAAATATTCAAGATCACAGAACAACATGAGATGTGCGTTTCGAGTGCACGAAATATTGTTTTTATTACCGTCTTACACAAGAACCATGATTTATACAGAAATGTGGTTGGTCTCATATCAAAATTTGAACTTCCCTTGTCATTTCATCCGCTGGATGTTTGTTCTTTTTTCCAATAATAAAAGTTTAACGCTTTTAACGTGAAAATTTAAATACGTTAAATGGTAGAAGTAAACTCTTCGCTATCATTTATAATTAATTTCTGCGAAATTAAACCATCAAACTCAATAACGGTTCAATTATGTCAAGTTCTGGCGATTTTGCTGGCCAGGGAAGATGATATTCTGATGCTCAGCATATCACGCCTGAACTAGTTTTGCTCTATGCAAGGGCGCATTATCATCTTGAAATCTGGTAGTGTTTGGAAACAATATGCTAGTCAGTGGCGAATTCTCCGATACACCACGTATACCGCCGGTATACCTAGTAATTCCAAGTGTATAATAAATATTTCATAATTTTGGTAATCCTCAAAAAGTTATTGAGATTTTGAAAGTTTAAAATAGATGCGAAAAATAACTGTTTTGCTTCCGAGAGCCAGTCTTGGGCATCTGTAAGCGCGATGAAGTGTGGTAGAGTGTGAAGTTTCAAACAGTTCTTAATGCTGTCCTGAGAATTCGCTAGTGCAGACAAAGGCACCGCATGCCAGCCGCGATAACCTAGGCTCATCATGTTTCAAGGGCGGGGAGAGGGGAGGATGCGCGTCTGGACGGTCGGTAGGCACCGCAAAATATTGCGGTGAACAGTTCTTCTCTGGTCGTTCGTAAGTTACGCTTCTCTCAAGTTTTTGTGAAAATGGATTGTGTTAATGACCCAGAAGTTGGTGGCTTGTATAATTGTCTAATAGAACGGTAATTAAGGACAGCATTTGTATTGGGATTTCAGAAAAGCTCAAAATAAAAGGCAACGGTAGAGGTAGCTTCAATAAAGTGCGGTATACGTAAAATAATGTTCAGGATTCGCCACTGAAGCTAGTAATTGTAAGTCCTTCATTGTTGAGGATATCCGGTTAGTCATTCGCAAAAGTTCGGTCAGTGAGGGCACTAGTAGAACCAGCTGATTACCACTATACAGCCGCCTAAATCATAATGGAACCTCCCCCGGGCTTGACTAGACACGCCGGATCACGGGCTTGTTTTGGGGTTCTCCACTCATAAACCCGGCCGTTTGTAGGAAACAAAGTAAACGATGTTTCATCGGAATAAAAATTATATCACATTCTTCCAGTCAACAAGTGTCTAAGTGCCTTATGATCGTGACACGACGACTTTCTCAGCTTTGCAGTTGGGTCCATTATGAAGGATTTCGTAATGTGAAGCTCCTGCCGTACTATTCTGCAGTCACATTTGGCGCGGTAGTTTTTACGATGTCTGGCCACAGTCCTTTTTAATGTACAGCGGCCACTGTCCGTTAATTTCGGATTTTACTTACTATTCCTTTTCGCCGAAGATGTTATACTATGTTTTGTGAATGCTATCATTACCGTGGGCACTGTCGCTCGTGAAATGTAACAAGTTCAACTGATTTCATCAAAGATGCTCCCGTTAACCACGCACCAACGATTTGCCCTCTTTCGAAACATGAGAATTAACACATTTCACCGATCGCTAGTGTTCAAGGTTGCAGACGAAAGCCCATAATACACCGCAATATAACTTTCACAACATGGACCGTCAAACTGTGCAATAGCCGCGTTGCAACATTTAAACGTCCGCAATGGCGTCAACATGCAAAAAAGATGCACTATTTTGCTTGCTGTTCATTTTATTTTGTACAACCTCTGTATTTTTGTTCCATAATTGTAACCCCAACCATAATTGTGCATGCTCGTCATTATTATTCAAAATAAATCTTCAAATGGTTTCTTCAACAAATTTTTCAAAATATTAATTTTTAATAATTTAAACTGAAATCGTGAGAATTTTGTTAATTCCACTAGTATATTATTAATCAATTGTGGTTAAAAATCTGTACAAGCATCATTTTTACTTTCTCGAATACATACCTACATGCGTGAGTAATATATATAGTATAGAAAAAGTTAGGTAATGCTGCGGAAAATCGATTTTGCGATTTCAACGGAAATACACATTTTCGGGACCCCTGATACCGAAAAAGTGTATTTTTCATAACGTCTATCTGCCTGCATGTCTGCCTTGTCCATAATTTGTTCTTTCATTAAAGTCAACCTTTTTTTTTTTTAAATTTTAGTAGTGTTCGTGCAATAGTGCGTGCAAATTTTGCAATTTTAAAAAATTACAAAAACAAGAATTTCTCAAAAAAAAAACGGCGTCACATTTTTTCTTTAAAGTTGTGGTGGGAGTAGGGCCAAATGCACCATATCTAATGACTTAAACGCAACATAGCTCTACACTTTTGTTTTATTCAAAAATTTAAAAAAAACTTTTTTGACTTGTCTCTCACAGTGGTAATATTTACATTACAGGCAATTTCTTCACATTATTATATTAATGAGTACATGTGCTTTAAATAATGTTAAAGAAAGTTTCTCAGAAACTCAACAGTTTTATATTAAAATGAACTCAAAATTCCTCATTTTCATAAATGCTCAAATTCCATTTTCTCAAAAATGGCCCCAAATTTTTTCTTCAAATTTTTCCATTAGATAGTGCTAATTACACTGCTTAATATGACGTTCATTTTGGTGTTATCTTTTGTTTTTTCAAACATTACACAAATGTACTTTTTTTAAAATATCTCTCATGGTGTTAATATGCACATGTCCATCGATTTGTATACATTACTGTATTTGTGAATGAAACTGCTACAAATTACTTCAAATGAAGTTTTCCAAAAACTCAATGGATTCCTGTGAAAAAGAACTTCAAATTTCGCATTTTCATTAACGCTTAAATGACATTTCCTTAAAACCAGCTCCAAATTTTTCAATGAAAATTGCTATTTAGATCGAGGTTTTTTTCTCTTCTTAAGTATTCTTGAAGTAATATTTTGGTTCTACTATTAGGAAACCAAAAATTGGAGAAAATAATAATAATTAAAAAAATAATATATATTTTTGTCGACGATAGGCAACTGGGAGAAATAAGTGGCAAGTCAGAATAACTAGCCCAGACCAAAGAAATTAGAAAACTAATATGAGGAAGTCTGTGCCATTCTGTTGCATCACTAGTTTAACATTGTTATAAGGTTACAGCAGAATATGGTAAATTCAATATCAGAATAGCCATGTTCGTTAATACTTTTGAATTTTCAGTGTCTTACAATAATGTAAAAAGAAAAATATTAACATATGTACTACAAGACTATTTTGTTATTGAGTGAGAGAGTTACCTTATAAATCTACATTGTATTTTTGTTGTTCTCTTATTATATTATTATATTATTATTATTATTATTATTATTATTATTATTATATTATTATTATTGGTGGTAGCAACAAGCTAATACTCACATATAAAAAAAGGTTATATTAGTAAGACTTAATTGTTTTCTTGAATCTAATAATATCCTAAATAAATCACAACATGGCTACAAGAAAGGCTTCTCCACCACCACTGCTATTGTGGAATTTATTCATGAACCTGGAAACAGACTCACTTCTGTCAATTTATAATGGCATAATCTTCTCACAACTTCAATATGGTTTTTAAATATGGGAAGGTTCAACAACAACAACAACAACAACAAAAATGGATAGATTAATAGTCCTACAAAAGAAATGTATCAGAATCATTTTCAAACTGAATGCAAGACAATCCTGCAAAGATTTCTTTATTACGTATGAATTACTGACTGTTGTAGCACTCTACTCTTAGAAAGTAATACAAAGTAATATTATTGAGAAATAATCAGAATCAATATTTTGTGAGGAATAAAGAGGTACATAACTATCATACTAGAGGACATAGAGACTATCACAGGGTATTCATTAGTAAGTCTTCAACTAATAAAAATCCTTTCTGCATTGCAGCTCAGCTTTTTAATAATCTCCCAGTCACCGTTAAATTAGCTAATAATAAAACATTGCTTAAACCCCATCTTATTAATGTGTGTCCATATACGATATCTGAACTGCTTTAACTTTTCTGTAATTAAAAAACACTGCTATCAGATTGACCACTCTGTACCAGTCATTCAATTTCAATAATACAATGTACTATACTTAGTAATTAAGTAAATGTAATTATATGTCAGGATATTGTAATCACTTGCAATTATTATTAACACCTAAATTTCAATTATATTTTATTTAATTTAAATTTGTTTAATTAAAATGTAAATTATATTAATGTTTATTGTCAGCACTTGCATGCTTTATTAATCATGTAAGTAAACTACATGAATTATTACTGTAATTTTAAATAATTTCTAGACAGACTTTGCTTGATACTATCTCTAAGTCTATAAGAAATAAATAATAATAATAATAATAATAATAATAATAATAATAATAATAATAATAATAATAATAATTATTATTATTATTATTATTATTATTAATATTATTTATTGCTTATAGACTTAGAGATAGTATCAAGCAAAGTCTGTAATTTCTCAATCTCACAATAGATAATATACACAACAGTTTTCATGCCATTTTGATAGAGGCCAGCCAAACTTGAGAACTCTGAGTATTTTATGATGCATTGTTATTAATAGAAATTATTTACATGTGTATTGTTATAAAAAGGATAATACAAAGAATATAGCAAGGTTTATACACTTGGATGGCCCCCAAAGGAAACTTATGCATGCAATAATATTTAGAAAGTATCTTGGGTGGTCCATAAATTATGTAATGCCAACAGAGAGGAGAGGAGTCTGAGGCAGTCTTATGGTGCATTACATAGGGTAAGGTGTGTTAGATCAGTATTATATAATCCTGACATTTTCTTTTTCAAAATTACTAGAAATCATTCATTTTATTCACTTACATTAAAACATTAAAATACTAACAAATTACCGTATTTACCCAAATATAAAATGAGTTTTTTCCCGAAATAACTCAGTCAAAAAATGTGGGGTCGTCTTATATTCACAGATTAAGCCTAGTCGGTTAGGGTTTAAGTTTTTACATTCCCATTCGAAACTCGTAAATGTTGATGTGACAATAAACTGCGAAGATGGTAAAAATATTGCATTTGAATTCTCGGCATCCATCGTGAATTTGCCGGACAATTCAGACCGATATTTTTGAATGGGCCTGTAAAGAGAGAATTTCAAAATGGATGGCATTATATGAAATGAAACATAACGTGAAAATGAATGCTGATATTTTATTACACGATGCAAGTTCGACAAAGCCACGTGAAATCTCTGTTCAACTGGAGAAGCTGTGTTTTGAACAGAGACCAAGAATAAGTGCAGGACGGATATGTTCTTGGCTGGCGTCTGATGAAAGACTATGAACAATGCCAATTTAGTCCGCAAAATATTGAGGGGCCTAAAAAGTCAGATGTCGCAGTGTGGAAGGAGGACGAAAATGAAAGAAATATTGAAACATGTGAAGATGATGAAAGTAGTGACCAAAACTGTAATTATGATTTTAAGGAACAAGAAAATGGTAGTTTGACAATAAGTCTTAACATTCTCATTAACGAGGCAATTTTCTAGTCAATCAGTCAGTTTGCAAATTTTGACTAAATAGTACAAATAAGTTAAAACTTTAAAAGGGGTCATCTTTTATTCAGTCTACTTATATTCGAGTAAATACAGTAAATTAAAAAGTTTTGATGTGTAAATATTTGAAATTAAATTGAAATATTTTTTATCAATGGTTTACTGATTGAATCTGTTAGATTACAAAGAAAATATTCAAAACCAATGAGAAGTATAAACTAAAATCAAATTAAATTGGTACAGCAGACTCTTGTCCATGCATCTTCAGAGACAGCATATGCACAACTAGTTGAACATTTTCCAAATCCTTCCTTCACACAAAAATTGTCCCCAATCTAATTGCTAGGTGCAGTCAGCATTGCCAACTAATTCTGACTTTAATTACAACAAATTTTAATTTATAACACAAATAAAATTAATACAAATTGTTTTTACTATTATATAACTTATTTTTACTTATTGTAAATGGGGGGAGTTTTGTCACAAGCATTACTTAAATAGTTATTATATTTGGGGAGTTCAATTGCGCATTAAAGGTGCATTACAAGGGAAGAGGAGGTATTCAAAATACTCAAAATTTGCATTACGTAATTAGCGATGGCCCCTGTAAGAAAAGCATATTAATTGACTTTTGAACTCCCAGGTGCATAGTTCCATAGTTTTATACGAAACCATGTTATTCATACTGTTTTTTTCTCCTTCTGTATGCTTCAGATCAGAATTAAGTATATTTTCTCTTTTTAATTCATAATTTTAATAAAATCAAATTGTTTTCAGGTTTTATGTCAAAAGTGAGATATTTAAAAAAAAAAAAAATAAATTGTATGTTCAGCAAAAATCCTCCAGGCACAACCCTGAACATCTGTTCAAAGATATGTATTTAAATACAGTTAAACATGCTGTTTTCTTAAAAAGCACTGTCTTTACAACATTGTTAAAAAAATTAAAATCACTTTTACATCCAAAATTCAAATTCTTCACAATACTAATTGGTCACTTTCTAGCAACTGAAAATCATAGACCCAGGTCCGTGTTGAAAATGACACATCACCACTTGCATTGACAGAGTACATAAGGCTTGAATAATATTCAAAGGTATACTGTCTCACTTCTTCAAACCAGTCCATGCTTGTGGCACTTTATATGGGTTTTCATGAAAGGTTTTCAGTGAACAGTTATTTTCACATTAAATTCAGAATGAGTGAAATTCACAGATGACAGGGATAACAAAGCCACTTCCTTACAGTTTGTATTTGGAATATCACACACATCTGCTATTATTAGAAACTTGTTTAGAGCCCGAAAAATAGGTTGTATTCCATTACAATGATGTCTGATGTTACCTGTTTAGATTGAACTATATGTGCATAATGCTCAAATTGAATGGTTCAACGAACAAATGTATTCAATTCATGGCAGAATAAGGAGTGTCAAGTGAGAAAGTTTGTGGTCTGAAGGGATGCCCTCAGACCTAGTTTCTCAGAGATTGGTGGGCATCTACTAGACACAGCAGATGTGCAATATAAATTCAATTTGTTGCATAAGCCTATGTAAAAATATCAACAGTATATAAATATCTGCAAATTCCAAAAATATAACCATTACATTTTGTGGTACAACAACAAAAATTTTCCAAGTGACATTGAAATATACGGAAACAAGGAGACCCTAAACAGGTGTAAAAAGCCACTCACTGATGTCCAAAATTATCCTTGTCATTTGCAAATAGCAAATATCTTTTTATTTATTTATTTTTTTTATTTATTTATTTTACGTAAAAAAAAAAAAAAAAAAAAACAGTTAAAAACTGCGTATGACGTGCTATGGGGAAAAGTGAATTGTGTGCACATTTTCAAAATTCTGTGATCCCTACACTAAATCATATACTACTTAAATTTTGAATTTTGAAAGGGAGAAAAAAAACAAACAAAAAAACTCCCATGTTATAAAATCTATTTTCAAAGATAAATAAGCAATAAATTTTGGCTCTTATTACTTCCTGCTGCGACAACATGGAAACGATAATTTGAATAATTGTATTTAAAAACATTTATGTCCAGAAGCAAAACAAGGGGCCATCTCAGCATTTGCTCAATGGATCAGGGAAACTGGATGAAAAACCTGATCGCGATGGGGGTCATTGACCCGGAAGCTGTAGTACAATAGTTGTTACAGGTTGTTTATACTCATTTATAAAGTCCAAATGGTAAATAATGCATTATGTATCATTGTTAAAATTAATGTTACTTTTCTTGTGATGCTCAGTATAGTCTCTAATTGTATAGAAACAGTTTTGCAGCAGAAACGATTTCACTTGGGATTTAAACTTTTCTATTGAATTTAATCGTTTAATGTCATCTGGCAAAGTGTTGTAAAATAATGTACATGTATTGTATGTGAATTTTTGTAATGAGCTGTTGATACTGTCACCTGATGAATATGATTTCTACGTCGAGTGTTATAGTAATAGACTTCGGCACTTTCTGCAAATATATTCCCGCCCTTAAGCAAGTCGTTTTTTACAAAAACCACTGATTTTAAATAAAAAGACACGGTAATGGTAGAATTCCTAGATTAATGAAGAGAGGCTTACATGAATCACGTGGGTGGGATTTGGTTATTATTCGTATAATTCGTTTTTGTAATCTAAAAGTCTGGGAGCTATAAGATGTATTTCCCCAGAATATTATGCCATATCTCAGGCGGGAATGAACATTCGCGAAGTATACACAACGAGCAGTATGAAGGCTGACTGAATTTGCGAGAATTCTGAATGCGTAGCATAATGAACTTAATTTTGTGTTCAATTCATTTAAATGGACATTCCATTTAAGGTTTGACTGAATTGAGAGACCTAAAAATTTTGTTGCCTTAACATCAGTCAATGGTACACTGTTCATTTTCAATGGAGCACAGAATTGTTTATTTGAAATGGAAAACTGCATTAAAACCGTTTTCTTGTTACTATTAATTTGTTATTTCGGAACCAATTTGAAACATCTGATATTGTACTATTTACGGTTTCTTTATTGCAAAGGATGTTTGTATCATCCGCAAAGAGAACCGTTCTTCCGTTTCGAATCGTCGAGGGCATGCTTACTGCCTCCTCCCCTCCTCCCTTCTATCTTACCCCTGCTATCTTACTGCCTCCTCCCCCCCTCCCTTCAGGAAAATTTCAGTCTTCCTGAAAGGAAGATCCTGTGTTTGGGCCTGGACTCTACCACTTCCTTCTCAGTATTTAGTACATACCAGATGGACCCACGCAAACATTCTGCACTTTGTAAAGCATCGTTTTAAAATAGAAAACAACTTCATTATGGAACTCAATTAAGATTTCTGACAACACAACCTATGATGTAGGGGTACATTCCAAATATGTAATAGAACATCCAAATAAATCTTGTGTGGAGATTACAGCATAAGAAATATAACTCGTCATGCTTTCTCCAGCAGTAGCAGACTTAAGTCACTTTTCTGGAATACTGTCGACACACAAAAAAAATTTTATGTACGAGAGAGCGAAATTTAATTTCTCTGCAACTTACTTTGATTTCCATTAATCACTTATATTCAACTTACAACAAAATATTGTTTATGTCTTTTAATTTATGAAAATGGATTTTATAAAATTCCAAATTATTGGACATTATTCCATAAAAATAATTGGCGATCCCCTTCCCAAATACTGATGCATCTGCTATCACATGGAAATTAGTATATGTCAGAGATACAGACTTATTCAACAGAGAGAGAAAAAAAAAAATGGAACCATTTTTCCTTAAAATTTCAATTTCTGATTCTTTTGAATTACAACAGTATTCCAGGAAAGTGACAACTTAAAAGAGTTTTGTGTTGATGGATTCTTATGAACAAAATAAAACCGTCATCTTTCCTTATGGCTTTATATAGAAAGGGATGAATGAGAAAAGACATACCAAGTTCATGAGGCAGTTCTTCACACATAACAGCCATACTAATGCTGATACCCGTAAGAATGCTTTCATTGAAAGCAGCACCTATAGATAAGCCATCTATAAAATTGTGAAGACCATCACCAAAAATAATCATCCATGCTACAGTTGCCACCACACTATCTTTTCCTTGTTCAAAATGAATGTGATGGCTGTGAGAATGAGTATCATGTGAAATCTAGAAGACAAAATACATTTCATACTTTTAACATGTAAGGCAACTAATTCAACAAAGTGAAAGAAAAATTATACAGACATTATAGATCTAGTACTAAAAAGAAAAATATAATCCTATTTTTTATACAAGAAAAGAATAAAATGAAAAGCTTTTCTGGTAGATATCCCCATAAGAAACTTTTAACAGTTTGTTCATATAATCACATTTACCTCATGATTTGTGTAAGTTCTCATTACTTGGTCCTGATAGTTGTATTTTGAGAGCATGCATCTATCAACTTGACTGTCATCATGATCATGGTTTGGTATAAGCTCAGTGGGACTTGAAACAGCTGAGACAATATCTGCTGAAATGTCTTTACAGGGCAATTCTGAATGCAAATGTTGATTCTGAAATTGAAATGAATGTGTGTTTCACTATTATATACTGAATACTTACCAAGAAACTTAAAATAAAATAAACTATTTGATAATTACATCTTTTGCATTGCTAATAATTTTCATGATCCTTTCTGTCAAAAAAAATACCCATATTCCAGCCCATAACATTATTGATATGTTCAAATATTCATGTTGATTATCTTCATCAATAAGCTGAAATGCCTGGAAAAAAAAGAAGGCACTTTCAAATACATATAAACAAACGAATTCTTATTAATGTATTTTCAGTCAAAATACTGTTGTAATTATATGCTACGTACCTGAGGAATTAGGTGAAAAACAGAACTTGCAGACAGAGATCCAACAGCCAAACCAATTAAAACCATCAAAAGTTGCTGATAAAAATCTTTGTCCATTAATGGCAGAAATGTAACACCCAACAGAGAACAGAGGCTTATTACGGTTACAAATAAAAAGCCTAATCCCCAAACTGGAAGTAAATGGAAATAAATAAAGAATTTGATACCATAGGCATAGGTCTGCATATATTCTATCGAACTGAATACTAACCTTCATATGAAGATGGCTTTTTAAGCTCAGACTCGGTACTGGCTTCATTCTTGAAGGAACCACAAGCATGGCTTTCTAAATGCCGTAATATTAATGGGCAAACAGCTGTCAACGAATTGCTATCAAATTTATCGTTAGTTATGTCCAACAGTTTGAATATATAGCCAGCTGAGAGACAGTCCTAATAACAAAATGAACAAATATATTTTGCTGAAGTTATCCCTCAGAAATATGAAGTCATTTCTCAACTATATATCCCAGTATTTTACTCCAATATTTTTACTGAATGTATTTTCCTAAACTTTGTACAATCCCTCACTATTTTTTTCACCAATCTTTTGAAGTTATTTAGTCACATTATAACACTACCACGATTGTAATTTTCATTCAAAATTCCTAATGACTTGAAGCAAATACTGGAAAATACCCCAGTTATAACCGGATCTAAAAAATATACTTCATTGCAGTTCTCTAGTATTTAATGAATTATTTCTATAATAAAATACACTAAAAATCCTTCAAAAATCTAAAGTAAATAGTAATTCTTATTTAGAAAATACACATAGGTTTAATAAAAAAACAACCTTTGATGAACAATGGAACATTAACATGAAATTTTTTCATTTGTTTTATCTTAAAAAATGAATACAATGCGTGTGTTAAACATCATTTAACAATATTTCCAATTTAACAGAATGTGTTTGGGATGTTTCTCTCAAGTTAGCATTTAAAAATTAATGTAAATTCATTTTGTTATAGCATTTAGTAATTTTACAATAAATATAAAAGTATGCCAATACAAACATATTATAAGAAGCACTCAAAATATAGAAAATGAAACACAAATAACATACATTGGTTTCATTACAGGAACCTGAAATGGTGCACCCTCTAGGAGTTGACGTCTCAGTTTCATTTGCATATTCAGAACACTTTTGCAAATTATTCAATAAGTCTTGTAGCTGTGCTTTGCTCAGGTGATCTGCTGTGAGGTTTGAATATTTTTCAATCAAAGCACCCACATCTTTTAAAAACCTTGCTTTTTCAGCATTTCCAACAGTAAAAAGAAATATTAACAGCAGATTACATATCTTCCAAGTCATTGTGAGGCGAGTGGAGTGCAAAGTTGCATATGAAAACCTAAAACATAAAGATCATTTTGTAACATTAGCTTCAATATCCCTGCCCATATCTATATCACTTATTACTAATAAAATATAAATATAACAACAATCATCACTGTAACATTTATAAATTTTATTTTAGGAAAAACACTACTACCTCAAGTCTGCAAATGCAGATTATCTTTAGTTGATCTACATGAAGCAAGTACGTTCATCGTTCAACAGAACGATAACAAGAGACATTTTAAATTAAATTTCATCGTTTCTGCATATTTTGCAGAGATGACTTACGGCACCAACCGGTGCCGTTCACATTGTAGCATTGGACGTTGAGGTTAAGGGTCAACACGTACACGCATACTAGTAACCGTTCCTCTCAAACGTAGTATGTTATTAGTTTCTTTCAAAATGACATAGCTTATAAACGTGTTAACTCAACTTCTAAAATATTACTGTAATCACGCCTTACTTTCAATAATGCATCATCAGAAATTCGGGAATTTTCGGTATTATACATCGCCGCATAACATGCCATCAAAGAGCAATACTTGCTTTGGAAGGGTGAAGTGAAGGGGGTGAATTGGGAAAAGGTTGAGAAGGGACGTACCATTTCAAATCGCAAGGTATTCAATATAGTCCATTTGCGCTTTGTTTTAATACATATTTCCTGATGTAGTTTCAAACTGCGTACATTGACATACCTGCCGCAATCGATTAGCTGTCGGTAAATAAAACATTTTCAGCATATTTTTGATAGCCATAGAAACTTTGTAGCAAAAAATTGAACGGAATTTTTTTCTGCGTGGCATGTCAAATGCAAATACTTCAAAAATGCAGTTTTTAAGATGATCAATAAGTAAAGAAAATGTTTGCTAATAGTAGTAATTTTATTCAGTTGTAGACTAGTGATAACTACAATGATGAGCAAAAATCTTCAATCAATATTGATCTCAACTGATAAGGTATTCGTTAAACTAAGAAATGCATTTACAATGAATTGTCACGCGCTAATTTCAGATACACGTCGTGAGTATTCAAAGTGTACGCCAATTATCTTGTAACTATACAGTTAAGATCTCAAGAGTTCTCTGCCAATCATGACGCATCTTGCTACTCAATGCACGCATGCGCATTTAGCGATTGCGTACACCGAAGTCATACTCTGGTCGTGCTTCGTAAACTGCCTCGTCAATTGTAAAAAAATATCTTCATTCAAAAGAGTTTTTGCGTGTCGTACAAATAAAACCATTCGTAAAACGAGAAAAACGTTAAAACTGCAAACAACTAATAATATTGTATCATTTTTATTTAACATTGTATACAAATAGTGCCTAGTGGTCTGGTGCGAATGATGCGCCCTCACCGGGCGATCATTCAAGCCTGAAGTAGGTTAAGCCAGATATTTTGAAATGAATACAGCGCAAGCAAATGCAAGTAATATATCTGCAAGCGAATTTAAATATTTTTGTAATTTCAATAACTTTTAATTGTGTAATACTAATTTATTATTTTTATTTACTAAAATTAATCAATGATCAGCCGATCGGAAGCTACTTCAGACTAGGCAAAAAGCTTCAAGATGACGCTGCGTTGTGGTTTTCTTTTCTCGAATTGGTGTATTTTTCGCAATGCTCAAGATACTTTATGAAAGTAGGAATGTTCATACAGTCAGAGCCGGATTTAGGTTCTGAGAGGCCCTAAAGAACAACATTTTGTCAGGGCCCCACTCCGAAAGAGAGAGAAAAAAAACCCCTCAAGTTTTACTTAAAAAAAAAAAATTAAATACACACTTTTGGTACAGTACACAGCGCCGAACATACATTCACGGACTAAATTTTTTGCAACCTTCCAATTCATTCCATCAGCCGGATGAGCGTTGAACTTTTTTTCCTTTCCAACAGTCCTGCCGAGAGGCATAAGTTTAGTCGCCATTGAAAAGTGCCGATGTCTGATACAACCTGGTGTTGCGTGTCTGTCACAACGCCCCGGTTCATTCTGTGAATGAATAACGAATTCCTGAAAAACAAGTCTCTCGATGTACTCCAAGCACCATCCATATTATTCTTCAGATTTGTAACATTCGGAATATTTACTGTTACGAAAATTGAAAATTGACCTAAAGAGTTTTAAGATGCGACTGGATTGAGAAGTCCAGAATGCTGTGATCGGCTAACTCAAGACTATACGAATGACAACTTCCCTGAGGCCATGTGTCTGAAAATTCGAGATGAGTAATGTATATCATCAAATGGATTCTATTTCGAGTAAAGAATCAAGCAAAACTCATACGACTTTAACTTCAGATTTCTTAATGCCTTGTCGCGGGAACGTATGGACCGCACTGTGTAGTCTATTTGAATAACATTTATTTTACACATACCAACATATTTTATGACACTTTTTCGAATAATTTGTAATTACCATGGAAGAGGGCCTTTAAACTACTGCTTGCCCACGCTTTGCTCAATGATGCCTAGGGCACAGATTAAAAAAAATGTCGCTCGAAAATTAGGGCACAAAACCCAAGACTACCGCACAAAACCCAGTGATGTTGAAACAACACCCGACACTGTATATAGCCAACATCTGTTACAGGTATATAACAGGCAGTGGAAATATATTTCAATAGTAGTTTGTTCATTCTCTTTTTAGGAATCAAATAATATGGAGGCATGAGATGAATTGCTGTACTCATAGATGGACCAGTTTTAGATATTGCGAGGCTTCCAAGTACAAAATTGTGCTGAGGAATCTCCTCAGAAAAGAAAGATTTACTAAAACACACTAATTAAAAGTGTTTTAACTACAATTAAAACACTATTATCATAATAATAATTGTTGTCATTATTATTATTATTATTATTATTATTATTATTATTATTATTAAATCGTACCTTTATAAGTGCATTTCACTCTATTCTTTCAAGAAAGCTAAAGAAAAAATTAGGAGCAATTTTTAAGAAAATTTTGAAAATGTCCCAGGGGTTTTATGTAAAGTACCCGAAAATTTAAAAGAATGGTTTTCAAAATCGCAGCGCTTCAAGTGGAGCCAGATCGACCCGCGAATTTATTCATTATTATTCATTTTGGGGAAAAAATCCTACGAACGGTTTAGGCGCTAGTGGTGTTCACAGACGGACGGATGGACGGACAGACAGACGGATGGACGCTTGAAAAAAAATCTGTATTAGGGAACCCCAAAACGTGTATTTTCGTTGAAATCTCGAAATCGATTTTCCGCAGCATTACATAAAGTTCTCTATACTCCGTATATACGTACGTAGTACGTATACGAGAAAGTAAAAAGGGAAAAGTTCTAGATATACGATGATTTTGTGATAAATTGTTATATTTTTTACCATTGTTTAATGCTTTTAATTTCATCTGTTTATTCATGGCTGTCTCCTACCTCAGATGAAATTAGCGTAGACTTAGGTGTTCTGCAAGGGTCAATTTTGGATCCAATATTGTTTATAATTTACATTGATGACTTAATCTAGTATATGGTAAACCTTTTTGGGAATGATTGTAAAATTAAATTATTTGCTGATGACACGTTATTGTATGTAATTGGAGAAACAGAGGCGGAATTTAAATTTCAATTGCAGAATACTAAAGAAAAAATTAAATGCAAAATGAAATATTTGCGAGTAATGATCGATAGTAAATTAAATTTTAAAGATTATATAGAGTACATTTTAAAGAAAACTGCCGACGGCGCCAGCCGAATTCGTTAACTACGCTCCGTGAAGTCACGAAGGTTAAGCGAATTCGAGACTCTCCAGTCCCTGGTTGGGTGACCGGTCAGGAGCCCCGGGATCTAACGGCGTCGAGCCCCTGTCCGAAGGGATGAAAGGCACTGACTGACTGCGACGTGAAGAGACTTGATACAGTAATTATTCAGTATAGTATGCTCAGTAACGGAGGATTACTCCCGAAGAAAGCGCTCAACGCCCAACAAGGGTTAAGAGACGCGTTGCATCAACAACGACGCAACGAATTAAAAAAAAAAAAACCGGGGAAAAATTAATATATTAAACAGACTTTGGTAATATATAAATGGCTAACAAGATGTTTGATATATGAATCCATAATTGCACCATATTTTGATTACTGTGTAACAATACTTGTGGGAGTCCATAAAACTGAAATTAAAAAACTTCAGATACAACAAACTAGAGCCATGAGGGTAATAATTTAATGCAAGAGATACACTCCAGTGCTAGACACCCTGCAATTTATGTCAATAAAAGAGAGAATTCATTACAAGATGTTAATTTTTATTTTTAAATTAATTAAAAATCATATAACAGGAGATTTAGTAAACAAAATCCAAAGACTGAAAGAAAAAAGGGAAACAAGACAAGCACAACATTTAGTGAATAACTTCAGTAAAACTGCACAGGCAAAAAAAAAAAGACTATTTGACAAAGGATTTGAATTATACAATAAATTACCGTTAGAAATAAAAAATTGTGAATAAATTAAAGAATTTAAAAGAAAAATTATAAAATATATTGAAGTAGAAAATTAATTTTGTAAATAATTAATAGTGTATATATATATAAACAATATATGTAAATATGTATTTTGTATAATAACTAATAGCCCAGAAGGCTAAATAACCCAAATCTATCTATTTTATATTACAAATACATACCGTTTTAACAGTTACGATTACTTTCGGAAACTTCAATTAGAACCTCGCCAGTAAAATATGAATAATTTGAAAAATGTATATTTTAGTGAACTTATATTTTAGCATTTTAATATTTTGATCAAGGTTTATAATAAATTATTCATTACACGAATTTGGTATTTGAATCAGTTGTCACAGCAAAGTAACTTTATAAATTATTATGACGTAAATTTTAATGTTTAATCTTCGCCTTGAATACTTCTCGTGCCCTTCAAATTACTTCTAGGAAACCGCCACATTCATTCGAAATAATGGCATTCTGATATGCTTTTGTTTTATTGAAAATAGTCTGTTTGCATGTAGTTGGACGATATCCGAAGTTTTCAAAAGATCTATACTCTACACTCTGGATAATGCCAGTATAACATTACGAATGACTACTCGTATACTATTATCGTACATATAAATTTCCATATCGAAAACTATATATTTTCAAGGTTAAAACCAACTTGTATTAGATCATCGACGCCTAGGGCACAGATTAAAAACATGTCGCATGAAAATTAATGTTACCAATATCACACGGTGACATGCTTTTACTACCACCACACAAAACCCATTGGAGCTAATACAGCAACCGGCAGAATTAACTCAGAAATTGCTTTGCCGCTGTCTCCGTAGCGACTGTGACTGGGAAGGGTCTGAGTTCCGACGGCGGCGGATTTTCGACTCTAGCAATATATTTAGATGGAATTCAGCCGCTTTATGGAGGGAAGTACCAGCGGTCGGCTGTTCTGATTGGTAGTTTTCCGCGGTTTATCCAATCAATACCTGGCGAATGCCAGAGCATCGGATCTCTCCATTCGGCGGGGGGACGCACATCGCCACCACCCGGGATTCACTACACTGATGGGACTAATGACCGCAGAAGATGACGTGCCTGAAAACGTCGATCAACTACAACGGCACGTATTTTAACACATTATTTATAATGGTTACATAATATTATAAAATACCCGAACCAGCAGAAGTGTTTCAAAAAGCTGTGTTTCTAAATCTGAGACATAGGCTGCGCAAGGTATTCATTATGCGCTACATCAAACGCCAGAGTTGTCACACGAACTTTTCCGACACCTCAAAGAGAAATTTGAAAATTTACAATTTACGAACATTCAGAGGATTTACTGAAAATCGGATCTAAAGACCTAATTTTCAGGAACAGATTTCATTAAGCAAACTAGTAGTGCTACAAGATCACATTTTTGCATTATTTCTTTTTCAACTTTCGACTATTCAAACAGGTCAACGAAAATGGCACCTGCCCAGTTCTTTTAAGTGTTCCCTGTATGCGTGGCAAAAAGTAAAGAGAAAATATGAAGCCGGTTTTGAAAAATTATTTTTAAAAACTTGCCCCTATTTCACACAAAATTACGCGAAAGCTACTGATATTTTCGAAAACATGACCTTCTTCAAGTTCTTCATTTTTTTAAATTTATTTTACGTCAAAAAACAGTTAAAAACTGCGTATGACGTGCTATGGGGAAAAGTGAATTGTGTGCACACTTTCAAAATTCTGTGATTCCTACACTAAGTCATATACTACTTAAATTTTGAATTTTTGAAAGGAGAAAAAACAAAACTCCCATGTAATAAAATCTATTTTCAAGGATAAATAAATAAATTTTGAATTTTGAAAGGGAGAAAAAAACTCCCATGTAATAAAATCTATTTTCAAAGATAAATAAGCAATACATTTTGCTTATTTATTTGCTATTTTATTGCTTATTTATCTTTGAAAATAGATTTTATTACATGGGAGTTTTTTTGTTTTTTCTCCCCTTCAAAATTCAAAATTTAAGTAGTATATGACTTAGTGTAGGGATCACAGAATTTTGAAAATGTGCACACAATTCACTTTTCCCCATAGCACGTTATACGCAGTTTTAACTGTTTTTTGACGTAAAAATAAAAAAAATACAAAAAAACATCATAATTTTTTGTTGTCAGTCATTTGTTTCTCGCGTTTCACTCTCGCTACATTGTATTACATCCTGCATTACTCATTACATACTCATTATATCTCATTACAACTTCTATTGAATCACAATATGCTGTGGTGTGATTTAAGAGTGGAAGTTTACGAAGAAGTAAATTACCTACATTTGACACACGATGTATTTCCCATGTACAATAATGCCATTATTGTTCTGAGCACTATTCTAAATGGCAATGCAGTCTGGGTAGAGGAGATGAATTGACACGATCTCAGTAAGGGTGAGGACTGACGGAAACCCTGCCTGAAGGATCTAAGACTACCATCACTCACTCAAAATCAATAGAAATTCTCTCACAAATTAAATGAATGGGTATCATAGTAGCAAATAGTAAAAATATGCATATGTCTTACGCAATGAGATGATAGTGTTACAGGCATCGGAATATTTGATTCATGCAGGGTGTTGTAAATATAGCATCACGGAACACCGCGAAGAAGTTTTCAAACGATGAAGAAAAACAGGCACTCACGTTATATCAAGGTCATTTTATATTTTGAGGGATTTTATAGTTGGCGTAGAGTATCCCGCTTGTGATCAAACTGAATTGTAATTACTAAGTTGTAAAAAGGAAAGTGTGTAAACAAATATAATAACAGATGCAGAAACAGAGAAAATGCTGTCAAATGGCATACCGTGGGGTGAACAGACATGCGCTGCGCTAACCTGCGGAAGGTGCGTCCGAGGTGTGATTGTTGGAAGTCAAATGCCGACTTGTGTATGAATATAATTGAAGAGCTTATTTCCAAAGTAACGTACCTCCATTTCCTTTTGGTTTTTAGTTTTACGTATCAACATGTTTATTTATTTATTTATTTAACGTCAAAAACATGTAAAAACTGAGTGACGTATTATGGGGTGAAGTGCAATACATGCTCGGGTTTTTTGAGCTCTGGAATGTCTGTGCTACCTCATATTATTTTGACTGCAGGTAGAAATGAGCGTTTTGGCAAAATTGTATGAAAATATTCGCTCCCATGTAATAAAAACTAGCATTTATAAGCTTCTCCACCGTGCTGTCATTAACGGGTGTCCCACCAACTAAGGGCCACCCCCATAACTTCTGAACGGTTCCCGGCATCGACATGCAGGTTTTTCTCAACATCGCGAAATGATGGGGTAAGAAATATGCCGTAGAGGTATTGCTTGAACTATTTTTAATTTTCGAAAAATTTAATCATTTTTGAATTTTTAAATGGAATAATATATTTTTCTCATCAGTAGTGGATAGCTCATAAAAAGAGGAATCCAATGATGTATTATATGTTAGTATTTTGATAGACACTTTAGTATAAAAAGCAGGCTTTTTGACATGTGATTTTAAATTAAACGGATATTATTTCCTTTGGTAATCCTTTCAAATGTCGCTTTTGGGGAAGATTTTCTTCGCTTCGCGGCGGCGCCGTCCGTAACAGGCTCGGCTCCGCGAAGACTACCTTCCCCAAAGGCGATTGTTGCAAAGGGAAGAATTGTGCGTTTAATTTAAAATGACATGTCAGAAAGCCTACTTTTATACTAAAATTTCTAACAAAGTAGTCATATATGATACATCATTGAATTCCTCTTTTCATGATCTATACATTGCTGGCGAGAAAAGTAAATCACTCCTTTTAAAAAATCAAAGGTGATTAAATTTCTCGAAAACTAAAAATATTATGAACAATGTCTCTACATAATATTACTTGCCCTATGATTCTGCACTGACGAGCGAAATCTACGTTTCGACAAAGTAAACCATTTAGAAGTTATGGGGGTGGCCCACAGTTGGTGGAACATCCTGTATTGTGTTGGGTTTCTCCTAAATTAAACAGTATCCGAAAACCGTCTAATTCTGTCTTGAAAAGTAGGGCTGAATGTGAATACTTTCCATTTCTGAACTAGTGTAGCTAAAACAGCACGTACTTTCTCGCCCGTATTTTCACGCAAAATTACGCGAAAAATACTCATATTTTTGAAAAATTGTACATGACCTTATTTCAAAATCTATCTTTAAGGAACAGGTCTCATTGCAGGAAAAAAAACTCTATCTTTAATATTTTAGTTGTAGGATGACTGCAAAAATTTTGAACTTTTGCAATTTTCAAAAAATCAGGGTCTTCAACGAACACGAGACATGAACCATTCTCTTAACTGTCATTCACACTATCCAACAAAAAATTAATCAAAAACAATGGAGCCTTTTTTTTTAATATTTTGAAAATGTCCCAGGGGTTTCACGTAAAGTATCCCCCCTCAAGATTAAAACATCGGTTTTAAATTCGGAGGGCCGCGACATCAGTCAAATCAATTGGGAATATCATTTTTAGAGAAAACCGGCTGAACGGTTTAGCCACTAGCGTTATTCACAGACGGACGGACGGACGGGCGGACAGACGTTTTGCCGTCATTCGATTTTTCGGTATCAAGGATCCACAAAGCATGGATTCTTGCTTCACCATGTGTTAGAGGAGTTTTTTTAATTCAGCAACTGGATTTATCCATTTTTTCGTAATCGGGGCCCTGTAATAAGAGTTTTTCTGTGAACAATTCGCCGTTTTTTTGCGTAGCATTACATAACTTTCTCTCTCTACTCCGTGACGTTAAAGTAAAAATGTCTTTCATCGAGATACTACATCACTATGGAAATAAATTCTCTAATTTTGTAAACGATGTCTGTAACCTTCGCTTGCATGCACACACGATTTTGTTTAAAAAATAATAAAGTCAGCCTCTTATACGAATTAGTTTATGAAACTTTTTCGACTGCGATACAACCATCTTCGGTAGATGTGTAGCGGCCAATGTCGGAGATAATCGTAACGTGACTAGTTGATGCATTAATAAATGTTAATATGTGAATGTGCCTTCATCATTATGTGTGAATGTGCATTCATCATGTCATTAAACGAACATCAAATACACCATATCACTTCATAACAAGAAACAATTTGTTCCTGCCGCTGATTACATATGTTTTTTGTCTTCCTTTTGAATGAGTCACGATTGTTCATTCATTCGTTCAGTTATGCATGTATTTATCTATTTACTTTATTTATTTTTTATTATTTATGTGTTTAATATCACAAATTACCGGAAGTTCTTCTCACTACGGACAGAACCATACCGGGCAGTTTAACGAAATACATTTACTTCTTCGTTAAAATATGAGGAATTACAGTGAATTTCAAATATGGAATCGTGTCCAATTTAGCATCAGTTCTAATAGTGGCGATTATTGACATCTTTTTGGGGTGTGACAGTCATATCAGACATACTTTTGTACATTTTTTTACACCTCTAATAATTATATAATAAATGTATCAATATATTTATAGATTATAACTATATTTATACAAATAATAGTGGAAATACAGTCACGCACAAAATGTAGAGATGCCCTCAACTTGTGAGCATGGTGCTAGCTTACCACTTGGAGAGTACGAACTTTCAGACGATTGATTTGCAAATTCGTGTCGTTGAACGCGGTTTGGCGGCAAGCTTTCAGACACCGCTTCTCTTATTCTTGATTTTACTAAGCATACGCCTTGAACATCTCATACTTTCATTGTCGATCTTCACCTTACTCACCACTACTCATGTTGTTGCATTGCTGAGATGACCCAGCAATGCACAGTGTGAAGGACGACTAGCGACATGCTCGTTGCATGGCTGTTTCTCTGCCTACATTTACCTTGACAAAAACGTCAAGTTGGATAAGGGTATGATAAATTGAGGCAAACACAAGGACACAAAATACTCTCTATAATTATTGTAATACAATATACAGACAGGTACCATATCTCCTGATAGTATATTGACGAATTCCATGATAAAGAAATTAACGAGTGCCTATTTACATTACACGTCGTGTACATTGCGCTGCTTTTTTATGGCTCGTATAGTCACACAAATAGCACTCTTAAAATCATGTCCAATTCAATCAGAAGAATGGCAAGTCGCTTTGTCTGCAAAAATAGCAAAATTAAAGAATTAATTTGAGAGAGATTGTTAAAATCGGGCAGCCTGGGTGATCTGATATCATTTATGAACACCAAGAATTTGAACTATTAGTGTATGAATCATTCCGTGTCCAGTGGTCTAATTTTGGATTGATTGAGTGATTAGTCGTTCTGAGCGCGTCAACTGCTAAGGTAATTAGTTCCGTACGTGCAGTGCATGTTTTAATTGCGGAAGGTGGCGGCTATCACTCTCTGCTGGCTGGCGAAATCCGGCGTCGGCCCATCCGTCCATCACCATGTCTTCAAAATCCGACATGGTCGCACGGGGAGCTCTAGACCACTTCACATGGAATGAGCTGTATTGGAACCTAATACCTGGGCCAGATAATGTCGAAATTTTCAATGTGCACGGTTCCTACGAACGACGCTCACAAATACGGGAAATTCGCAGCTCTCATCTTAGAATTGTAATTCGTACTGTCCTGCCATCTGCGTTTGTGAGTTCTTTGACATTAGTATGGTACACATTGTAGTAAAGCTTTTTTTACAGAAGAAAGATACAATATTTGTAATTTTTAACATTTATCTGTTTTGGGTTTAGTCTTTCTATATAATTAAGACGATCATTGTTAGAATTTGATTAATTATTGAATTACTAATGAAATATGATTCAATATAATTTAATTATTGCACATAAATTATAAATCATTGTGTTCCTCCTCGGATCCTGGATCCATTCAATGCAGATAAGATCCAGAATGCTTAGAATAAATTTATCTAAATCGACAAAAATATAAATATTACAAAACTTCCAATGGGCCAAATACTTGCTCCGTTATTTTATATTGTCGATTGATTAAACATTCAACTGACATTATAACATTGGATTATTTTGAGTTGTTAGGTGTGTCAAAGGTCATTAGTCTCGTAAGTGTGTTTGATCATGGGAGGTGGCAGTGAATTTCTCGCGCTGGTTCGTGAGATCCGGCCATGAATTTACACACGTAAGCTTGCAGTGTTTCCCTCAACCAGGTATCTCCCACTAGCAAGGCACCGCGCCAGTCGGGACATGCTCTAAGCTCCCGACTGTTCTTTCGACATATTGGTAGTGTTGTGCATGTAAGTGAAAGTGTGTAAGGGGTGAAGATAGGGTAAGGAAGAGAAAGGAAGGATCGTGCGTGATCCGTGCACTATTTGCTAGGGAACTATCAATTACAGATCAATAGGGATCCGCCTGGTATTGATCGAATAAACCACGGAAAACTACCGATCCGAGCAGCCGGCCGCTAGAATTCTCCACCAGACAGCGCCTGAATTCGTTCTAGCTATCAAGCTAGAATAGAAAATTCTGCTATCGGGTCTCGAACCCTAAGAAGCTCACAGTGAGAGTCATTGCAGAGACGCCATTTGATGTCCTGAGCCACGTAAACCGGTACATAGTGTCGAGTTACAACATTATTTCGACATCATGAACTGTTTGGAATGTGTATAAAGTCTGTTGTAGGCACCCAGTAAGGGAAAAGTAGAATTCTTGAAAAGTAAATGAGAACAATACCTTGAATTGAAAGAGAGTTGGTCGAATAATTTTCACAAAAATGAAGATTTCATATTTCACTTACATCCAAATTATTTTATTACCTCATGATGAAAATCTACAGCCCCTCGAGTGGCTCATGGATAACGTGCTACCTTTCTACAGGGCGGTCCCCGGTTCGAATCCCGCCCGGGGCAAAAGTGAAGCTGTAGCTTTCTAATACAAATCGTCTCAGTTTCTGCCATACAACCGCGCTACAAAAGCTCTTTATGGTTCGAACACGGGCCGACACTTAAAAATGTAATTGTCTCAACGCAATATTTCCGGCACGCATGTTTTCGCAGTTTTCGAAAATAAGGAATGTTCGCCGAAAATGGAACTAGCGCCATATTCTTTACCGTCCATTAATACATACGAGGAGAAAAATTAATGAACGGTATCAAGGACCCACAAGACATCAATTCTGGCTATTTCACGTATTAAGGAAATAATTTACTATATATAGAGACAAAGTTTACCCACTTTTTGAGACCAGATCCCGGGAATAAGTTTTTTCTACTGAAAATTCGATGTTACATAACTCTCTCTTGTAGCGAAGTGAGAAAGTAAAAGAGGTCTCAGGCCCGGGAACACCGATAGCTGGCAAAAATCGGATTGATTCAACTCGAAGTGCCAAATACATACATATGAAAATCTAGCAATCCCTCTAGCATGCAAAATAAGGAGAGCAAAGGTTAGGTGTGATCAAGGAGGAAAGGGAAGTGAGGAAGCGGAGAGAAACGTTAAGCACAGGAAAGGGGTTCCGGGAGTTTGGTCGACCGCCCCTCATTATTATTTTCACTTCTTTGTTTTTACGAACAAAAGAAGAAAAAGTGTTGTAATCTTGCGCCGGAGAACGGCGAAGTTTTGACAGAAAAACTTTTATTGCCGGGGCCTGGTATCAGAAAAGTGAATAAATCATATTTTTATATATATCAAATTATTTCCTCTAACAGGGAGTGTAGGGAGAATCCGTGTTGTGTTGGCACTTTATACCGAAAAATCGATTGGCGCCAAAACGTCTATCCGTCCGTCCGTGGTCACCGATAGCGCCTAAACTATTCAACCGATTTTCTCAAAATTGATATTTCGCGATCGATCTGAACGAACTTATGACTTTGGAAGTTTTGAACGAATATTTTGATTTTTAAGGGCGCTTTACATGAAGCCACAGAAACATTTTCAAAATTTTCTTGAAAATTGCTTTATATTTCTTATTAAACTGTGTCTTTGAATAGCGTAAAGGACTCAAGAGAATAGTGTAAGTCTCATGTTCCTTGAAATCCCTAATTTTTCAAAAATAGAGAAAGTTCTTTTTTTTTTCATCTTCATACTGAAGTAAAATCTAAGCCGGAATCGATCGGGACAAAAAATCCTGTTTAGGGAGGTTTCCGTTTTATGCAATGTTTTTATGACGCTTGACAAGCTTCCGCGAAAGTAGTAAATTACAGGACTTTATTATAATTATCAAAGTACTTCAGTATTTATGGACGAAATCAACAATAAATGAATATTAAACATTCCATTAACAGCTTCTGAGTTCAAAAATACGTAGTACACATCTTACTGTCTGTATTCGGAGTGCTTGCTGACTCTTTCAACGCACTATGTGTCACAACTTTCTGATACCTTCGCAATGTGTATCTAGTCGAGGGTTTATGATTTTTAACGCGGGGAAGAGAGACATGGGCCTTGGCCGTATATTTTCCCACGCTCAAAGAGTCGGGAGTGAAGGAATTCCCCTACGGCCTACGCCTTGAGAGACAAGCGACCCCAAGGTCGAATTCGACGCCTACAACTGAAGCCTCTCTCCTTCAATGTCCGGCTGTCACGGCTAAATCGCGTGTCACAAGGAGAATTTAAAACAAGCTTGCAGATACATCAATTTCATTAAGAACATATATCTTTCTGTCAATTGCATTAAATTCACAGGAATTCCGTTTTATAAAGATTTTTTCCCTGCAGGACATGAAAAATCGATTCATTTCCGCGTTGAAGAGGTTAATGCATGGGCTGAGAAATTTACCGGTTGAGGCAGGTTTCCGGCTTATTCATGTTCCGGTTACATACAGATTTTACTGTATTAAGGGACGGCAAAAAATATGGTGTTAGTCCCAATTTCAGCGAACATTCAAACTCAATTTCAAAAATTACAAAAATTAAACCTTTCAAAATTAGAAAATGAAGGTAGTGATATTTCTCTTAAAGTCTGTTGTAAAAAATCAGCTCTAAAAAAAGATTGTGTATACTTTCTTGAAGAAACGAGTTTTAATATTTTTGCATTTTTTTATAAATGCAATTTATAAAAAAAATTTTTCTCAGAAACCGTTTCAAATTTTTTTCTTCAGTTTTTTTCATGGATAGAGGAAGGGGTGCTTAAGATTTGGGCAGGTCTCATTTTCGCTGAACACTCTAAATTTTCGAAAATTGCAAATTTAGAAATAACGCGAGAAAGTAGGCCCTGTTATAGCACTAGTTAGAGGATGAAACCGCCAGTGACAGTTACAAAACGCATGGGCAGAGGCACCAACTATAACCACATTAAAAGAAAATATAATTAAGCCACGCTGGTAAAATATAACTTTGTGTTAGATTTAAGCACTTATTCACTTTCAGCACTGAATATTAATTGTATTACATTTTCATTTTTATCTTACCAGTCTCAGATCTAGAAGGAAAGGTGGAGAAGTGAATTAGATACCAGTATTCTCTTTTAGAAACAACCGACTCACATTTAGTAATATATATTTAAGCAATGCATTAATTTTGATTGTATAAATTGACAAAATAAAAGGAATAGCTCTTATTTCCTCTCAGTATTACAAAACTATCTTACAACAGATAAATATAGCTTTGACTTACGAGCCAATAATGGATACAGTTCATAAAGGAAACACTAGCTATGGCCACCAGGTGGCCAAGAGCTCTGTAAGTTCCCATTTATGGACACACTTAGAACAAACTTCTTATATTTTGACAATTATACTCTCAATTATTTTAGAATTATAAAAGACGGGAATCAATATTTTTACATTCCCATGTACTACTACGAAATATACAAATATACACGAAGTATTGTATACCTGCAGCGAAAGTTCTATCTCTTCACTCATTGTATATCTCAGCGAAACGTTTTTTCTATAGGAAACGCGCATTGCGGGTCCCTCTCACCGAATAGTGAATTTGTATGTTCCTTTATGTACTAAAGTACTTTATCTAACACGTTTAATATGAAAGCAAGTTTTGAGAATTTTTGATACCGAAAAAGTGGTTTACATTACACAATCATTCCTGAAATGATTGTGTAATGTAACATTTCAAAAATTTAATCTACTTAAAGAAGTTGCGAACACGAAAAGAGCAAAATAACTAGCTGAAGATTAATGTATCCATAGTTGGTTTGTCTGTAGCCATAGCTCGAGAAAAATGACAGTGTTTTTATTTAAGAAATATTATTGGAAAATTGTGTCAGATATTTTATTCCTTACGTTCCGCAGATGTTAACCATAACTTTTTTATTCTCTCCTCCCTCCAATGCAAGAAGTTAACAAACATTACATTCCAAGTAAAGAAAACTTCTTAATGTGACCATTGCTGGTTCTTCTGCCCAAATTCCGGGACCAATATCTTTTTATTACGCTGCACTGATATCAAAATTCCCTATGGTCATTATGACTGTGCCCTTCCGCAATTAAGTGTTAAAGGCTGTCCCGTGATCCTCATGTTTAATTCTAATCGACTTACGTCATCGAGCCGTGTATCTAAGGCCTTGGAAACCGCGTTGCACTGTCAATGCAACTGCCTTGCTATTATCGTCTATCTTCACCTTCTGCACTCGACCTTCACCATCACTTTCGGCGTCACCTGCTATGTTTCTTCTGAGTTCAAGGTCTCTTCCGAAGACCTCGTCGCATCGAGTTTTCTCTTTTATTGCAAACTCCAACATCACTTGCGACTTTCCTCCCTGTTTACAAGAAATAGGAGAAAATGTAAACGATTCCAATTGTTATGTTGCTATGTGTCCGCAAATGAAGTTTCAAAGATTGAGAGAGAGCTTTGGTTTTCGTCCCAAAGATTTGTTGATTATTTCGTGTTTGTGTGCGCGTCAACTACTATGGTTATTAGCTCCGTTAGTGTAGTGCATGTTTTATTATGGAGAGGTGTTGCATTCTTTCTCAGCTGGATAGTGAGATGCGACGCCGATCTACACGTCGACTTGCGGAGTTTTCCCCAACCAGGTATATTCACTAGCGGAGCACCGCCCCAGCCGCACAAGCTTTAAACTCACGACTGGTCTCCCGACATGTGTGGCATTGTAGTGCGTGTAAATGCAAACGCGTGTAAGTAAGAGGTGAAGATAGAGCAAGGAAGAGAAGGAAAAAATCGCGCACGGCCCGTTTGTTAGGGTACTGCTCCCACATTTGCCTGGTGTTGATCGGAGAAATTACGGAAATTACCAAACAGAGCAGCCGGCCGCTAGAATTCTTCAGACAGTGACTGAATTCGCTCTAGCTATCAAACTAGTGTCGAAAATCCTACCACCGTCGGGACTCGAACCCTCGAACCTCGCGGTCAGAGGCACTGCAGTGACGTCAGTTGATGCCCTGAGCCGCCTTAGCTCGTTTGTCCCAACGAGAGCGAATTCCCGATACCAGATAGTATGTATAGGAGGGACGGGCAATGTCACCGCCTGCATGAGTATTCTAGAGACCGACTAATCTCATCGGATTGATTGCGCATTTTCCTTCGGAAATTCCAAGCTGATGCTGAAGCAATACCTTATACAGACGAACCATTTCCCTTATCATCCTGACCCACCCTTACATAAGGCCAAACGATGGGCTGATTCCTCCTTCCCTTTCAGTAATAGACCCTAATATTCTAGACGAATCTAGAATACTGTGGTACGGAGGTTTATTGTATCCATTTTTGGCCCAAATGAGATTATTGGTAGAATCATATGGGTTTCTTGACCTCTCCTTAGAGATATACAACACTACGTCTTACATCAAGAATTGGCGGAAATCCGGCGCTTGTAAGTAACGCTAAGTCCAAGTCCAAAGTAAAATATCTTCAAACTGCTCCTGTAAAATTTAGTAAATGTGATATAGTGTTCCGTACCTCCTACCCAGAGAATTATTCCAGTAGCACTGCAACTACTTGAATATCCAGGCTCGAGTTGGGCTGTAGCGCCATTGGCAGAGGCGTGGTGACTGTTTCTTGCATCACGGGCAAAAGAAAATGTACCAAGCCAAGAGGTGAGATCTGTGGCCGCACGTGTAGGGTAAAGAATATTGATGGGATTTTCCTCGTTTGTCGGCGTCGGTGACGAAAATAGCTTGCGGAATCCACCCTCCTCTCTGCCCCGCTTCGCCAATCGCGCTATGCCCAATGGCCGGACCGGGAGCGGTAGCTCAGTGCATCTACTGGTGTCACTGCAGCGCCTCTGACCGGGAGGTCGTAGGTTCGAGTTCCGACGGCGGCAGGATTTTCGACACTAGCTTTTCAGCTAGATCGAATTCAGCCGCTCTCTGGAGGAGAATTCTGGCGGCCGGCTGCTCTGATCGGTAGTTTTCCCTGGTTTCTCCGATCAAGACCAGGCAAATGCCGGAGCAGTACCCTACCAAACGGGCCACGGACCGCGCGCGATCTGTCCTTCCTCTTCCTTCTCCTGTCCTCTCCCCTTACACACACACTTACACGAACATGCACTACACTACTACATATTCCGGGAGACCGGTCGGGAGCTTAGAGCTTGTCCCGGCTGGGGCGGTGCCCTGCTGGTGGGAGAGTCCTGGTTAGAGGGAAACCCCACTAGCCGACGGTAGGTCGGCGCCGGATCTCGCCATCCAGCGGGGGAAGATCACTGCTATATCCCGAGAAAAAACATGCACTTCACTAACGGGACTAATGACCGAAGCAGTTGACGCGTCCGGAAACACGAAAAAATCAATCAATCAATCAAACCTAATGGCCGGCAGCGCGAGTGGCGAGCACGCGGATCTCGGCATCCGCTTTTAAGATCGATGTTTTGGGCTCGATAATTTTTTACGTTTTCGATGTTTTTGTTCGCGGAAAAAATGCCCACAATCACAATTTTGTAAAAGTTGAAATATGAAATAATAATTGTTGTGCCACTGTCTAGGTTTTCGAACCAAACGAACGCGGTTTGTACTACCTTCGTCGATCAAACAACAATCGCCTGAGATGATCCAGATGCCCGGGTATTTCGTTCGTGTTTCCTGGTATTTTGCACATGAAACGGTTTTAACTTCGTTTTATGTCATATTTTAATAATAAATTAATGTGCATGGCAACTGTCAAATTAAATGTTGTTGCGTATGAATTTAATGTTAGAGGTTACTAAAGCAACTTTAAAACATCGACGTTTAAAATCATCGATGATTATTGGCCGATGTACTATTAACATCGTTTAATTTTGTTGCCGATGTCGATTTTTGGGTTGTGGGTTTGATTGGTGCGTAAACAGCTAAGGTCAGATGTCCCATTAGTGTATTATATGCTTTTATCACGAGGTGGTAAACTTCCCTCACTGGAGGTTGAGATCCGGCTCCGACCTACACGTCGGCTAGCGGTGTTTTTTTCAATCAGGTATCTCCCTTCCAACGAGGCACCGTCCGAGCCGCGACAAGATCTAAGCTCACGACTGGTCTCCCGACATGTGTGGCAGTGTAGATCATATATACGTAAGTGTGTGTAAGTAAGGGGGGCGAGGATAGGGCAAGAAAGAGGAAGGAGAGATCGCGCATGGTTCCTGACCCATTTGTTAGAGTACTGTTCCGACATTCCCCTGGTGTTAATTGGAGAAACCACGGAAAACTACCGATCGCAGCAGCCGGATTCTAGAAATCTTCAGACAGCAGCTGAATTCGACCTAGCTATCGAGTCAGTGTCGAAAATCCTGCCACCGTCAGGTCTCGAACCTTAGGATCTCCCGACCAGGTGCATTGCAGTGACCGCAATAGATATCCTGTGAAACCTAACGCGGTAACCCCGTACGTCCATTTAGCGATGTAAATAAGTTATTTATTATTAGAGAGCAAAAAGTACTGGTTTTAAATGTTCCTCGCTTTGCTCGCACTTCCATTCATCAGCATTCAATTAATAATAAGACCGTAGGGATTTCGGAGTCCACGCAAACGTTCGCAGATTATAATTCTCCCCCATGTGATGCATACATTTTTCATTTTCACGAAAATATATCAAATCAGCTCTGGAGCGACGGTGGTTGGCCAGATGGGAATTTAGGCAATGTGCAAACAATGTTTCGTTTTGACACGGAGGAAAATTGCATGGCCAAAGTTGAAAGTTGGAAGTGAAACTCGATGAATACGCGCTACACCGTCTACACCGAAGATACCCAATCTTTTTGTTCCATTAACTCCTGTTAAAATAACGGTTTGCTTCGTTGACCCTCTAATACATTTTGTTTCATAATACATCGATGCCCCAACAACTATGGTCCACCTCCATAACTTCTAAAAGATTCACGATATCAAAATGTAGTTTTCGCACAACAGTGCAGTATTATGGGACAGGTAATAATATGCCTTAGATATTGTGTTCGTTTTAGTTTTCAAGTTATATAACCGTTTTCAATATATAACCGTTGGCTTTCAACATATAACCGTTTTTTCGCGGAGCATTACATACTCTGTAGGGAGAAAGTAAAGAAGGCAAATTTTCGTCAGAAAAACTGTATTAAAGGGGCCTGTAACGAAAAATTGGAAAATCCAGTTGATAAATTACAAAAAATCTCTTTAACAGGTGGTGAAGCTAGAAACGATGTTTTGTGGGTATTTCAAAATGAATAGCGGGGTTTTAAAGTGTTATAATATTTATTACATCAGGCTTGCAGCCGCGGGTGATATATCAAATGATAGAGGAACTCAAACAGTTTTACATAATAGCCTACAAGTGTTCAATGTGAGCACCCTTCGTTACTCGGCACACGTCAAGACGATATGCGAGTTCTTCCCAAACTTTGGTTAGTGTCTCATTAGTAATTGCCGCAACAGCTGTTTCAATCCTGTTCCTTAATTCGGGAAGGTTGGCTGGCATTGGAGGCACATACACTCGATCCTTAATAAACCCCCAAAGATAGAAATCACACGGCGTTAGGTCGGGTGACCGTGGAGGCCATGGGAAACAAGCGCTATCATTAGGCCCCTTACGGCCAATCCAGCGGTCGGGTACTGTGAGGTTAAGCCAATCGCGTACCTCGTTATGCCAGTGAGGCGGCGCACCATCTTGCTGAAAGATGAAGTTCTCTGGTTCATCCTGTGTCAGTGGAGGGAAGAGCCATAGCTGTAGAGTATCCAGATAAGAGTGACCAGTTACAGTTGCTTCACCAAAAAAGAAAGGACCATAAACTTTCTGTCGGGATATGGCACAAAAAACATTCAATTTAGGTGAGTCTCGTTGCACTTTTACCATCATGCGGGGATTTTGTGAACCCCAAATCCGAACATTATGGTGTTTACTTGACCACTAAGGTGGAAGGTGATTCATCACTGAATACGACAAGATCCAGAAAATTTTCATTGTCATTCAACAACATGTCGTTAGCAAAGTTGGCACGTAAAACATGGTAAGTAGGCTTCAGAGCCTGTAACAACTGCAAACGATAAGGACGTAGTTGCAAGCGTCGCCGCAAAACTCTCCAAACAGTCGTCACAGGAATTGCTAATTCACGACTAGCCTTCTGAACGGATTTCATAGGGCTACGCGTGAACGAATTACGCACTTGCTCAACGCTCTCTTCACTAGCTCTTGGTCGTCCCGTACTCTTGCCTTCACAAAGGCAGCCAGTGTCTTCAAACTGATGATACCATCTACGAATATTGTTATCACCTGGAGGATCACAACCGAACTTAATCCGGAACGCACGTTGCACAGTAACAACAGATTCCGTCTTTGCAAACTGTAAAACACAAAACGCTTTCTTTTCTTTAGTCGCCATCTTTGCTACTAGCGCTTTCTATCGGATTGCGGCGGAAACATTCCGCATTGACGCCAACAAACAAAACTGTTTGAGTTTCTCTTTCATTTGATATATCCCTTGTGGCTGTAAGTTTGATGTAATAAATATTATAACACACTAAAACCCCGCTATTCATTTTGAAACACCCAGTATGTGTGTGTGTGTATATATATATATATATATATATATATATATATATATATATATATATATATATATATATATTTTGTGACGTACCGGGTAGCCCGGCTTGTTCGCAGTAAATTTATTTGTAAGGGACAGGTGTTTTTTTTCGTGAATGGGCTCGGGGTTATTAATCAAACACCACTGTTCCGTGAACAAAATAAACATGAACTATTTATTATCGATCGATCTTACATCGATCGAGGAAATATTTACCGTTTACTCCTCCCCCCTCGAGCGTCGACGGCTTCGGGGACTCTCGGGTTGCCTCGTGCTCCTTCGCTGCCTGTCTGTGTCCGCTCCACTGGGGACCAGCCGATGCGATGCGTTGCGTTTCCGAAGTACGTTCTCCAGCGTAATCTTCCCACGATGCCTCTGCGCCTCCTCGCTGAACTCCTTTCCGGTTCACCCAGATTTCTTGATGTCACCTTCCGCGAGCTGATAAACGCCACTAATAATTCAAAGTACAGTTGCTAATACGTGTCTCACCATTTAACCAGGCTACTAGACTCGTGGTGTACTCCTCTGCACACAAGTTCTCACGATCTGTACTACTCCAGATAATAGCTATCACTCTGGCACTACACCCGAGATACTAATGATGGTTATCTATCACAAATTGTCCATCAATCACCTTTTCAGCGCTCGTTCGTTCGCGACACTATTTTACTTTGTTCGAACGCGGAACAGCCCCAGGTACGTCCTTCCCCACCGGTGACCGGCCGGACACTGACTCCTCGCGGCGTCGTTTCCCACGGTCGGCCAACCGACAACACTTCGCCGCCCGTAACCGTTTTTCGTGGCTGGCGAGCGCCCTCTGGCAACCGTTCTGCCGCGTGCTTCCTTGTTGTAACGCCGTTTCTTTAGGCAGAAACGCGGTGAGTTTCAATATATATACACATATATACATACACACACAAGTAATGGATTGATCATAGAAATGTGATATTAAATTACTAACCCGACAAAACTTGTAGTAGCTCCTCGCAATTGTCGCCTATGGAGAAATTGGACTTCGGGGCGCCGAGATTTACGGGGGATGGGAGATTGAGAGGGGTGTATATAATATGCACCACACACAGAAACTTACAACCGAAATAGTTGACGTATTCGAAACAACAACCAATCACTCAATTAAATGAGCAGTAGTGTTGAGTATTTTCCAATTTGATCTTACATGCGCTCTCAATGCTATCATCTTTTTCGACACTTATATTCGCCGCCAGGATCATCACAACAACGGTCTCAGACATGCTATCCGTTCATTGTGTCGCTCCTGAGAGAACAAATATGGAATTTGTTTAGGATAGAAATTCAAGGAGATTTTAATTTAGTGGGGCATTTAATCAGGAGTATTTTTAACACGTCATCAGCATCTCATTCCCTACTGAGAATATTACATACTGTTTATTATTTTCCCCACTATTCATAAGCCCAGAAGTCCTGTAAATTTTTACCTTCTTGTTGCGGTGTAGAGATAAAGTTATGCATTGCAACGCGAAAACACGGCGGATTTTCGGCAGTAAAACTCTTTATTAGAGAGCCCTGGTGGCGAAAATTGGATAAATCCAGTTGCTAAAAATAATCTAATCTCTAATCCGTTTATTCGCGGAGCATTACATACTCTGTAGGGAGAAAGTAAAGAAGGCAAATTTTCGTCAGAAAAATTGTATTAAAGGGACCTGTAACGAAAAATTGGAAAATCCAGTTGATAAATTACAAAAAATCTCTTTAACAGGTGGTGAAGCTAGAAACGATGTTTTGTGGGTTCTTTATACCGAAAAATCGAATTACGGAAAAACGTGTCTCTTCGTTGTTCCGTTCGTATGCCCGTTTCCGTCCATACCTCCATCGGTCCATCTTCCGTCCGTCCGTTCGTCCGTCCATTTTCCGTCCGTCCGTCTATCCGTGCGTCTCTCTCCGTCTCTCTCCGTCTCTCTCCGTCTCTCTCCGTCTCTCTCCGTCTCTCTCCGTCTCTCTCCGTCTCTGTCTCTCTGTCTGTCTCTGTCCGTCTCTGTCGTCTCTGTCTGTCTCGTCGTCTCTGTCCTCTGTCCGTCTCTGTCTGTCTCTGTCCGTCTCTGTCCGTCTCTGCCTGTCTCTGCCCGTCTCTGCCTGTCTCTGCCCGTCTCTGTCCGTCTCTGTCCCTCTCTGTCCCGTCTCTGTCTGTCTCTGTCTGTCTCGTCTCTCTCGTCTCTCTCCGTCTTCTCTCTCTCCGTCTCTCTCTCTCTCTCGTCTCTCTCTCTCTCCGTCTCTCTCCGTCCTCTCTCGTCTCTTCCGTCTCTCTCCGTCTCTCTCCGTCTCTTCCTCTCTGTCCCTCTCTCTCCGTCTCTCTCTGTCTCTCTCTCGTCTCTCTCCGTCTCTCTTCGTCTCTCTCGTCTCTCCTTTTCCGTCTCTCTCCGTCTCTCTCCGCTCTCTCCGTCTCTCTCGTCTCTCTCCGTCTCTCTCGTCTCTCTCTCTCTCTCTTCTCGTCTCCTCTCTCCTGTCTCCTCCGTTCCTCGTCTCCCTGTCTTCCTCGTCTCTACTCGTCTCCTCCGTCTCCTCCGTCTCACTCCGTCTCACTCCGTCTCACTCCGTCTCACTCCGTCTCTCCCTCCGTCTCACTCCGTCTCCTGTCTCCTCGTCTCACCGTCTCCTGTCTCTGTTCTTCTCTGCTCTCTCTCTCTCCGCTCTCGTCTCCCGTCTCTCTCCTGTCTCCTCCGTCTCTCCGTCTCTCCGTCTCTCTCCGTCTCTCTCTCGTCTTTTCGTCTACGTCTCTCTACGTCTCTCTACGTCTCTCTACGTCTCTCTACGTTTCCGAGACGTCCGCCCGTCCGTCTCCGTGAAAACACTGATTTTTTTAAAAATTCCAAAATTTTAAAATGTTTTCGGAGTGTTCTTACAACTAAAATGTTAAAGATAGAGATTATTTTTCCCTTCATGAAATCTGTTCCTTAAAGATAGATTTTGAAATAAGGTTCTCTACAATTTTTCGATAATTTGAGTACTTTTCGTGTAATTTCACATAATATTACATAGCCAATGTCAATTTAAAACGTGTAGTTGGTGAACCATTAGTTTTTATATTGTCACCATTTCACTCAACATTTCGCGAAAACTACTATTTGGGAAAAGTTGTTCACGACTTACAATATCAGATGTTTCAAATTGGTTCCGAAATAACAAATTAATAGTAAACGAAAAGAAAACGGTTTTAATGCAGTTTTCCATTTCAAATAAACAATTCTGTGCTCCATTGAAAATGAACAGTGTACCATTGACTGATGTTAAGGCAACAAAATTTTTAGGTCTCTCAATTCAGTCAAACCTTAAATGGAACGTCCATTTAAATGAATTGAACACACAATTAAGTTCTTTATGCTACGCGTTAAGAATTCTTGCAAATTCAGTCAGCCTTCATACTGCTCGTTGTGTATACTTCGCGAATGTTCATTCCGCCTGAGATATGGCATAATATTCTGGGGAAATACATCTTATAGCTCCCAGACTTTTAGATTACAAAAACGAATTGTACGAATAATAACCAAATCCCACCCACGTGATTCATGTAAGCCTATCTTCATTAATCTAGGAATTCTACCATTACCGTGTCTTTTTATTTACGAATCAGTGGTTTTGTAAAAATGACTTGCTCAAGGGCAGGAATATTTTTCAGAAAATGCAGAAGTCTATTACTATAACACTCGACGTAGAAATCATATTCATCAGGGGCAGTATCAACAGCTCATTACAAAAATTCACATACAATACATGTACATTATTTTACAACACGTTGCCAGATGACATTAAACGATTAAATTCAATAGAAAAGTTTAAATCCCAAGTGAAATCGTTTCTGCTGCATAACTGTTTCTATACAATTAGAGACTATACTGAGCATAACAAGAAAAGTAACATTAATTTTAACAATGATACATAATGCATTATTTACCATTTGGACTGTATAAATGAGTATAAACAACCTGTAACAACTATTGTACTACAGCTTCCGGGTCAATGACCCCCATCTCGATCAGGTTTTTCGTCCAGTTTCCCTGATCCATTGAGCAAATGCTGAGATGGCCCCTTGTTTTGCTTCTGGACATAAATGTAACTTCATTTTCTGTGCACGTCTTCTAGAATTCAGTGGGAAATACAATTATTCAAATTATCGTTTCCATGTTGTCGCGGCAGGAAGTAATAAGAGCCAAAATTTATTGCTTATTTATCTTTGACAATAGATTTTATTGCATGGGAGTTTTTGTTTTTTTTTCTCCCTTTCAAAATTCAAAATTTAAGTAGTATATGAGTAAGTGTAGGAATCACAGAATTTTGAAAATGTGCACACAATTCACTTTTCCCCATAGCACGTCATACGCAGTTTTTAACTGTTTTTCTGACGTAAAATAAATAAATAAATAAATAAATAGACTTTAATTTAAGATGTAATTGTGAAGAATAAATTTAATTTACATAATAATTATTTATGTTCAATAATGTAACTAAAGGAAGAGGCCCAAAAATTTGTAACTTTCCTCATTTACGACTATTCAGAGATATCAATGAAAATTGGATGAGCACACTTTTTTACAAAACTAGATGCCTATTCGAGCAAAAAATTTCCACGAAAAAATTTGGATCTATTTAAAAAAATTGAAATTGTCGAAAGGGCTTCACGTATCGTACCCCAAAATTTGAAAATTTTCAAATTCGAGGTACCGCGGCACCAGCCAGATCGACTACGTGATATCAATTTTGGTGAAACTACCATGTAAGGGTTTAGTTGCCAGTGTTGTTGACAGAGAGATAGAGAGAGAAGGAGGGAGAGAAAAAAAGAGAGATAGAAAGAAATAAAAGAGATAGAAAGAAAAAAGAGAGATAGAAAAAAAGAAAGAAAGAAAAAAGAGAGATAGAAAGAAAAAGAGAGAAAGAAAAGAACAGAGATAATCGAGAGGAACAGGAGAGAAAAAGATGGAGAAAATGAGAGGGAGAGAAAAAAGAGAGAAAAAGAGAGAAAGAAGAGTGAGAGAAAAAAGAGAGAGGAGAGAGAGTGAGAGTGAGTGAGTGAGTGAGTGAGTGAGAGAGAGAGAGAGAGAGAGAGAGACAGACAGACAGAGACAGAGAGATTTTGAATTTTTTCTCAGGGATCCATAAAAGTTATTTCGTTCAGAAATAAACATCTATTTTTGCAGCATTTTAGAAATGTACTCTACTCTCCATTGAGAAAATAAAAAAGGTAGGTTTAATTTTTTAGCCATTCTAGTAACTTTTTCCCGTACATTTTAAGTGTGCCTACAGTTTATCTAATCAGGAGATTTAACAAGGTATTGGAATATAGTACAGAAAGTATATTATTTTATAGTTTTCCTTATATTTATGTTATATCAACAGTGATAGTAGTTCATAATGCGAGAAGATAGAGACACACTTTATCTACGAGAGGAAGGCAGGTTTTCGTGAGGGACAGACGAGACATATTTCTTGAGTTGATAAAATATCTAAATTGCCTGTAGTATTTGATTCGACATTATTCAATTTGTTAACATAATATACAATTTAAAAAATTGTTAGATTACCTCAGGTTAAATCGTTTCCGGCTCCGTCAAGAGTTCTCCCGCCAAGGATGTCCATTATAGTTGTAAAATATCATATGCACGCGAAAAGGTACTTTGGCAACATTATTAACCACTAAAAATCATATTTAACGTTCTTAATAAAAATCAAGTAAATTACAAATGAGTCACGTGTCGTGTATTACAGAACTATTTTTGATTTTTACAGAAATGGGCGAATATATATATATATATATATATATATATATATATATATATATATATATATTTGTGTGTGTGTATCATATTTTCTCGAATACAAGTCCTTCCTTTTTCCAAAAATTAGCAACAAAAATGGAGAGGGGCTTAAACGCCAGTATCTGGAAATGAGGCGACATAATTTTCAAAATTGGTTTTATACTTTCTAACGTAATGGATAGATATTTTTCTTTTGGCAATGCGCCCACAATTTTCATAAAACTTGCTAAAACTTCCAAGGTATTAGCCGTCTCTAAATAACATTATTGAAACGAATAACACACAAACAACATAGCCATGTTGCCGAAATCTCCATCCACAAAACTAGAGGGAGCCTTTACGCAAATGGGCCTAATTTAGATAAAATACGGTATTTGGATATATTTTATTACAGTCGATGACATGAAATGATGAAAGGATGAAATACTCATATACACCTACTGATATGATGCGAAATGACCAATACTACGGTATACATGCATACAGTATGAAAATTCAACCCTTGTTGAAATTCCATCGCGATATATTTGGTCTCAGGAAACACGATGATTGTCACTTAAATAGCATTACAATAATTATCTCTTTCAAACCACTTTCTGACCTTGTGTTCCACTACAGTAATCGTCACCTTACACGTTTTGACATTTTCTCGATATGTAAATATAGGTGCAGAAATGGTAGACTAAAGTTTTCACGCCTTTAATCACAGTGTGCTTTACTGGGATAACCCAGCAATGTAACAAAGGTAAGGGAATGGTGATGATTGGTGTATATCAGCGGTTCCCAACCTTTTTCTTGCATCGCCCTCATGTAAACAATAGCTTGCTTAATCGACCTTTAATTTTTTTCTATAGTATGAACATACAAAATTATCATAATACAAATAATGGGACTGACTTAATGATAACCAATAGACAAGTAATATATACAAGGTTTGGAAAACGCTTTGATTTTTAATACATTTTTGTACTAATACTATTTTTAAGCTTACAAGTATAAACAAGATTTAAAAAAATAATTTTTTAAAATTCCAAAAGAGCGAATTTATAATTAATTTTTAAGCATTTTTGTATTTTTATATAAGTAAAAACGAAAATACTAATAAATATTTTTGTAATCAATAGGATCTTGATCTTCATACATCCACCAGTCAGTGGTGCATATTTGAATATCGACCCTCGAAGAACACCTTGGTCATCATCAACCCCTTTAAAATATCGACCCGAAGGGGTTCAATACTGACCCCATTGGGAATCCCTGGTTTATACGATGCGAAAAGACAAATACTACTTGAATATGATGATATGAGTGATATGATGCGAAATGACAAATACTACAACAGACGAGGATATTTCATTAAATGAATTTTGAATGAAAAATGTTCAGTTGGTTTCTGCGGACTGGACGACCCCTGACCCCACCTTGACTCGCTCGTGGTACATAGCGAAGTCGCTAGCCTTTGACCACTGAGGTCCGGGTTCGATTCCCGTCGACCCTCATCTGAAATTTGTTCCAACAAAACGAGTTTGGCTGCTTCACAAGGGCTAGTACAACCCCTGTGAAGTATCCTAAACCCTCCCCTATCCTTATTCCTTCCCAATTCTGGCCGCTGGGTAGTGACGCAGGAGCGCGTAGCAGGAGGTCCGTGCGTGGAGATGCTACCTGGCGGTCCTCTTGACAACGAACTGCGACGTGACGTGACATCATAGATTAAGTTAATGCAGAATTACTCCCCAGCGCACAAAGTTAATAGAGGATTACTCCCCAGCGCAAAACGCTCAACGCCCTTTACGGGGCTTGGAGACGGTTGCGTCAAATTGTAGATGCAACAAATAAAGAAAGACCAATCAGGGACTGCAGTAGCTGCATTCCCACGTTATTGCGCCTCCCAGTTGGCGACGGGGATCGCAGTCCGTCGGAGGAGCCCACACTGAGGGATCACGCAACCAATAGCTTCGTATATCGTTTGTTAACTACTCCTTCTAGTCCTCAGTATTATTAGTACTTTATTAATGTGTCCTGTAAATATTTAGTGTTCATACTGTGTAAATATGAACTAGTTCTCACGCCTGCTGTCTGCTGTGCATTCTTCCGCGCTGGGTTCCCGCGTACGCAACTTCGCGATGGCTAAGTATGAACTAGATAATTATGCCCAATCGTAGCAACAGCCGTCAGAAGAAGCAACCTCATTCCTCCTCATCAGCGTCAAGCTCGACTCCCGGCACGGGAGCTTCTCTCGTTCGGCAGTCACATATCGAGGAATTTGCCCTCTTATCACTAGAGATCCGAAAAATATGTAGTATGAAACGTCAAATTATGTGCATAAATATGTAATGAAAACAGTAAGAACATGTAATAAATATGTAAAATCGGATATAATATGTAATATTGAAATACACTAACACATTTACATCATCTTCTAAACAGATTTTCAAAATAATACAAACGTTTTAAAAATCATTTGGAGAGCACAACTTAATGCACACGTGATCATAAAGGTGAAAATGATCTATTCCTGACGCGCATTGCCCGCCTCTGACAGTACTGAAGAGTTGCGTTGAACTGAGGGCATCTCGGGTCTTCACATAGGATATCTGGCGGAGACAGCGCGCAGTAATAATGTAGGAAAAAATGATCCTTTTTTAAATAATACTTCTTTTCATAAAAAATATTGAATAAAATTAAAAAATTAATAGATTAAAAAATATTTTGTAAAAATATCAAAATACGTAAAATATGTAAAAATATGTAACGAAAAATTGAATTACAAGATTACAAATTTGACAACAGTAGTTAGACAAACAATTTGTAAGTACTTAAATATCCGGTCTCTACTCATCACACTCCACGCAAACCGACATAGCAGCATTATATATATTTCTCAGTAAACAACCTGTATTGATGAATGGAAAATAAACGAATACCAAATCTATACGTTATGAAAAATGTAAATGTTATGATAATAAAAAGCAAATAAAACATAATAAATTACCATTAATTTGCAAATGAGTTCGATTTAACAGTAATACAAATATGAAATTTTAGATATAAAATCTTCTCTAATCTATTACATGAGGATGGATTCATCTCAACTAAAATAAATGAAATTCTCTTTTAGAATGCTTGCTTCATACATCGGCATACTAGACCTGGGGAGTTCCAAGGTCTGCCAACATCCATTTACGATGGATATGGTAGGTTTTTATAATCTGCAATAAGCGTTATCATTGTCGACACGAAAAGTTTACAATGTGTTAGGAATTTTCTTAGCCAACGGATGATGGTTGTATCTACAAATAGACCAACAGTTGGATTTTAAAATTTGCTAATTAAAGCAATGTTATGCCACTCCGGTCAACCGGCTGAGGTAGCTGAGGGCAACAGTTACCACTACAGCAAGTTGGGACTACTAGGGTCCGATTCCTGACAGTAGCGGAGTATCGACACTAGGTAGATAACAAGGTCAAATTTAACCGTTGTTTGGAGGAGAATTCTAGCGGCCGCCTGCTCTGATCGGTACATTTCCGTGGTTTCTCCGATCAACACCAGGCGAGTGCCGGAGCAGTACCCTACCACTCGGGCCACGGACCGCACGCGATCATTCCTTCCACTTCCTTGCCCTATCCTCTCCCCTCACACACACATTTACATTAACATGCACTACACTACTACATATTCCGGGAGACCGGTCGGGAGCTTAGAGCTTGTCCCGGCTGGGGCGGTTCCTCGCTGGTGGGAGAGTCCTGGTTAGGGGGAAACCTCACTAGCCGACGGTAGGTCGGCGCCGGATCTCGCCATCCAGCGGGGGAAGATCACCGCCACATCCCGAAAAAAACATGCACTACACTAACGGGACTAATGACCAAAGCCGTTGACGCGCCCGGAAACACGAAAAAATCAATCAATCAAAAACCGAAGTAGTACCTGCACAAACGGACTACGGACCACGTGCGATCTTTCTTTCCCCATCTTTTTCTCCCGTCTCCCATTTCTTGTTCTCTCTCTCTCTCTTTCGCTTTCTCTCTCTCTTTCCTTTCTCTCTCTCTCTTTCCTTTCTCTCTCTCTCTTTTGCTTTTTCTCTCTCTCTCTTTCCTTTCTCTCTCTCTTCCTTTCTCTCTTTTCGCTTTCTCTCTCTCTTTCGCTTTCTCTCTCTCTCTTTCCTTTCTCTCTCTTTCTCTTTCTCTCTCTTTCCTTTCTCTCTCTCTTTCCTTTCTCTCTCTCTTTCCTTCTCTCTCTCTCTCCCTTTCTCTCTCTCTTTCTCTTTCTCTCTCTTTCTTTCTCTCTCTCTCTCTCTCTCTCTCTCTCTCTCTCTCACACACACACACACACACTTACTGGACTACACTACCACACATGTCATGACACCAGTTAGGAGCTTAGAGCTTAACCCTCTGCGCCGGGTCCTCGCTGGTGGAGTTATCTGGAGAGGGAACCCTCAAAACCCGACTAACTCGGCGCATGATCTGACGTTCTGGCGGAGGAGTAACCCTGTATTTCCCGAAGTGTGCCCTCATTCTCTGCCCTCACGGGACTAAGGTTTAAAGTTAACATGCCTGTACACACCAATCAATCAATCAATCAATTAAACCAACATCGTCTGGGCTCAAAGTTCTTATAAAACGTCCAGTAACAGGATATAGTATGATATGATATAGTTTTTATTTAACGCCAGAAACAGTTTAAATGTATGCGACACGTATTATGGGAAAAATGAAATTCGCACAGTTGGTGCAAGTAGTGCATTTTCAGGTGTGAGTGAGAAATAAACATCAGGCAAACATCTCGGATTTCAGGGATTGATATTTTTCCACTTGTGAAGATTAGTATGTGTTTAAAGTGAAAAAACAACGTAATGAAGTTATTGTAGCTTCCAAAAAGAAAAAACCGTATACATTACAAACAAACTGAAAAGGAGATAAAGAAAAGGCTTAATTAGATCAGGACAATGCCTTTTACGCTATCGCAACGAAGTCGAGGTGTCGTTCGCAGAGTAGTTAATTTTTGACCCGTTGCTGCACAAAAACCAACATGCTTAATAATGGTCATTATATGATAAAAACTATGTACGTAATAGTAAATTGAACACGTTGGTTTGTACTCTTTTATATGTTACTTGGCACAGAGATTCGCGCACGCAGTGGGCCCGAACTTTCAACTCGTAATCTGCTACGATTAAACAAGAGTATTTTATACATATTTTAGAGGTATCCGGAATTTATCTAAACCGGCCGAATATTTATTTATTAGTTTACGGATTATTTTGAGAATTTCATAGGAAGAAGTTTTGGAAACGAACATCGTGTCTAAGATTATTGGGGAAATATATGATATTGAATTTTGTGGTGGAAGACCCTTAGTAAGATCCGCAGCAATTCTCGAAAAGTATTGGTTAAAGAGAATAACCACGGTTGTTCGAAAATCGTTCACATTTATATCGTTATATTTTAGAACAACATTTTCCACAAGGTTTGTAGTTGATTTGGTCGTATTTTTATTATATTCCACATTTTATGATTTTAGCCTACCTTATGACTTTCATTAAACATTGATTTGTATTTGTTAAAGTAGAGGGGGAAATCTCAAGACACGTTATGATGTTTAGAAATGAGAGAAAAAAATCGCTTTATTTACATGATGTCCTAATACCTAGTGTTATCCAAGAATTGCTTTTCCGTGAAATATTTAATCTTCTATTTTGAAGAGTTAAAGTGTTAAAAGCAAGTTTTAAAATGAAATGAAAGCGTTGAAAAAGAAAACTATATTTATCGTTTGTATCAACAGTATTATAAACCTCGCCCCATGACTTCTGCATCAAGTAATCAATGAATAATATTATTTTACTTTTAGTAAACAATTTAGTCTTAAGTGTATTATTTATTGTGACTGTGTTCGCATTTCTTTTAATGGTAAGAATTTGTACATCGTGGTCACTGTATCCTAAATCTTTTGTTTCAACTTCATGTTGAGTAGTAGTTTCGTTAATTATCGTTTGATTGATTGCCTTCATCGAATTTAGTGTGATCCGTAACTTCATGTACATGTAACTTCATTATCTGTACACGTCTTCTAGAATTCAGTGGGAAATATAGTTATTCAAATTATCGTTTCCATGTTGTCGCGGCAATAAGTATTATCCCTTGACGAAGGACATGATGGATAAGAGCTCAAATTTATTGCTGATTTATCTTTGAAAATATATTTTATTACATTGTAGCTTTTTTTCAATCCTTGCAAAAAACGCTAATTTTTTCTGTTTTCAAAATTCAAGTAGTATATGGCTTAGTGTAGAGATCACAGAATTTTGAAAACGTTCACATAATTCACTTCCCCTAGCACGTCACACACAGTTTTTAACTGTTTTTGACGCAAAATAAATAAATAAATAAAAATATTTTAGATGTAGTTAAAACGAATAATAGTTTGTAAAGAGCTTTCAAAGCACATTTGGTGAGATTTTATTTAACTTACTCAATTTTCCTCGAAAGATGATTTCCTCTCCTAACGATGACGTATCATTCTATTTAAATAAGATAAAAGTCTGTAAGATTTCAAAATAACAGATTTAGCATAATTTCATATGCTTATTTAGCTGATATAAAAACCAATTGAATTGTTTTCCCTATTTTTGTCTGTCCGTTTTCTAAGGTAATCTCTGGACCAGCTTAACCAATTTCGATGGGCGTTTTCCTCACATATACGTAGAGTTTTGTGGGATATAACTTAGGCTATCTTTTTCAAATTATTATTTTCTCTAATGTACAAAAATAATGTTTTTTTCATACGTATCTACAGTTTTACTCCGATCTTAATTAAATTTGCCCATACGACCTATAAAAAACAGAAAATTTACTGTCTGAATAAGAGTAAAAAAAATATCTCAATCCCCTTTTTCTACCCTTTGTGGGAAATTTTAAGCGTGCAGTTTCAGAGTTGTTTGAATATTGAATAGGTTGAATAAATTCATCAATGTACATTATGTAAGTTTCTTAAAGCCCATACTAAATACTTTTTAATTCACTCCAACAGCGCCATAACCTTTTAGTAATTGCTGGTAAAATTGTACCAAAAAGTTTGTTGGGAGATTGCTACAATGCATCTGTTTGCGGACGCCCATAGCAAAGATAAGGGGAGCAATAGTGATCGTAACAAACTTGGCAGAGAAGGGTGAGCAGAGTTGTACGAATACAGTAATAAGATTATATAATAAAACTGAACACCACGTAAAACTACATACCTACAGGCATCATCACCATGCAATTCATTACAATTGAGCTCAAAAATTTCTCTCAGGCTTGAGGATTGTTTATATGCAGTAAAACTTCAACATGGGAGAGCCGGCTTTACTTCCTTCTCCGAAAGAACAAAGGATTTTTTCGCACTAAAAAATCTACAGGTTCGATCAGATTTATGCCCCGTTTTGGGGTATAAAAGTTCTGATATGCTAACCGTTACACAACCGGAGCTGCGTCTCTTGGTCACATTCCGTTTTTCAATTTTTGCCTTGCAACGAAGCCAAAATTGACTATTTGGTGTTGGGGGCTGAAACTTATTATTTCACTTATGCTTAAATAGTAAATATATTTATTACAAAGAAACTAACAAGCAGACAAATCAAAATAAAAAGCGGATTTCACCTTTGGAATTGAGTGGTAGATTTGTAAAAGAATGAATACGAGTTTTTTTTCTCAAAATGAAAAAGTCTCTTCCAGTTCAAAGAGAAAATTTGGGCAATGGCAAATTTGGGGAGGAGGTAAAATTTAATAAAAGCCCAGAGTATTTACAGCTTGATTAGTATCCATGCTTGAAGTAATAGTTGTTTCTATGCCACAAACATTTGGCAAGGCTGTGCCGATTTAGTAACGACAGCATCATTTAAAATGCTTCCAAAGTACAGATATACGTAAATGCTTCACTTTTACATTTTATAAAATTTTTTAAAAAATCATTAAACATTTCTAAACCTTGAAAATATTGAAAATTAAATGATTTAATGATCTAATATAGAGATACATATATATTCCTCTAACAAATACATTTCTAGCTTCAACATTCAGAGAGCAGGACGGGATTGAAAAAACATCTTAACTTTGTAACTGTATAACTCAATATTACACAAAAACGATTTGTACTTGAAAATAAGAAAAATAAAATAATTTAATTGTGAAATTGAGAAACGATTTTTGATAAAATTTCGAAAATGTTGTTAGAGCTTTATGTAAATACCCCAATAAGTTGAAATACTCGTTTTAAAATCAAAGAACCACGATTGATTGTGGAATATAAAAGTTTGTGAAAATCCTGAATATGGTTTAGGAGCTAGTGTTTTTCACAGAGGCTGACGGACAGGCACTTTGCTGAAAACCAATTTTTCGATATCAAGAACCCACGTCTGAGTAGACTACATATAGAGGCAATGAAAATTTACTTTTTTGGTACCAGTGATACACACACACACAAAAATCTTTCATAAATGGGCACTTTTCGCCACAGCATTTCAATACTTTCTCTGCGGTATGTAGTACAATAAGAGAAAGCAAAAATTGAAGACGAAAAAATTATACATGACAAGTGAAAAAGTAACAAATACCACTTCATCAATGAATTTAGAACACAATAGTTTGGGATTAGAAATAATAAGAAATTATTTCATTTCCTAATTTGCTTCTTTTAATTAATAAAGTAAATTTGGTTTTACTCCTTGATCAAGTATTAAAGACGTTCGCGAGAAAAATGTTGCAAATATGGTATTTCAAATGAAAGTATTATTTCTTAACACGCTACAAGGGGCAAATTGCTTTTTGAATGAAAATCATTGGTACCCAGAATTTTAGGCCCGTTGGAAAACATAGTATGAACATGATACGCTTCAAAAATATAAAATATTGAACGAAGCGCAGAATCACAAATTAAAAAACGATCAAATGCAGAGTTCGTATTTTGGAGAAATACGGCCGTGTCAAGCAAGGGCTCCTTACAAACGGACGCGGACAGACGAATATGGTCGCAATGATATAAAGCAGAAGGAATTAAAAAATAGAGTATTTTATATAGACGAGTTTTCTGTCCAAATGTAGATCTACATTTTTGTGAAATAAAGAAAACATTAAATACTATATGGGTAATAATTGAACAAACAAACCTATTTAACTCCAAAGATAAAAATTTCCCCAAGTTAAATTTAAACAACAATTTTACAACGGTTGTAAGTTAGTATGTTTCTGTCTGATTGCCCACTCGAAATCAATATTCACTAGAAAATTATCCACATAGGTTCTTGTTTTAATACATTACTACTAAATACAAAATAGTTGCACTCACCAGGATTTGAAATGCGAATGAGCGCAACTGCTGGAAGAACAGTGCGGAATCGTGAACTAGGCCCCGACACGTGCGATCAGCAACCTTATGTGGGAACGACAGAAATGTCTGCGATAAAACAGCAACGTTGGAAAACGATACTCTGTCATATCCGCGCAATAGCACTCGAGTATTTCCGTGTGATACGATATGTTTCTTGTGATTAACAGTGGGTGACTCCGAGTCCTAGTCAGTGGTGGGTCAGTACCATGGTCAAGTGGAAACGGATGTATTAACCGTTTCAATTACGACAGTACGGCAATAGTGAAATGTTGAAAAATGATAACCTCGCATAGCACGGATCAGACAGCCAGGATTTAGAAACTTCACAATTACTCTGATTACTCTACAATTTGACTGATTCATTGATGAGTGTTTCCGGTTTAAACTGCTATGGTCATTAGTCTCGTAAATCTAGTGCATTGTTTTTGCGCGAGAAGTGACAATGATCATCACCCGCTGGATCCGCGAATTTGGCGCCCACATACGGGTCGGTTTGCGGGGTTATTCCCAATCACCGTGCACCACCCCAGCCGGAATCAACCCTCCAAGCTCCCGACTGGTCTCGCGACATACGTGTAGTGTTGTGTATGCAAGTGTAAGAGTGGGTGTAAGTAAGGGGTGAGGATATGACAAGGAAGATGGAGGAAAGATTGCACGTGGTCCGTTGCCCGTTTATTAGGGTACTGTTCCGGCATTCGCCTGGTGTTGATCGGAGAAACCATGGAAAAGACCGATCAGAGCAACCGGCCGCTAGAATTCTTCTCCAGGCAGCGGGTCAACTCGACCTAGCTGTCTAGCTAGCGTCGAAAATCCTGCCACCGCTGGGACTCAAACCCTGGGACTTTCCGTCAGAGGCACTGTAGTGACACTCTGAAGAGACCCGGTGAATATCGGCTAAGATGGCGTAGGGGTATCACACCCGCATCGCTTTTTAGACCTGACAATCTTTGGTTTGGTCATTTCGGAAGCGGTTTTGCTTTCGGAAGTGCTAAGTAACCCAGACGCATATTATTGCCAAAGCAGTTACCTTCAACAACAAGTCATGATTCACATGTCTTTCTTTGACTCCTAATCCTTATCCCTGATCCTATGCCTGGAGCGTTGGCAGCGTGCTGAAGATTTTGAAAACGGGGAATTAGGCTGAACAATGAGCGGAGCACCGAGGTCAACACCTCATGCTGAGAGCAAGTACACATATACCAATGTGCATTACATCCACTGTGATACTGTGTAGCTGAACCACTGTGAAGAGAACCACTGTTTTGCAGAAATATCACGTGGAAAAATAAGTGTCCCGATTATTTCAGTTGCCACAACTGTATGACAAGTTAAAAAATAGAGGTTTGCGAATGTTGGAGTCATCTAAGGAAGAGATAGTCGTTACTGCACATTGTGTCCAACTATAATGAACCCGGCAGAGCTCACGCCGGGTTGATGATCAAGATGAATGAATGAATAAATGAATGAATTGCAGAAGGCGATAGGAATCGGTTCTTCCATATATGTTCCACATTGTGGTCGGCTCCACACAAGTCGGCTTGCGGGGTTATTCCCCACCAGCGTGCACTACCCCAGCCGGAACGAACCTCCATGCTCCCGACTGCACTCACGACATACGTGTAGTGTAGTGTATGTAAGTGTAAAAGTGTGTTTAAATAATGGGCGAGGATAGGACAAGGAAGACGGCGGAAAGATCGCGTGTGGTCCGTGGCCCGTTTTGTTAGAGCACTGCTCCGACATTCTCCTAGTGTTCATTAGAGAAACCACGGAAAGCGACCGATCAGGGCAGTCGGCCGCTAGTATTCCCCTCCAAATAGCGGTTTCATTCGACCGAGCTTTGTAGTTGGAGTCGAAAATCCTGCTACCGTCGGGACTCGAACCCTAGAACCTTCCAGTCACAGTCACTGCAATGCCATCAGTTGATGCTCTGAACCATTTAAGACGGTATATATTGTAGAATTACAACCTCATTTCGATATCGTGAACTATTTATAATATCAATGTACTATATTATTGATTGACAACCAGTGAGCTAAAAGTTGAGGTGATGAAATTAAATGAGAATTGCATCTTGAATTGTAAGAAAGTTGATCGAATATTTTTCACGAAAGTAAAGATTTCATATTTCAATTACATCCAAATTATTTTATTAGCTTCATAATGAAAATCTTTGGCCCCTCGGGTAGCTCATGGAGAACGTGTTAGCATTATCTTAGGTTGTGTCGAGTTCGATTCCCAGGAGAGGCAAAGATGAAGCTGTACCTTTCTAATACAAATTGTCTCGCCGTGAACCATCTCTGCCAGTGAATTTATGAGGAAAACTTTGTAAGTTGTGTAAGTCCTTCACGTGAAGTTTGGTGTCGTAATATTCATCTCGTTTTGTTGATGATCTGTATATTCACGACACAATCATTTTAATGGTGTAAGATTAATAGGTGTGCATACGAAAACAGTTTCGATTTATAGATAATACATTGGTTATATTTAAAGTAGTAGAACCTGTATTGTTTCTCACGTAAGTACCTTTGTACCTTAGGTGGCTTAGATGGTCCATGGCATCAACAGTGGCAGTATTTTTCCGGCAGTGGCAGTATTTTCCACACTAGCTGAAGAGCTGTCTGGAGGGCGTACCAGCTTCTTTCAGGAGGTACCAGGTACCTCGCGACATACGTGTAGTGTTGTGTAAAATACTTGAAACTACCTACCAGCCTGCTCTGATCGGTAGTTTTCAGTATTCTCTCCGATGAATATCAGTCGAAAGCGGGATTACTACTTAAACAAATGGGCCACGCACTGCGCGCGATCTTTCCTTCCTCTTCTTTGCCATATCCTCATCCATTACTTACACTTAAATGCACTATACTACCATACATGTTGAAATACCAACAAGGAGCTTAAAGCCAATCCCTAATGGGGCAGTGCCCCGCTGGTGAGATATACGTGGATGAGGAAATTCTCCGCAAGCGACGTGTAGGTTGGTGCTGTATCCCACGATCCAGCTGGGGAAGAACCGTGATAAAAATGTGCATTACACTTACGGCACTAATGATAGCACTTGATGAGCCTGGAAACACGAAATAATCAATCAATCCGCGAGCCTCCGTATGCCAGACTTTCATTTAAACTAGTTTTCCAATAGTAACAGCCAGGAAGATAAACACTGGGAATGAGAAAACCGTTTCGTTAATTAAGAGATCACCAGCGTTCCCCAAAACAGAGAAAATTTTGACTTCCACAGCTTACTTCGTAAGAAGAGAATGAGTTGTAATCGTGCGTGGGAACTCCGCAATTTTTCGACAGAAAAAAAACTCTTATTGCCGGGATCTGGTAACAAAAAAAGGATATAGTAATATACGTAGTAAATTACTTCCCCTAACACATGTATACAAAATGAATAAGCAAAATTAACTAAAATGTAAAAAATAATTTATTAAAAATAAAAAAAAAAAAAAAGAACTTTAAACAAGTTACGGTGGAATATTTACAAATTTTAACTAACATATTGATTGAAAACAAAATACTGAGGTGGAACATTTAACTTTTAGCTATTTGTTTAATAACATTTATCGGTCACATGCGTTATTAACCCCTGTTAACATGCAACCCTGCAGGTTTGTTCGGTTCACTTGTACCTACCTGTATGTTAAGAAATTTAACATCCTTGGTAACGGATTTTAACATCCTTAGCAACGTAAGCAACCATCAATTCATTGCAAGCCAAATGTTTGATAAGGAAAAAAACATGATGATGTCAGATTCAAACAATTCAGAAGTAATTCACATTGGTTTGGGGAATAATAATAATTAATTGTAATATTATTAATAGTACAATTGGAAAATGTGTATTAGGTAAATTATCTTCATTTTTCTCAAATTCCATCAAATGAAACTACTCCGGTAATCGTATTTACTGACGATGTAAAGATGTCACCACTTGGAAATCAACGCGCCAGTTTCCTAAGCGAACGTCATTTCTTTAGGTTCCGGAAAATTATTTGCATCCAATTTTCTCGAACCACGGTATACGAATATAGTTTATATAGATATATCGCAAGCAACACACCACAAAACCGTACTAACGTGCCGCAGCAATAGAACTGGTGTGTTTACTATCGCAGTAATGACGTAAATTTTCGTATAATTTGTGAGATTTTATGGTGGCCGATAAAATGCTGAACATACCAGGAAATGTTAGTGTCACTCGGCTCCGCTACTATAGTTAACTTTTAGCCTTGGCAATAATAACACTCAACATTTCTATGAACGTCTATTACAAAAGAAAACTATGTTTTAAGACATAGCCTGTCTGTCAGCCCGTCTGTCAGTCCGTCAGCCCGTCTGTCAGCCCGTCTGTCAGCCCGTCTGTCAGCCCGTCTGTCAGCCCGTCTGTCAGCCCGTCTGTCAGCCCGTCTGTCAGCCCGTCTGTCAGCCCGTCTGTCAGCCCGTCTGTCAGCCCGTCTGTCAGCCCGTCTGTCAGCCCGTCTGTCAGCCCGTCTGTCAGCCCGTCTGTCAGCCCGTCTGTCAGCCCGTCTGTCAGCCGTCTGTCAGCCCGTCTGTCAGCCCGTCTGTCAGCCGTCTGTCGTGCCCGTCAGCCCGTCTGCCCGTCTGCCCGTCTGTCTGTCAGCCCGTCTGCCCGTCTGTCTGTCAGCCCGTCTGCCCGTCTGCCTGTCAGCCCGTCTGCCCGTCTGTCTGTCAGCCCGTCTGCCCGTCTGTCTGTCAGCCCGTCTGCCCGTCTGTCTGTCTGCCCGTCTGCCCGTCTGTCTGTCAGCCGCTGCTCGTCTCGTCTGTCAGCCGTCTGCCCGTCTGTCTGTCAGCCCGTCTGCCCGTCTGTCTGTCTGCCCGTCTGCCCGTCTGTCTGTCAGCCCGTCTGCCCGTCTGTCTGTCAGCCCGTCTGCCCGTCTGTCTGTCTGCCCGTTGTCTCTACTATCTGTCTGTCTGTCAATCTACATATCTGTCTGTCTGTCAATCTACATATCTGTCTGTCTGTCAATCTACATATCTGTCTGTCTGTCAATATACATATCTGTCTGTCAATATACATATCTGTCTGTCAATATACATATCTGTCTGTCAATATACATAACTGTCTGTCAATATACATAACTGTCTGTCAATATACATATCTGTCTATATAAATATCGGTCTGTCACTAATGACTTTATCAAGCATATGATAAACCGTTTTGGAAATTATTGTGAAATTAAATTATTTGCTGATGACACGTTATTGTATGTAATTGAAGAAACAGAAGCGGAAATTGAATATAAATCGGAGTGTGTATTTATTGCAATGCAAGAATGGTTAAGGGTTAATAAATTAATAATGAAAGTTGAAAAATTTATTGAAAAGCATCCTCTAACACCGCCAGAATCCATGTTTTGTTGGTCATTGATACAGAAAAATCTAATGACGACGAAACGTATGTCTGTCCGGTCGTCTGTCCGTAAGTAGGTTAAACCGTTCAGCCGATTTTCGCTAATGGTTAAACCGTTCAGCCGATTTTCTCCAAAATTGATATTCCCCAAGCAATCAGTCTGTTGTCGCGGCCCCTTGAATTTGAAACATGTTTTAACTTGGGCTGTACTTTACATGAAACTACGGGACGTTTTCAAAATATTAAAAAGAATGGCTCCACCGTTTTTTATTAAATTTTGTTGTTGGATAGTTTGATGGATGTTTAAGATAATCATCAGGTTTCATGTTCGTTGCAAGCCCTGATTTTTCGAAAATTGCAATAGTTCAATTTTTTTCGGTGTCTTCCTAATATATAATATATTTCATTTATGAGTACATGTGCTCCAAATAATGCCGTGTAAATTTTTTCGAAAACTCAAACATTTTCTGTGAAAATGCGCTCGAAATTTCGTAATTTCAGATACACTGAAACGCTATTTTCTCGAAAACGTCTCCAAAGTTTTTCTTTAAATTTTTTGAACCATAGTACTAAATGGACTCAATAACGAAATATAAAAAAATGCCGTTTTAATGTATTCTTTTGTTGTTATTTTTTTTTCAAAAAAAAGAAATATTTTTCTTTACAATATCTTGCATGCCGATAATATTAACATTACCAGCGACCTTAATACATTATTTAATTTGTGAGTACAATTGCTTCAAAAAATTTCTAGTGATGTTTACCGAAAACTCTCAAGTATTGGATGAAAATTAGCTTTAAAAGGAACATTTTCAGAAACGCTCAAACGACATTTTAAACAAAATGACTATACATTTTTCAACAACAATAACAAGAACGAGGTTTTACTCTTCTATAATAATTATATTTCAGTTCTAACATTATGAACCCGAAAATAGAGATAATGTGAAAAAATGTAGTTGGGGCGGCGATAGGCGGCAGCTGGGAAGATAGTGCTGTAAGGCTACAAAACTGAGTAGTTAGAGAAAGTCTGTGCCATTCATTGGCACCACTAGTTTAGTTTTGTTGAAGGGAACGTGTGTTATTGAAATGTATATACTTTACTAAGCACTACATGTTTCTTAACTCACTCATTGTTATCTAACTGTTGTATAGTTACTAAGAGCAATATTTTGGAAGGAAATTTTGTCCTGGTTTTCGTGGCTTGATATTATAATGTAAAAATTATTACTGGTAGAAGGCCTTGTACGATACCATTGCGGAAGTAGACCAATCTCACTTAGCAATGAGAATATGTTTACCAAGATAGACTATCAACAAACAGAACAACGTGACCAATTGTCGAGTAAGGAACTCAAAGAAAATTGTCCGGAGGAAGTTGTGATGGAGAGTGTTTTAATCTAGGTAGATGATTATAATTGATAAGATTATTAAATACAAATGAATATGATTAATGATGAAGGAAGTTGTTGGAAGTGCACGGAAGAGTTGTGAATTGAAGTAAGCGAGTTGAAAGTTATGAAGTTTTAGAACGTTCAAACCTAAGAACATGAGAAAGAAAAAGAATACAAATAAGTAATGCATCACATATGTGGAAGCAGCGAAATATTGATTACTTTACGTTTAACCCTTCGTTAGGCGCCATGTTTTTGAACTCGGTTAATCGCGCTGGGCCCTGGGGCTCCATGCTAACAGTTTTGGTTTTAGAACATTTTATGGAGCTTATGGAGGAAATTTATTATTGATGTCAAATGACGAAGAGTTAGGACGGCATTTCATAACAAATAAATGTCTTTAATAATTGGATATTTTAAGAATGACTTCATTTACGTAATGATGTAGAACAAGGAAACAGAATATTACGTCAAATCAATGTTAAACAAGAAATCATATAAATGTTCTCGACTTCTTCATTATCAATAGTAGTGTTGTTTATATTTACGCAGATTACAATAATTTTTTATTGTTTGACTAATAATAAAGTTTTAAATGTTTTTACAAACATATTTTGCCCATCATTTTTTGTTTCCTTGTTGAAGGGTTGGTGCGTATTTTCCTTGTGCTTTGTGGTTTGGAAGGAATTTTACTTTGATTTTCTAATTTTCTCTATTTGGTCAGCATTTCTTTAATTTCCCCTAGAAGACTAGTTATGGTGGACCTTCTTCGCAAGAGCTGGAGTAAAAAAACTTACTAAGTTCATTATGTAGGTACTCTCGTCGATGCAAGTATTGCTCGCCATTTCTTTAATAAATTACTCCCCAATTTATTGCAACAATATTTTGAAGATGAGATAAAATCACAACCGGTCATACACTCAGGTGACAACATTCATAGGACAGCAATATGCAAATATATAGATGATAGTAATATCACGTACAAACGGCGACTCATTGGCAGAGCTTTCATTTGTACTCAAGTTATTCAAATGAAAAGGTACCTGTCATGATTATGGCCGCACGTCTGTAATTAACAGACTTTGAATGCGGAATGGTAGTGGGAGTAAGACGCATTCGACATTTTATTTCGGAAATTGTTAGAGATTCAATATTCCGGAATCCATAGTATCACGATTGTGCCAAGAATTTAAAGCATAACCTTTCACAACGGACAACGCAGTGGCCGACGGCGACCATCGACTAATGGTCGAAAGCAGCGGCTTTTGCGTAGATGTTAGCGCTAACAGACAAGCAACACTAAGTGAAATAGCCGCAGAAATCAATGTTGGACGTATGACGAATGTACCCGTTAGGACAATGCGGCGAAATTTGACTTTAATGGGCCATAGCAGCAGGCGACCGACTCTAGTGCCTTCGCTAAAAGCACGACATCGCCTTCAGCGCCTCTCCTGGGCTGATGACCATATTGATTGGACCCTAGAGTCTAGGGTCTAGACGCCAGGAAAACCGTTGCTTGGTCAGATGAGTCCCAGTTTTATTTATTTATTTTTTTTGCAGGCAGGTTAACGGGGCTTGGTCGGAAAAAATTTACTAGTTGTTTGCCAACGTTTCGGAAACTTTTGTTTCCATCATCAGGGCTTGCAACATCGTGAACAACCCAACACCATTCACTGCATCATCCACCACCTCCGGCACCTCACACGAAATGAGGGACACGACATCACTCTCACCATACCGACACACAGCATGACTGATACTAGCCTAGTACACGATGTTGCAAGCCCTGATGATGGGAATAAAAGTTTCCGAAACGTTGGCAAACAATTAGTAAATTTTTTCTGACCAAGCCCCGTTAACCTGCCTGCAAAAAATTTCATTTATGGTCGTTAAGAACTCTTCATAGTTCCAATTTTAGTTGGAAAGAGCTGATGGTAGAGATCGAGGTAGCACAGACCCTACGAAGCCATGGACCCAAGTTGTTAACAAGGCAATGTGCAATCTGGAGGTGGCTCCATAAAGGTGTTGGCTGTTTTTACATGGAACGGACTGAGTCCTCTGGTCGAAGTGAACCGATCGAGACAGCGAGTTAACTGAGAGAACCTGAGTTAGAGTGTCGGTGCGGGAAAAAATATTGGGCACTGAAAACACTTTGTAGGTTTATGTAGTAGTATAATACGGGTGATTAAAAAAGAAGGAGCAGATTTCAAATATCTACCACCAATGAACGACATATATAGAGACACATACGACACATCACTGAATAGAGGAAAATCCAAAGTTTTATTTTGCACTTTCAACTTAAGCACTATTTTTTCTCGACAAATCTAGAAATGATAATCCATTTCTTGCCACGCACGAATTAACTGGTCGCTAGTTATTGAGTTCACTGTTGTAACAATTCGATCTCGATGATCTTATAGAGTAATAGGTCTAAGTGGTACATATACCTTGTCTTTTATGAACCCCCGTAGATAAAAATCGCACGGCGTCGGATCTGGTGACCTGGGAGGCCGTTTACGATGAAGATCATGTCATCTACTTCTTTGGAACCATCGTCCTGGAATTGTGCCGTTCATATACTGTCGTACCTCGCAGTGAAAGTGAGGTGGAGCGCCATCTTGCACGAAGATAAAATCACCCTGATCTTGAATTTTTGGAAACAACCAATTCTGGAGTATGTCTAGATCCGTAATTTCAGAGTTATCTCCACAAAAATAAATGCCCATAAATTTTGTTGATACATCGTTAACAACCCAACACCATTCACTGCACCATCCACCACCTCCGGCACCTCACACGAAATGAGGGACACGACATCACTCTCACCATACCAACACACAGCATGACTGATACTAGCCTAGTATCAGTCATGCTAAACACATTCAGTTTTGGAGAATACCTTTCACGTACCATGACAATTCAGGGATTTTCAGTCCCCCAAATTCTTGTGGAGATTCACTTTCCCGCAGACATAAAATGTTCATTCATCGAAAAAAAATCTTTCAGCGAAGTGTCATCTTCCAACATTGCACTGCAAAATTTTGATCTTTTTGATCTTCAGGACACGACACAATAATTACTTCATAATTACAACTTATGCGGCTTCTGACACGGACGTTCTTTCAGCTCACGTTGGTAGCTCAATTAGAAGTTCTCTGCTTTCTCTTCTTGTTGATTTTATAGGGCTGCGTTCGTAAGCCGATCGGATAAGCTGAACATTTTCATCTGACGTGCGACGGCCATCAGTACTTTTTCCTTTGCAAATACAACCTTCTACGAAGTTCTTGTATGATTTGTAAACCTGTTTATGACGAGGGGGCTCGTTGAATTTGCCATAAAGTGCATTCTGCACTGAAACAATGCATTCGATTTTAGCATACTGCAGCACACAAAACGTTTCGCGTGGCGTCACCATTTTATTATAAATAAACTACAGCACATCTATAGGCACTGAATGGAATTAGTAGATAAAAGCTTAAAACTTGTCTCTATTCATTGACGTGTCGTGTGTGTCTCCATCCATTGTTGCTAATTGGTGGCAGATATTTGAAATCTGCTCCTTCTTTTCGAACCAGCCTGTATGGCGGAGCAGTTACAAAATATTGCGAGAAAGTATGCGCTGTTGTAGCCCCACTAGTTTTCATTATATTTTCTCCTCGTATGTAACAACGTACGGTAACAAATATCGTACTAGTAACATTTTCAGTGAACTCTCCTTATATTTGAAAATTGCAAAAATTGTGTGTTGGAAATTTTGGGTTGAAATAATTACATTTTTAAGTGCCGATCCGAGTTCGATCCTCGCAGCGTTTCTTTAGCATAGTTTCTTGGCTGATGGTGAGTTAACTCGAAGAACCTGAGTTCGAGCCACTGTGCGGAAAATATTTGTTGCTGGTTGAAATCAGATTTACATGTTTATGTAGTAGTATAATATAGCAGAGTAGTTATAAATAATGCGAGAAAGTACGTGCTGTTGTAGCACCACTGGTTTGTTTGGTATTAATTCTATTACCATCAATTGTCGCAATGCATAACTAGTACCGGAATATCATTGGATCTGGTATATATCTAAATACGGAAACTTTCTAATTTATTTAGAAACCAAGTTATTTTTATATTTTCGCCCTTACACACGTCAGAAGAGAAATTATTGTAATTGTGGACAAGGAAAACGACGAATTTTTGACAGAAAAACTCTTGTCGTTGGGCCCTGGTAACGAAGAAGTGGATAAATCCTGTTCTTCTATAGTGTAAATCACTTCCTCTAACACGTGATGTAGCCAGAATCCGTGTTTTGTGGGTCCTTGATACCGAAAAATCGATTCACGGAACGAGTCACTGACGTCTGCCTGTCCGGGTGCCTGTGTCCTTTCGTCTCTGGTTAATGCTAGAGCCTACATCGCTCAGCCCATTTTCTCCAAAATTGAAATCTAAACGAACTCTGAGCTTTCGGAGTTTCAAATGGATATTTTTATTTTTACATAAAGCCTTAACACAATTTTCATGAGTTCCTCAAAGATGGCTCAAAATTTTGTTATTAAACATTGCCCTTGGATAGCATACAGGACGCTTCAGATAATGGTGCACATCGTATGTTCGTTAAAATCTCTTAGTTTTCGAAAATTTCAAAAGTGTATTTTCGGGGGGCGTCGTACAACTACAATATTGAAGATAGTATTTTTTTCCTTAATGAAATCTATTCTTTAAAGAAATGTTCAATTTTAAAAAAAAGGAGTATTTTTCATGTAAATTTTCGCAAAATATAGGCAAATTTTAATTTTTAAACACTTTTTTTTTCAAAAACCGCTCCAAATTTTTTTATTATTTCCCTCCTATATCTCAAGTGACGGTTAAAAATGGTGCTAGTTCCATTTTCGGGGAAATCTCCTTCTTTCGAAAATGGAAAAAAAATTTAACATTTCAAAACCTCAAAACTAATGATAGCGATTTTTATATTAACCGAAGTCTGTTGTAAAAAATCCTTTTTAAAAAAACTCGTGTACAATTATTTTTTATAGAAACGAGCAGACACTGCGTCATTTGTGCTTGAAAGTTATGCAATTCTAAAAACAAAATACTTTCCCATAAACCGCTCTCAATTGTTTTATTAATGTTTCTCTTCGTATATAACACAAGAGACTAAAATATATGGTGCTAGTCTCATATCCGGCGATCTCTCAGTATTTTTCAAAAATTGCAAAAAATTAACATTTTAAATCTACAAAATTGAAGATGGAGATTTTTGGCAATGAAGAAAATCTGTTATCAAAAATCAGATCTTTAAAAGGGTCAAATATAATTTTTAATAATACGAATAGTTTTCATATAACTTTTGGTTGACATTCACGCATATTATAAAAACATTTTCTCAAAAACTGGTCTTACTTCTTTCTTTGAATTTTTCCAAGTATTAAACAAGGAGCTCTTAAAGAGTGTTGGTCTCATTTTCATTGATTTCTCCGAATTTTCGAAAATGCATATTGGAAATATTGGGTTGAGACAATTACATTTTTCAAATATCGGTCCGAGTTCGGCGCTCACAGCGTTTTCGTAGCATAGAGGCCTTACCTCTACGCTACGGAAATTACACCGGTTCCTAAACGGTCGTTTATACAAGATTAATCGATTAATTCAGAACGATTAATCGATATATATTAATCTAAATAAAAATCGTCAATTTGATATTAATTGATTACTATTTAATAGCCCATACCGCAAGGGACAGAAATGGACTTCCTTCCAGAACGACCAACTTTACAAAAAGAACTCATTAAACGTACATTTTACATTATCAAACCTAATATCAATGGAAATAAAACCTGCAAATACCAAAAATATTCATTCAATACCTTCAATAATTGACTGAACGAACTCAAAAATTCATAAAATTAAGTTGCAGCTAGTGTCAAACCAAGACAGAAAATTAATCTTCCCTGCGAACTACGCACCGCGCTCGGAGATTAGACCCCTCACTCTCTGGTTGCTGCACTGAAGGCCCAATGTGGAAGCCTAGT